>PVKA01000104.1:0-169704 GCA_004027165.1 Ctenomys sociabilis | reverse complement strand
TCTCTGGTTATATTTTGAACATTTACAATAAAAGGCTGAGTCTGTACCTTGAAGTGCCACATTACGGAATACAGTGTTAAGCTAATTAAGTATTTTCTACTTCTCATTTCTATATTTCAAATATTTCTAATGTCTCTCTCTGGATTATGGGCTCAAATATCAGATAGCTTCTAATACTAACCATTACACAGGGGAAATCATTGCACTTTGCAGAGTGTCAGTTTTTCAACGGCAAAATGGGATTCAAGTAAGATATATTTTAAGTGACATATGAATTTCCTCTGGAGATGCAGGGAGGGCTTCCTGGAGGAGGCCTAGAAGACTCTGCAGGATTAGAAACAGGCAGATCAAATGTGGTTTTAAATGTGGAAAGTAA
Source organism: Ctenomys sociabilis (assembly GCA_004027165.1). Taxonomy (NCBI): domain Eukaryota; kingdom Metazoa; phylum Chordata; class Mammalia; order Rodentia; family Ctenomyidae; genus Ctenomys; species Ctenomys sociabilis. The sequence goes on along the minus strand of PVKA01000104.1, from coordinate 169,328 downwards.
AATATTAATGTGCCATAAAACAGTCATTCTCTCATGAGGTCATCGGCAAAGTTACATGGAATAATCTACGCAGAGCACGTGAACGAGTGGCCCCTTATGCTGCTGCCAGTGGCATAATACTGGGGCCGGCCACTTGGGTGACCTTAGCTGGTTATCACCTTACTCCTTCCTTATTACAGCAGAAACTGGTCTTCTAGCCTATCAGTTTTTCTTCTGATTCTACCCAAATCTACCAAATTAATTCTCCTAAAACACAGCTGTCATTTTATTACTCTTTTATACTCATCAGGCCCTTCAGGGACTGCCGGGTAGGAAGACATAAATAGGCACCGTGACCCTTATGCTTGTGGGAAACTTCTCTCCACTGGCCCCGGACCGCCATCCTCACCTGCTTTCTTTGTCAATTCCCAACCCTGTCAAGGCGGACCCCACCATCACGCCCATCTCAGTTTAATGCCATAGCTACCAATGTTCTGAGCCCCAACTTCCCTCAGTGTTCTCTGAGACTTCAGAGACATAGTCGTGTTAGCAGTCTTCCTAGACAAGCTCTTCATCCGGATTCTCGGTCGACGTTGCTCACCTGAGCTTTTCCATTTGTCCTTAGGTGCTTTTCCTATCATTGCTTTTCCTATCATTAAGATTGACAAATGGTTGGTAGTAAAAATACCAAATGGATACCTCTAAAAAAGAGAAAGAAGGAAGGAGAAAAGGAAAAGATTTAGACTAGGTTAGGAAAAGGGAATTTTGCCCATAAATAACACACAAGAACAAATGCTGGCCTGGGATGAGGTAAGGCGACATATGGGATTTGTCTATGAGGAATCAACTGGCTTCCAGATTTGGAGATTGATGCCTCTGAGTTATTTTTACTGGTAGAGATTCCAGTTGATGAGTAATGTGTGGGGCACAGTATCAACAGTCAACAGTTCACAAATTCTTGAAAAAGTCTCCTGGCAGAAAAGGTTTAATTGAGCTTGACAGCAACTATCTAGCAGCTTTCATAAGTAATTGCTATTACCCAAAATAGGTCTAACTCATAAATTGCATGAATTTAGAAATGCTGATTCAATAAAAATGTTTATAGAAATAGCGTTTTGATTAATTCCTTCAGACTAACAAATTTGTGGCACATGTGATAAAGTGAGATTTCTACTGTCAATTAGGAAGACTCAAAAATGAAATCCAGCCCTCCAATACAGCCCTTTGGATAACTGATCCCAGATTTTGGTAGTGGGAGTTGTTTTCTAAGTGCCTTTTCCAAGATCAACTGTACCGCACCTCTGGGTTTTATTTCTGGGACAATCCTGTTCAGAACCACTTCAGTTTACAGCCGAGTAAGATCGACAACAGATAACTCAGAGCCAAAACCTGTAAGAGTGGGCAGACTCAAGTGCCTGTTCAGGCAGGTGGCGGGACCAGGGTTCAATCCCCGGTGTGCTGTGCAGGCCCTGTCCCTGGGCATGCTGAGACGTGATTGAGATGGTGTGGTGGCACGTGCCTGTAATCCCAGCACTGGGGACGCTGAAAACGGGAGGGTCACTGTGAGTCTGATCTGTGTAGTGAGAACCTATAGACCCTGTACTAAAATACACAAAATCTGTGAGAGGACTTGGTAAGTCCAGCAACTACGTATATATAAGTAACCAATAGCTTCCTATTTGGCCCGTATGCTCAAACACAACCACGAAAACAAAACCCTAGTGGTGCTAATAAAGCAGTATCTCTTCTATCATTAAGAATCCATAAAATAGAGAGATGTTTCATGTATCTAGAGCACAAATAAAAATGTGCTATGTGGTGCTGTGCTTATAGCAAATGACTCAAGTTTCTACAAGAATTAAAGGACCTTTTAAACTATCAAAAATATGAAATTATTTTTGCTTTAGTTATCAAAATACATCTATCTGAAAATAATCACTGCACAATAGCATTAGTAACACTGCTCAAATCAGAATATCGATAAATTAACCCCCTAGTGGAAGTGTACATATAATTATTTGTGTAGTCCGATACTACCATGTCGTTCCCATAAAGTACTTTCCATCTGTTCTAGAATGCTTGATAGTTAATTAATAAATAAACAAAATGACTAACTTAAATAATTGAAATAAGGTTAGTGAAAGGGACCTTCAGGGCCACACAAGCCAACACTTCCTCTGGAACAACTGCCCTAGAGGCTTCTAGATTGGTTTTCACCATGACAATTTATTGTAAAATGGTATACTCTTGTTTTCAGTCAGTATGTTGATAGCAATTTTTCCTGTAGAGACTCCTCATGCATTTAAATTTTTTTTACAGCAATCTAAATTACTTCACAGCAATCTAAATTACCATTGGCTGTAATTTACATCCTGATTTCTCAGATGCAGTGTGAAAAAAGTGTGTGTTAAAATCAATAATACAGGGTCATTTTAGACTGCATTATATATGTAAAGAACAAGAAATCATAAGCACGCACAATAGGAAGCAAAGGCTCCCAGAAATCATCTTATTCAACATCTACATCCCTATTTAAAGGTCAGAAATTTAAGACCAAAGAAGTTTCTTAGCTAGGATGACCCAAAAGGGAGTCTAGTTATGAGTTAATAGGTAGACTGGAGAGCAGACTGAATTTCCAGCCAGAAGGGAACCCTGCTGGTTGTTAACCTTTTCAATCCTCCACCCAAGGAAGGGCTAATGTGTGCCCCCAGCCGAGGGGCGGGTACCAGGGCAGTGAGTCTAGGAAGAGGGAAGAGGTGGGGGGATGGATAGGGCATAGGCAGCCTCAATCCAACCCCCCTCCCCAAAGCTTCACTCCTCAAGCTTTGCACATGGTTATACAGGGATGCACCAATCTAATGGTGTTTGTGGCCAAAACTATTGCTAAAGTACTTGACTAGACAATGAGCTACTCTGGAAGTCCTCTGAATGACAAATCATTACTTGAGAAGATGACCTTCATTTTGGTAAAGAACTTGTGGATGGTTGCAATGCCCAGGCAAAATCTTGGCAATACTGACTTGATGCAAGCTAGACTGTTTTCTCTTCTACGTGAATGCCTGAACACAATTTGATCTTTACAGATAGGTATAGGATTCCACATCTCTTTCCTTGTTCTATGTCAGGAACAAGAAAGAAGAAACTACAGCTAAGCTGTTGAACAGCAATGATATGTTAAGCACAGTATCCAGCATTTTACATTACTTATCACAATTTTGAGCTCCAGTTTTGGGGGGAGAAGAAAAGATCAGAGATGCTGGGCTCTCTTCCGAGAGGGAGGCACAGCATAGCAGCTAGGGTTTGATCCCAGCTGGGGTGGTCCCATTTGCCTGAACCCCCCCTCCCCAACTCTAGGCTGTTTCTTCCTGTGTCCTTCCCAGGGCTCTCCAGGGTCGTTGAATCACGGCCCCAGTAAAGCCTGTGGGCTGTTGCTGGTTTTTCTTTTCACTGGCTTCTGGGAGTGTGCATGGGTTTCTAAAGAGCTGTGCATATTCTAGTCTCTCACAGGCTGGTGGCCTTGGATGAAGATACTGAACAGAGAGTAGCTAAGCAGATAGAGTATTGACAATATTCAAATAATCTCCCATCTTGCTCAGGATTTCCAATCAAGTGTTAACCACGTAAGGGGGAAAAATGAACTGCCGCTGTAAAACAGGCCTCTCTCTGTGCTGTGTGAACAGATTAAGCTTTTATTTATTTATTTTTTACCTGAAACACTTGGGATCAGAAATGTTTAGGATTTGGGATTATTTTCTCAGATTTTTCTCTTTTTTTTGTTATGTATTTTAGTATAGGGTCTACAGGGTCTTACTACACACATCAGACTTGTAGTGATTTTCCTGTGTTCAGCCTCCCAAGCACTGGAATTATAGGTGAGCACCACCATGCCTAGTCTCAATTGCTGTCTCGGGGTGCCCTGGGGGTGGGGCTGGCATATTAAGCTGGGATCGAACCCTGGCTGCTATGCTGTGCCTAAGCAGGTCCTTTAGTCTGCTGAGCCATCTGGCTGGCCCTTTTTTTTTTCAGAGTTTTATACATAAATGAGATACCTTGGGAATAAGACCCAAGACTGAACATTAAATGCATACATATATACTCTTTCTACATAGACCAAAATTACCTTAAATACTAATTTTAGAGAGCCTGTGTTTTGAGGGTGACCCATCCCGAGAGGTCAGGTATAGAACTTTTTATCGTGTTACTGTATTGCTATTCAAGAAGTTGTGGGCTTTGGGGAATTTCAGATTTAAAAATTTTGGGTTAACAATGCCTAGTTCGTATTAACTGGCATGTACTAAATAAAGTCCTCCCTGAAGGAAGATGTGAGGTACCCCACTTATGTGCCCTGGTTGGGGCTCTCCATAATGTATGGAAAGAAGCCACAAAGTAATAGTGAAGATAGGGGCAACAGGAATCTCAATTTGTGATTACAAATTGAGCTGTGCTAAAATGTTGTAGTAGTAGGGTTAAAATTTGAGCCAGGCAAGTAGCATATGCCCCGGATGTAAGCCAGCATTTATGAAACCTTAGGGGCAGGTTGCTGAAGGAGAAATTGGCTCGCTTTGAATGTGATTCTGATACCTCTGAGGACTGGAGTCTCTGCTTGTTTTCTCAAATTCTATCCCTGCCCAACTGGATTTGAAGAAAACTGTCCTGGGAATTCCATGGTGTTTTCATCCCTTTTGTTTAATCCTTGGTTTAGCATTTGTAAAACATGTTAAAGTGAAAAAAAGCAAAAATAAGCATAGAAAATAATATCCAAATACCCACCCAATTAAGTGATAACTATATTTGCTTAAGATTTTTGGGGGTGGGGTGGGGTGGGGTATACCTTATCAGTAACATGGAAGGACTTTTTGTATCCTTTGCTATTCTACCCCTTTCCCTACAAGCAGCAGCTGGGACACAATTCATACTTTAAAAATATTTTGTGTTGGGGCCAGTGAGATAGCTCAGAGGACTAAAGCGCCTGCTTAGGCCTGTGGGTCGATCCCCGGCACCATGTGCGGGGTGGGCTGAGCCAGCCAGAGTGGCACATGCTGGTAATCCCAGCCCTGGGGTGACTGAACACAGGAGGATCACCATGAATCTGAGCTGAGTAGTGAGACCCTGCAGCAATCAAATACATGTTAAAAAAAAGTTTTGTGTTTTGCTGAAAAATTTGCATAAATTTTGCATAAACATATCCCTGGCAACTTGCTTTCTTTCCCCAGTGTTATTTTTGAGGTCTATCCATGTCTATACATATGCATTCAGTTTATTAAATGTAACTGCTGCTCCGGGGGGCGCATATGGGTGAGATGCCCTGTGCGGTGCTCACTTTAACCTACAAGTGGGGTGCCACTTTTCCTGCGTGCTCATTTTCAGTGTTTCTGGAAAGTCTTTCTGTCTTTAAAATGTTGCTTGTAACCCACACTGTCTCTACATCTAAATAATCCTACTGCCAACAGCACTAGGTTAAAGGAGAAGTTTTCTTGAAAGCGGAGGTTAAATGAGCATCATAATTTTCCTCCAAAGATCACTGGAGATACTTCTTGGTTTTAGATCTTTCCACACTGAGCTCTGGACTGGAACCAGAGATGGAAAATAGGGACTTTTGTTGTGCAGAGGTGTGCGCTGATGGTCTGGGGCCTCTCAACAGCAGCTCATGCCAGCTGGGCATGAGCTGGTAAAAGGCTCCTTTGAGGCAAAAGATAAACAGGAATAAAGAAATGCCAGAGCTCACTGGAAAATTGTTTTTATAATTCCATTTTGTTTTACATAACCTTGCTCCCTGCATGTTAGCAATTTAGCTCAAAGAGCTGTGTGTGTTATTAAATAATCACTAAATGTTGCAGAGATAGCTCAGCAAAAGGCAGGGGTTGAGGAGCTGTTTTATGACCATTGTTTCACCTCTGGGGTGTTGTGCTGAATTCTGTTCCAGGTCCCGAGGGCCTGGGGGTAATAACATCTGTATTTTTAAGACCAGCTTTGCACCACACCTGCATATCAATTCGCTTTTTTGACTTCTGCTTCTAAACCAAAGCCAAATGTTTGGCTACAGATTTAGTTTCCAGGGTTCGGCTGGGTATTAAAGGCAGCAGCTCCAAGACATTGCTGGTCCCACAAAACAAATTTTGTTAAGTGATGTTAATTGAGTCCTGGGAAAATTGAAAACATTTAAATTCTTACAGGAAAGGAGATGAAAGGAACCGAAGGAGGAGGAGGAGGAGGAAGAAATGGAAGTGGAGGAAGAGGAAGAGGAGGAGAAAAAGGCCAGGTAATCAGAAATTGCAACACAAACAGAAGTTAAATCTAAATGACAGTGGAAAAAATGTTAAACTAGAATAATTTAAAAAATTATTCTAGTTTAATTTTATGTGCTTCCTTTCATTTACTTCTGGCTTGTATCTGCTTTATTTAAAACATAAACATTTGCTACCAAATACTCTAAAAACAACTGGTAGAGATATGTTAGTGGAATTTAAAAAATCTCAGAGAGGAGTTCAGGTGAGTCGACCCATTACTGCAAATGTGGGCTGGCATTTGTCCTAATAACACAAAGTACAGTGTGAATCAATTTGCCTTATTACCAAAGATCTCCTAATAATTTGAAACAATGATTGATGGGCCACCTCTCAGTGTGCCAATAACTAATGACCAAATTTTTTCTAGTTGTTCTGATACAGATATGGGTGACTATGAACAGTTCACCTAAAATAGCAATGGGAATGACACCTCCAAAGCGCTTTGCCACCCGATGGCCCTAATCTGGAAAGGTTTCTTGTAGAAACCTTAATCTTATTCATGATGAATGAAGTGGAAGTGTCACAGATGCTTGGAGTTGAAGACCTCCCAGCTGGAACTTCTTACCTAAGGCAAGAATCCCATTTCTACATCCTTGGGTGAGTAACCAGGCCACTGCTAGAACACATGTGGGGAAGAGGGCTCTTTGCACTTGAAGGCAATTGTGTTTTCTAGAAAATTCTTCTTTATACCAGATTGATTGCCCCCTTTACTTCTAGCCATTGGCTTGAGTGCTGCTGATGTAAATAGCACAGAATAGTTCTGTCTTTCCCAAAGCTTGGAAAGTGGTCCCGTTGCCTTTTCTTGCCAGCTTCTACCAGTTCTCCAGGTTATTCCATGGCCTCTTTCTCTCAGCCATACTCTTTTGATAGGGGCCCTAGCTTTCTGGCCCTGGTCACCCTGTATTGAAGATGTCCTACTTTGTCATAGCCCCTCTGAAAAGAAGTTGCTCAGAATAGTATTCTATGACCAACACAATAAGGTCTAGTATTGTTCAGGAGCCTACATTCATTTATTTGTGGAATCTTTTCTTTTCTTTTTAAAATTAATTAATTAATTAATTTGGTACAGGGTCTCAGACTCATAGTGGTCCTCCTATCTCAGCCTCTCCAGTGCTGGGATTATAGGTGTGTGCCACCATGCTTGGGTTTGGTGACCCTGGTGGCCCAGCACAGCATGTGGTGCCAGAGATTGAACCTGGGTCCTTGCACTTGCCAGGCAGGCACTTAGATAGCTGAGCTATTTCCCTAGCCTTGTTGTGTTTTTTGGAGACAGGGTCTCACTATGCAGTTCAGGCTGGCCTTGCATTCACTTTGTAGCCCAGGCTGGTCTTGAACTTGCAAGGATCCTTGTCCATGAGCCTACTGAGTGCTGGGATTACAGGCGTGCACCACCATGCCTGGCTGCACTAGTAGTTTTTTAACTAAAGGCTAGTTCAAGTTTCTGGATCACTTCTAGATCAATTACAGTATTTAAGACCACTTATTTAAATTAAAAAAAAAATTAAAGTGCCTGGAAGTAGGCTCAGGAGCCAGGGTTCGATCCCTGGGCCTGCTGTGTTGGCCCTGCCCTCAGAGCACACTGAAATGGCAACTGACACTGGGTGAGGTGGTGTGTGCCTGTAATCCCAGCTCTTGGGAGGCTGTTATCAGGCAGATCACTATGAGTCTGATCTAGTAGTGAGATCCTGAACATCCTATAGACCCTTCCCTAAAAGTAAAAAAAAAAAAAAAACCTTATAAATTAAAAAAAGAAATTGCCATCAAAGTCAGCTTGATGTTCTAAATCACCTCTCTCTATCCTTTGAAAATGTGCACATTTGTCTCTCCCTAGACTTCAGTTTTTCATTCAGTTGTTACATTTGTGTTGTGCATCTCTGATGTCTTTTCCAGGCAACAATGAATCCTTTTCCTCCACAGTGTAGAGCACACAGGTGGGTATCTCTATCTTGCTCCTGTGCAGTGGGACCCAAAGCCTAAGGTTCCTACACTTCAAATGCGCATTTGACTCTGGTGACTTATTCTGCCTCTTCACTTACTTTGAGCCAGTAACATATCCGAACTGTCTAGAAGCCCACTTTCCTAAGAGCCCCAGTGGATTCTGGCACGAGCCTTCCTGATCCAATGACCCCGACACACTGGCTGTGCTCATGCTGGGTGTTGGAGGCCCCTTTGTCCACTTCCCTATGGCAGCCTGGGTTTCTTCCAATGTGCTCTCAAAGACATTCAGCATCACGGGAAAGTGAATTGAATTTCAAGGTTTTGCTTAGTTATGTTACTAACGTGCTGCCTACCTACATTTTATTTTCCATCTTCTATCCCCTGGGAGATTTTGCCGTTTCTGCCCAGGGAAGCCTTGTGTATTGGTTTCAACCTGAGGGATTAGATTCATCACAGAAATCTCTGGAAATCTTTCACACTTTCCCTTTACATTTAAAAGAGAAAGGGAATGAGCCCAGCCCGAAGGCAGGTATAGGGATCTGTGAAACCTCTGCCAGTTGTTTCTCTTTGCAAAAACAAATCTGTGCAATTCACAATACACAGCAGCCATCTCTTGGCTCAATCTTTGAAAGGGGGGCAGTGTTTTGGTACAGAGTATAGCACCTTCCTATCCTGCCAGAACACCCTGGGGTATACGCCTCTTCTGCTGGCTGAAAAATCTCAAAAGGCCAGCACTGCGGTAGCCTTGCACTTGAACTCCAATAGCAAATATATTCATCTCCACCCAAAATCTCTTTTCTTTGGCATCTTCTACAATGATTCTAACCAGCACTGACCTCTTGTTCTTGTCTTATATATTTTAAATATATCTTCCAACTAAGTCTTTTTCATTTTAATTAAATGTTTTCAGAAGCTATTAAAGATTTCACATTTAGAGCTTTTCTTTCAGTGAGATGGTGTTTTCATAAGATAGGAATCAAATTTTGTCCTTCTCTCCTGGAAACTCCAGCAGGGGGTTGAGCCCAAGGCCAGGCAGGGAGAAAAAGCCTCGGTCTAGGCTGAAAGCCTTTCATAATTAGAACTCATAGGTGGAGGTTTCCAATAAAAACATGCATTTTCAGATGCTAATTAATGTATCTACCAAGTCCAGGAACACTTTGAAATAATGTCTGAGGATATTAGAGAATGAGAAATATTCATAGTGTAAAAACAGAGTGAATTAAATTCCATTTCTTTGAGCAAAATATAGATGAAACAAATATACTTTACAATTCTGTCCTTGTGCTTCCTAACTTGCAATGCAATCATAGGTTCAGGGATAAAGGGGTCAAAGACAATCCTGGTGTTTTAGATTCAGCTGGCTTAGGAAATTTATAATCCCATGTAAGGGAATGAGAAAGAGGCAGAAAAGTTCAGTGTGCTTGTTAGTTTATTCTCCACTGCATTGGGCCGGCCAAGTAGCTCAGAGGATTAAAGCACCTGCAAGCAGGTGCAGGGGCTGTGGTCAATACCTGAACCTGCCAAACCAGCCCTGCCTCAGGGCATACTGAGATGGCAGTTGATACTGGGCGTAGCGGCCGGCGCCTGTGATCCCAGCTCTTGGGAGGCTGTAAACAGGTGGATCACTATGAGTTCGATCTAGTAGTAAGATCCTGAACACCTACCCTGTACACCCTTCCCTAAAATGCTAAAAATAAATGAATAAGTAAATAAAAAGAATGGACTTAAGACACCACCAGGTAGTCAGGGGTGGGCCAGTTAAGAGAATGTATGGAAGATAAATGTTGAAGGCAGGAATGGGCTGGGCTAACTCCTGAGGATTTGGGAGAACAGGAGAATTTAGATCCTCAAAATTGATGGAGCACAGTTCTCCAGGAGAATTCTGGAGGTGAAAAAAATAAAGCTATGAAAATGGCTATTGGATTTGGGAATTCAGTGGCTTCCAGTGCCCTCAGGAAGACTGGGATGTAGAAGAGAAAGAAGTCAATGGTGGCAAGGAGATGGGAGTGAGTCAGACTCTTCCCAAATAAATGTGTTGGGGAAGAAATATCTTACTTGGAGCCTAGAAAATATTTAACCAAAATAGAGTGGCTTGGTTTTGAGAAAATATAAAGTAGCGTTCTTCAAGGAGTGATGACCATTCTGAGGTCCCACTACAACTACAGAACCTTGGGGTCTGGAGGTGGCTTCCATGGTTAGGAGGTGCATGGATTGGTAGTCTGCATGTTGTGGAGAGGACAGTGACAGAGGTCTGCTTATTTAGTGAGTTCATGTCCAGTCTACAGGCAGCAAAATCTTCAGACCATAGACGACTATCAAGGGTACCTCTACAAAGCTAGACAAGCTGTCCTCACAGCTTCAGCAAAGGGGACACTGAAGTCACCCCGGGGAATTGGGCCAGTTCTGTAATTAATCTTTATCTAATCAAAGGTAGTTGATTGGGATACATAGGCTCTGCCCTGCATCAGTTGTCTAAACAGCATGTGCCACAGAGCGGAAGCAAGGGAAGCCTCCACTTCTGAGCCCAAATGCTGAGGTCCAGTTGGTGAGGGCTGGGGTATACGACAAGCCCACACCAGGATGTGGCCACAACAGTTTTGTCTGGGTGGTGGGAGGCAGAGATTTGGGAAGAGAGATTGTGACTCTATATGTGGCTCCATATACACCTTTCTGGCTAAAAACTACTGGTTCCACATCCTTAAATGTAAAAAAAAAAAAAAAGACAATCGATACATCAATAACCTTACCCCTGTTAATGTACTAATTCTCTAAATCAGTTTTTCCAAAAGTCAGCCAATGTGCAAGATCAAAACAAACAAACAAAAGTCAGTATTGAAACCGACACTAGGTCTGGGCCCAAGCTTACAAAACGTTATTTTATACAAAGTGAATCAAGTATGTGCAAGTATCCTGTCCTGATGATGCCACTAGCCCGTGCATCTCAAGGGAGGTATAAAATACATGGCATTTTGTGATTTTATTTGTATACAGAGCACTTGTGGGGGGCACTCTTGTGGGATGTGGGGTCCTGAAACAGCTTTTGAAAAGGTTGAGGTGTCTGTCACAATGCTTTCTAATTAAGGAGGTGGACTTCACAAATTCTCTACTCTGGTTACACATGTGGCCATGTAACAAAGGCCCAGATTACCCAAGGGCTATCCCTCAAGGTGAATTATTAACAAAAGTATGATTTCAGAGTTTTCTCATAAACTCCTACTGATGACACCAGCATTCTGTCCTCAGCCACATTTAGTAGTCATCAGAAATTGTAAGAAAGCAACATTCATGCACTTCACTCCTTATTCTCTGGAGAACCTTGGACCCGGCTTTTGAAATAAATCAATACGCTGACTCTCAGCTGGGAAATAATTTCACAGCTGAGGTCCTTTTCTGAGTGTGACCCTCTTTGTGGTCCAATTCAGAAGACCGAGCAGATGTGAGAAGAAGCTGAATGGCCTCCCATTCGCATCCCACAGCCACGTGCCAAAAGTGTAAGCAGCTACACGGGCCCGTTTCTCTGTCAACAGCTGCCACGAAGGACCCATCCCTTTCATAGAGTCTGGCCCCAAGCCTTAGTTCACACTCTGACCGTCCAAGTGCCTCCCTTGGGCCTGCAGCCCATCCTGGTTCCCTCTGATTCACCCTCCAGACGCCACACCCTGCATCTAAATGCATCCACTTTCTGAAATGTCCATTTCTGGAAATCCTTCAATTCAAGGCACTACATTACACCAGAGATGTTCAGAAGTCTGGCACAGTCCCCACTGGGGGTGATTAGACAAAAGCCATGAGCTCATCTGACCCTAGAAAGCCTCATTATCTCCCCACAGATGGCATTAATTTCCCTTTAGTGACTACACTTGCACACAGAAAAGTTCCAAGAGACTGGTCACTCACCATGACCCCTTCTCATAGGTCTCCTAGGCCACAAGGCCCCTCCTAACCCCACAACTACTCTTTCTCAAGTCTTTATGTCTTGTCCATTTCCAGAGAGCTGGCTAAGAGGGGATAGATGCCTCCCATGGGACCCAAGAACTCTTGGGACCCGTGTGTCTGAGCTGCATGTGGCACGTAGCATCCACCAACTTAAGGGCTGGGATGCTGGAACAGCTTCTGGCAAAGAGCACACACTTGACCACTTGGCTCAGGGCCCCCAAGGCCTGACCCCTGCCTCACTTTCCAGCTGAATTTATTGCCATTTAGCACCCTTCCTCCCCAACTTCCATCCTCATCCAGCACCTTTTGGGGCACTGCGATTCTAGACCATTCCCCATTCCTTAATCCTATCAGATATACCCTGCTTCATCCTTTTACCTGTGCTGCAGGTTCTGCCTCGAAGTTGCATAGGCCTGGCAAACAAACAGCATCCTGAAAGCTCCAGGGGTGAGATGTCATTTCCTTGGAAGTGTTCCCCAGGCAAGGCTCATCCGTCTCCCTCCTCTACACAAGATAAGAGCTCCTGTCCTTCACCTGAGACCATGCGGGTTGTTACTGACCTGGGCCTCCTACATCTGGACCATGAGCTCCCTGAGGATTTCCCGTGCTTAGCGCAAGGCAGGGATTATTGGGTGTGAACTGAAAATGAGGAGGGTGGTGGGATTTTCATTGGCCTGGTCTCTCCCTTAATCTGTTTCAAGAAGGAAAATGGCAATGCTCTCAGGTACAGTGAGAACCCCAGGCCCCCCAAGGCCCGATGCACACAGCAGGAGGAGAGTCCAGCAACATGAGGAATCTCAAGTATGGAGGCACAAAGAGAACATGTTTGCAGGCCCATGTCCTGTTCACTGTTCGTACGGTGGTAGTCATGGAATTGAGGCTTGAGGCAAGCATTTAGCTCTAGGTCCCAGAGCCTTTGCTTTCATAGCACCTAAAAGCACTTTCAAAATTCACCTCTGCACATGGGTGAAGGCTCAGAACAAAGGTGAGCACACTGTTTATTCATGGACTCTTGTCTTCCCCACACCCCAGATTTTCTCCTCTGCATACAACATGAACATATTTATCCACATGTCAGCACACATGTAGGCCCACAGGCGGTATCTGCACACTTCCACACTACCTACCTGGGGCTTCTCTGTACACCCCTCCCTCCCATGACACAACCTTCCCATCACTGCTTCCCACCATCCTCTGACTCATTCTATTTGAGGAATCACTCTTAGAATATTGACTTTTAATATGAAAAGTGGTACAAAGACCAGCATTTTATACGGGTCAGGGAAGAAAAGCCTGACCCCACTATCTGGCTCCCCCTTTAACGGTCCCCCCATCTCCACTGTAAGCTCTTAGAGTCTGCAGGACAGACTTGAAGAGCACAGCCTTTTGCTAATTACAGCTCTGTCACCACAGGATTTCTCTTGTGGAAAAATCCCCCGATGAACCCAGTATGCCCCAGTGCATCCTAAGAATCAAAGTCGCTAGACAACAGTGGGCCATGCATACTTAGGAAATTTGATGTCCCCTCTTAGTGACATCAAAGAATGTCAAGCAGAGAGATGGGAGAGGGCTGAACATCTTGTGCAAAAGAGGGGGCTGGGAGTGTGGATGAACTGTCCCCCTGAGTACTCTGCCTCTTTGCAACATGTCCCTCAGGAACACTTAAGTAGTCACCTTGATTGTCAATCTGATGTTTTCCCTGTATTTAATACCAGGAATTCTTTCACTTAGGGAAGACATGTGCTGAACTACAGGAGTTTGGAAACACGTGACTTCACCCTCTCTGCAAGGGTTTTCACCTAAGCACTCAGCTCATGGTGGCTCTGATTGTCATTGTGCTCACACTCTTTCCCTCCCACAGGGGACCAAGGGACATTACTGGCCTCTTTGGGTCTTAGAAGAGAGCAGATCAGACCCACGTGATTCATCTGGCCACAGCCCAGTTAAATTCTGGGGTGACCCAGGCTCCTGTGAGGGCATCACCTTTCACCTTGAGGTCTAAAAAGAGAAGGGAAGGAAGGTAGAGTTGAGTTGAGTGCAGTCCAACTTCGCTGCTAGCGAAATGGCCCCTTCTACTACTGTGAGCTCCACACACTAGGAAATGTGGCAGTGGGTCAGGTTTGCTAACTAATTTGACTGAGCTCACATGTGTGTTCCTGATTAGCGGCAATAACCCATGCCACATTTTGCTGTTCTTTTTGCCTCTCTACACATATCTAGTGTTGAACTGAGCAGCATGCTACCAACGCGCACTCTGAAGTTAGCTGGCTGTGAATCTTGAGGCTCTTTGCCAACAGCTGAGCCTGCATGAAGAACCGCAGGCCAGGGACCCTGCAATTCACGTCAGTGACCCATTAGCTGCCTTGGGAGAGGGATGTGCTTCCTGAATTTGCAAACCTTGGCTTTGTCTCTGTGCCTGGTGAGCTAAGGGTCAACTGGCTCATTTTCTCTATTTGTAAATTGAGGTAACACTCATTGCATGGAGATTAGAATAGGGAGTAACTGGGTGACAGTAACTTTTTTGTTTTTTTTTTAATTTTATGTATTTGGTACAAGGTCTCACTATGCAGCTTGCAGCTGGGACTTGTAGTGATCCTCCTGTTTTAGTCTCCCCAGTGTTGGGATTACAGGTGTGCACTACCACACCTGATCTTGGTGGTCAGCTTGGTGTGCCCAGGGTGGGGCCAGCACAGAGTGTGGTACTGGGGGTCAAACCTGGGTCCTCGTGCTTGCCTAGGCTGATGCTTAGACCACTGAGCTATCTCCACAGCCTGGTGATAGCAAATTTTAAATTACAATTTTTCCTTTGCAGAATAAGTGTCAAAATGCTTCCAGTTGAGACTGGGAAGGACTTCTCGGCAAGTCACTCAGCTTTGTTAATGCTCGAGAGTCTTAGCGTGCCTGTGCATCTGACCCAGGCATTCGAAGTGCAGGAACAAGCCCTTAGGGCACAATCCCAGTCCAGGCTGGGGATTACAGGCAAGGATGTCTATCAAGATTTATTTGTATTTATCTCAAACTGGAAATAACCTGAAGGTGCAGTAGAGGGGAATGGCTGTTATATGCTCACAAGCTGGAATGTTAGCTATTGTTTAAGTGACGTGTGTAAGGAGTTTTTAATTATGTGGGAAATCTGGTTTGTAACGTGAAGTTCTAGGGTGACAGGGAATTCATCTAATATAAGGCAGAACATCAGGATGCTAACAACGGGGGATTACTTTCTTCTTTGCTCTTGATGTGTCTAAGAGGAGCACACATTTCTTCTTAAGTGGAAAGATCACCACTAAACTAAAAAGCAAAAAGGGAACCCCTTCGCATGGGCGGGCTGCACTTCAGGGCTATGACAGCCAGTGGGCCACTGTCCCTACTGATGTTGGCCCTGGTGCCTCTTTCCTATTCATTTCCAGGCCTCTTCCAGATTCTGCATGTCTATAATTTCTAGTTCTTTCATGCTCTTCCACCTGCCTTGGTGTTTGTCCATGCTAGAAAATTCTGAAGGTCCCTGACGCCCACACCCAGTGAAGGCCCTTTCAGTTGGAGGCAGACACCACACAGGAAGGCACAGAGCCTTGGGCAGATAAGGCTCCATGAGCGTCTTCTCCATCCCGTGACATCCCCCATCAGGCCTGGTGCTATGACGACACCAGAGTGCTGGGATCCACGCTGGTGTCTCAGCCATTGTCAGCATCCCACCTTCCTCCTACCAACACATTGCTCTTGGGAAGCACTGAGATTTTGGCTCACATCAAAACTCTGGTGTATCTTTCATTTTGTCCTCATGTATCCCTAAAGGCCAAGTTGTCACCCATCCCTGCCTGTTTTTTTTTCCCTCTGAAATAATTTTAGATTTAATTCCCATTTCAGGACAGCTCCATTATAAGTGTCTTTTGAAATATGTTACTTCTGGGAAGTGTGGTTCCTTTGAGCAGCATGTCCTTTCTGCTTGCTGGAGTTTGGTGCCTCTAAACAGGAGCTTACGTGACAAGGAACAGAAAATGAGTTATCTCACCACTGTGACATCTTGCTCCTCCAATAGAGCCAGATGCCAATAACACAAAACACATAGTGCCTGTCTCATCCTGGCCACTGCATGAAGCAGTTTAGAAGAGGCTTCTTGGAGGAATTCCCTTTGTCTTTATCAGTATCAGGAAAAGTGCACGAGGAGAGAAAAGAGGAAAAATAAATGGAAAAAAGATAGTATAATGCCTTGAACTTGCTACATTCAAACTTCTGCCCTTACTACAAAGCCATCCCCACTATGAACTCAAGCTGTGCTACCAAATCAGGACCAACTCTGAGCCCTCGTCTTATACAACAGGATGCAGTACACACTCTGGGTATTCTTTCTTTCTGTCTGTCTGTTTCTGTTTCTCTGTCTCTGTCTGTCTGTCTGTCCGTCTTTGTCTCTGTCTCTCTCTCTCTGTGCTACTTTTCAGTCATACGTGCTTACTCATATTTCCCAGATTTCAACTATTAGTCTCCTAGAGTACAGTATCCTCCTCTTCCCCTCTGTCTACACCTGGTGATCCCATTTAGCCTTCCAGCATTTAATATCAGATTTATATCTCCATCCTGAGGCTCTGCTGGAAACTTGCCCTGAACCTCAGAATTTTATAGTCTCTGGCTCTTGGGCATTTCCACTTAGGTCTCCAAACTTCAGGATCCAAAACTCAGTTTCTGCTGTTTCTCCTGCAATCAGTTCTTCCCCTGCTCCCCTCCTTCAGTTACCAGCTAAGATTCTTTCAATTGTGCAGATCAAACTTTGATGTCACCCATGGCTCCTGTGCCCTCACTTGGCTTAGCCCAGCAGTCAGCCAGCTGGGGCCTTTTCTTCTGCTCTGCCCACCCAGTGACAACAGCCCTGTGACATGTAGGATGAGCTCTTGTTAAATCCCCAGGGGCTCCCATTCCGTCTGCTTAAAGGCCCAAATCTCCAGATGGTCAACACTTAGGGTAACCATAAAGTTTCTCATCCTAAGTAAAAAAAAAATAGATTAAATTAATATTCAGATAATAAGTTCAAATTTGAGTCACACCAGTAAGATGTTTGTCTTTCTTACAATGTTCTATGCAATCTGGTCCCCTGTCATCTCCTGGACACCATCCGCTTCTCTTCTTTTCCTAGGTCCTTCTGCTCTAGCTACACTGGTCTCCTTGCTATCTCTTAAACATGCTGGACACATACCTTTTCTCTGTTCTGACTTTTACCCGAATGCTTTTCTCCCAGGAGCGACGTGGCTCACACTCATCTCCAGGTCTCTGGATGATCACTGCCTCTCTGGAACGTTTCTCAACCACTGGACTTGACACTAAGACCTGCTACTCATGCACAGGACACTCACCTTTTTCATTTTACTTTCTCCACAGTATTTCTTCTTCTTCTTTTTTTTTTTTTCTTATGTTTTAGAGAAGGGCCTACAGGGTGTTCAGGGTCTCACTACTAGATTGGACTTGTAGTGATCCACCTGTTTACAGCCTCCCAAGAGCTGGGATTACAGGTATGTGCCACCATGCCCAGTCTCAATTGCCATCTCAGGGTGCCCTGGGGGGTGGGGCTGGCATGGCAGGCCCAGGGATCGAAACTTTGGCCCCTGAGCCTGCTTGCAGGTGCATTAATCTGCTGAGCTATCTGGCCAGCCCCATAATATTTCTTTTGCTATCAGGGATGAGGACTCTCTTTACTGGATAGTTAGTTCTATAACTGGCATTGTATGCATTTTAAGAGAATAAAAAACCCAATAAAAATGATACAGAATTTCAAAAATATGACAGGAAATCAATAATGGTTATCATATCATTTCTTCAGAGTAATTGCTCATATTACCAGATACAGGCATGTAAAATTGATCAAACAATATAAGCACTAACTATTCCTTTCAATGAACTAAGAGAAATTAGTAGTACAATTATCTTAGCTATCATGTGTGTATATACGTCTATGTCTATGTCTATGTCTATATCTAACTATATACCCCTTCCTTCTTTTCTCCTCTCCTTCATCCCAGTTGTTCTTTCCTTTTGAGCAGTTTCTCCTTCACAATATCTATTTTACCTTTTGGATTTTACTTTTTCAGTTTCTTACACTAGGAAGACAATGTGACATTTATACATATGGGTCTGACTTATTTCATTTATGAGTGTAGTCTCTAGTTGCATCCATTTACCTATAAAAACCTTGCATTTATCTTTCTTTATACCCAGCTAATACATCTTCTTCATCCATTCCTCGGCCTATGGGCACGTAAGGGTCTTAAAGCAGGAGACAACTGACACCAGCTACTGCGCACGCACTTCCTGGCTCTTGCTCACTGCATCTCCTGGACTCCTCTCAGTCTACATGAGATGTGTGAGGCTCCAATGCAGATAATACACATTGGGCCCAGGACTGCGAGGGGTGTCTTATCTTGCATCTGGGGTTTTTCTTCTGATTCCTGCTCTTGAACTCTCTACATCATGCAGCTGAGGTCACCCCTGAGGCTGAAGTCCACTTGATCTGGGATTCTCAAACATAAGTCCACTAATACAGTTCTGAGAATAAGGCAAATTCATCACTGAGAAAGGACTTGATAAAACTGTGTCAATGAATAGAATCAAAGACAGTAAGGTGGTAGGTAAATCAGTTCCATGAAAATGCACAGGGCTATGAGTATGGTGGATCTTGGACTCTGCACTCAGTACTGGCCTTCCTGAAGAGGATGGGAGGGAAGGAAGGAGGGAGGAAAGAGCAAGAGGGAGAGGAGACAGAGAGGGAGAGAGGGAAGAAGAGAAGAAGGGAGAACAGAAGGAAGGAAAGAAAAGGCTGTGTTTGTTTGGGATGAGAGCCAGGGTGAATGATAACAAAATTCTTGACTGCTCTTCCAGTGTTCCCAGCTCGCAAGGTCCTCCACTTCTCTTAATCTTCTCCGAAGGTAGGGCTTCCCCTTCTATTTCATTCCCATCCTCATTGCCTTCTTGTTTCTACCCTTCCAGACTGGACAACCTGGAGTTGGAGAGAAACTCCTGAGTGCCTACAATACGCCCCTTTCCTCCCAGGGTCCATGCTATTCCAGGGACTCCTTGTCCCCATTTTGCTCTCTGTAGCTTCAGTTACCTGCCATTGACTAAGGTTAAAAATGTTAAATGGGAAATTCCACAAATGAGCAGTTTATAAGTTTTAAGTAACTTTTTATAGTATATTATTATAGTTGTTCTATCTTATATTAGTGCTATTTTTTGTGCCTAACTTATAAATTAAATATTATCATATACATGCATGTATAGGAAAAAAGCTGTACATAGAGTTTGGTATATTTGTGGTTTCAGACATTGACAGGGGTATCTTGGAATGTATAGCCCAATGAAAAGAGATACTTCTATATTTCTATTTTTAAAATTCTTCTCCATAGCCTGTTTCTCTGTCCATTCCCACTACCAAAGAAATATATTAAATTCTCCTAAACTCAAGCTCAATGGTCAGAGATGGCCTCTATCGTCCACTCTACCTTCACACCAACCCACCCTTTACACACTTCTAGAACCTTCCTATAGTCATCTCATGTACCACCTCCCACCTGCACCAAATTAAAATTCTCATAGCTCAGTAGAATAAGCGCTGGCCTGGCAAGTGCAAGGGCCTGAGTTCAATCCCTGGTTCCAGAAAAACAAACAAACAAAAGCCCTTACTACATATAAAAATTCTCTGCTCAGAGAGCACAGCATTTTGAGGCCTTGATAACTAGGCCTTCTCCATAGTTCTTACCTGCTGCAGCCTATCAGATACAGGCAAGAATGTTTTTTCATTGTCAGGCTATGCCAGTCCCTGAACAGAACAGTTTTGGGGGTAAAGATCTCCATCCTGAGCAGGGTGAGATCCAGAATCAATCTTGCTATGTGTGCCACACACAGGACTCAGTGATTCTACTCCGTATCTGCCAGACACCATCCCTGCATCTATAGTTGAAATATATTTCATTGTTTTACCAAAAGTTTGTAGCAAATCCTTTAAACCTTTACAGGTCCTGAAAGGACAGAAAGTGGCAGGATATGGGGGAAGGAGAGCAAGGTTTGGAGCAGAAAGTCCTAGGTTCAAATCCCAGTGTCCCTACCTCCCTCCAGCTTTGGAACAGTGAGAATGTTCCTTGATCCAGCTCTCAGTTTCCTCCCTCCTACTGTCTAGCTCCAGAACACCCCAACCCCTACGAAGAGCCCACAGCCAGTAGCCATCACTCCCCAGTCCCCCATTCCTCCCAGTGACCGGAAGCCACCAATCTGCTTTCTGTCTCCATGGATTTGTGTGATTGTCAGTGCTTGGGGTCTCTCAATTAAACATAAATTTGCCAGTAAGGATTGTAGTGGGGATGGAGGCAAGTTTGTTAACACTTCTACCTTTGAATCTAGGATCTAAGAATACTTAATTATTCATAGGATGTTACCTACTTCTCTGGTTCCTTTCATACTTCATACAAAGTATGAAACCCTTAACTCTAGACAACAAAGTTAAAACATCTTTTTATTAGTGCACATCCATAGTACATATTTACACTCCTCTTGGGGAGGAGTTGATATGTGTACCCAACACATCTTAATTCATTTTTTCTGACTCCCTCTCCTCCTTTCCAACTCCCTCCATTTCTAGATCCCCTTTCTATTTGAGAAAGATCCATCTCCCTTCATCCTATTAACTCTGCCTTGATTCTTTATTTAGTTTGGATTTTCCATATGTGAGAAACCATGTGATACTTAAACATGTGTCTGCTTGATTTCACTTAACATTATGGTCCCAAAGTGCATCTCTATGAAAGACTCGAGTTTATCCTTCTTTAGGGCTGAGTAGCAGGCTCAGTAGAATATGTGAATACATGTTCTTATCCATGCATCTGTTGATGAACGTCTAGGCCACTTCCTTGATTTAGCTGCTATAAACATGGGATGCACAGCTCACTGTAATACTGTGTCTTCAACTCTATGGGGAAGATACCTAGAGGGGAATAGCTGGGTCAGATGGAATGTCTAGTTCCAGTATTTTGAGGAATCTCCATACTGACCTCCGTAGAGGTTGTCCTGGTATTCCCACCAACAATGTAGAAGGCTCCTTTTCTCCCGCCACCTAGCCAGCATTTGTTATTATTTAATTTCTTGGCAATGTCCATTCTTTCTGAGGTAAAGTGGAATCTCAGTGTTGTTTTAACTTGCATTTCTCTAAAGGCCAATGATGTTGAATACTTCTTCATGTGTTTATTGATCATATGTACTTCTGAGAAGTGACTATTTATTTCACTTGCCAGTTATTTTTGTTGGGTCTTTTATATTTTTTTGAGTTCTTTATATATTCTATATATTAGTTCTGTCTGAGGATTCACAGGCAAAATTATTTTTCCCATTCAGTAGGTTGTCTTTTCTTTATTGTTCTCACTCACCCTGTTATCCATACTCCCAGAATTCATCTGTCTCCTACATATCTGCTCTATAAGCCCAACAGTCAAGATGCAGCTGGAATTCTCTCTCCTAATTGCCAAGCATCTCTGGAATCACTCTGCTCTCCCTACGGGTTTTTCTAAGCTACTCTATAGAGGGGAAAAAAAGTTTTCAACCTATCTTTAGAACATTTCCTGTATAATGAGATTCTGGCCATATTTCCAGGCTAATCAAACTTGTGTTTATTCTAGATTCTGCTTTGTGACAGAGGAGGCTGCATATACACTCAGTTGCTTCATCACAATAAGAAAAAAGAAAAGTCCTATGATAGTTTCAGGAGAGTTTTCTGGTCTTGTAACCAAGCCTCATAACAAGACACGGCTGCAGCAATACATAGTGACATCTTGGTAGCTCCATACACGGCAGCTATATTTTTCTACTTTCTTGTGATTTGCAAACTTAGAGCCATCAAAGACTATAACCTCTTCAGAGCTTATTTGGTCTTGGAAACCTTCATCATGAGTTTGACATTTTTATTAGGCTGAAAGTCATCAGTGAAAGCCTGGTGCAATTACAGCCACTTACAAAGGAGCCAACAGGAAAAGCGGCTTGGCAGGCCCATGACAATGCTTGGCAAAGTCCGGCAGCCTGGGAACAGCCCTCCAGCACCCCCATCCCTTGTGCTGGAAGCACAGTGGAGCCTGGGGAGGGGCGGGAGACTCCCAGGAAAGAGCAATGGTGGAAATGCTGCTCCTCACCGCTGCTGCTTATATTCCTGGCTGACTCCACAAATGCATCAACTCTCGCACTGCCCTCAGCCTAGGCTTTGAGGGACTAAGGAGACAAGATCTGCTCCCTCATGAAGTAGGAATTGCCTAGAGATGGTCTATGGCACAGCAGAGCAGCCAGTGGCTCTCGCTCTGTTGTTCGGTGAACAGGGTTCAAAGCTCAATGCTGTCATGTACTGCTTGTACCAGAGTCATGGATTCTTAAAACCAAGGCTTTCTGTCTTAAAGATGGGTTCAGGAGATTAACTGAAACAGTGTATGAAAAAACTATATATACACACATATGTATATGAGACCTGAGTGGTATATGGTAAATGTATAACATTTTTAAAAATTACAGTGGAGCCTGGGCAGGTGCTTATGCCACTGAGCTATTTCCCCAGCCCTGTCATTTATTTTTTACTTTAAATCTTTTAAAAAAAATTTAAACATTTACTATATGTTCTCATTTCCCCTTTGAGCATATGTATTTCTGTGTACACAGAGCTAAAAGATACACTACCATTAATCTCACTCAAAATACTCTTTTTTTTCTTGCATACACTTATCCCATAATTCTTGCCACTTTTTAAAGCAGTTCTAGAAGTCTTCTTTCATGAGAATCTTTTGTTTTTGTAATGGTTGATATATTGTGTCAATATGAGAACAGAAAAGTTTAGAAGCCTAACCAAGTGACTCAAAACCAAACAAATAAAACCCAAAAATGAAAAAATAAATGGGGATGTGGGGATGGTTCAGTAGAACAAGCGCTTGCCTGGCAAGCACAAGGGCATGAGTTCAATCCCTGGTTCCACCAAAACAAACAAGCAAACTAACAAACACAAAGTGACTCAGCAAGGGGACCAGAGCCCTAGTTTCGTAAATATCCCAAATCTGTGCAAGAGGAGGGCAGGGAGACTGTGTGGATGGTGGCAGCCTGTGTCCAGGATGAAGGGAAAAAAAAAGCCTTGCTCCCCTGCCTTCTTTGTGGCTTTTGCTGTCTTCTGCAGCTAGGAAGTGTTGCCCTCACCACAGCGCCCTGCCTTGGAGCCAGCTGATTATGGACTGAAACCTCCATACTTCCCTCTCAGCAAACTGTGAGCTGAACATACATACCCTTCCTTACTTTTGGATATCAGGTATTTTGTCTCAGCAAAAAGAAAAAAGTAACTAAGATAGTTATACTGATGCGGCTGCCTCCATGTGCTAAACCCATTAAAAGCATTTCCCTTCATGGCTATTTTGACTTTGGGGAAGAGCCAGAAGCCACTCAGGGGCCTAGCTGGTAAATAAGGTGGATATACAAGCATTATATAAATCATAATGTTTGTTTTGATAACACTTCTATAAACATTTGATGAGGAGGTAATGATAAATGTTCAAATAAAAAAAAATTACAGCAGCACACACTGCCATAGATTGCCCTTCAAGCCTTCCCCTGGCTTAAAAAACTCCTATCCTTGCTGGCTATTTATCTTTTCTTTTTTGAGGGGTGGGTGGGTACCAGGGATCGAACTCATGATCTTACTCTTGCCAGGCAGGTGTTTATGGCCCTGAGCTATCTCCTCAGTCCAGTCATTTATCTTTTACTTGAAACCTTTTTTAAAACATTTCAACATTTACTGCATCTTACTTCCCTCTCGAGTGTATGCATTTCTATGTACACAGTGCTTAATGCAGTTTCTAGGACATAGTAAGTATTCATTTAATGATGGCCACTGTTACTGTCTCAGTTGTCACCATATGCTTCATCAGGAAATGCATCCTGATGAAGAGATGCAGCCTGAATTTGATGAGTGGTTCTACCCTTGGTGTCAGAGAAATGCACAGACTTTTCTTTGGGGTTTGCTTATTCTTCAGAGGCAGGGTCTCACTGTGTACCCTTGCCTGGCCTGAAATGCACAGCAACGCTCCTGCCTCAGCCTCCTGAGTGCTGGGATGACAGGCACACACCACCATACTCAGCATTAAGAAATAATAAAGTAATTCTAAAAAAGAGAAAAGAGAAAGCAAACAGACCCGTGGTCCAGGTAGGGGGATTAACAGGAGGTAGGAATGGTTGGGAGTGATTAAACAATGTCCAGTCATTCCTTTCTGATCTCCACTACCCTAACTGTTTAGAAAGCACCTTAGAGGTGGGCATAATGAAGATGAGAACATGGAGTCTTCCCTCTACAATCTCTGTGAAGAGCTCAAGGACTGAGATGAGACAAAGGAGTAATGAGAAAGAGTCCAAGAGGAAAGCAAACATTTCTACAGGGATTCAGAAGGTGAGTGGGCAGAAGATGGACATCAGGGGAGGCTTCCTGGAGCAGGTGTACCTGCACTAGAGAAGCAATGGCCGGGTCTGACCACAGGAGACTGAGACGGCACACTAGCTTTTGACATTAAGGGCCAAGCTTTGTGTGAGTGACAATTTCACGCACTTCACCATCTAATCTGCAGTGCTGCCTGTAGCTAATTAGTGGTGCTTCCCCAAGGCTCCACTCTTAATTGCTGTTTAAGTCTTTAAAAAAAAAAAAAACTTCTGTGGCTCGCATCAGTCACTTTGGGAGGGAAGTGAAACAGGCTTTCATCAGATGGAGACATAACAGAAAGATGACACTAACGCGGCCTGAATGCTGCAGAATTTGAGTCGTGAGAGCTCACAGGCCAACAGAGCCAAGAGCCTCTCGGTGAGAAGATTTGTGGCTCTGTGCTGAATGGGAGCTTCCCAAAGCAGGGCGCATTGTGGGAAGACACTGGGGCTTTATGCTGCTCCCAGCCTTCGAGCACAAAGCCGGCTCTCCACACAATGGGTGAGATGACATTTGCCCTTGAACGCACACGCATTCCTCCAGGCCCAAGGCCAGGGTCCCCTGGAGCACAGAATGGGACAGCTCTTGCTTAATAAAGACTCCTTGTCAGGCTTTACGGAGAAAATGGAGTGAGACTGTGCCAGGGGACGCATAGCACTGCACCGATGGAGTGTGCTTAGCCAGCATTAGGGTCTGGGTGAGGATGTGGGTCCCACCCTCGGCACAGTGCATGGCACTTCTTTGACCTCAGAGGTGGCCGAGGTCTGGCCAGAACAGCCAGGAGCCTTTGTGAGCCAGAGCATCAACTTCTAGAGATAAGAGAAGACACCATGAAGTGTAGAGATAGGTCCTGGGGTCGCAGGGACACCATCTGCATCTTCATGAATGTGACAACATGAAGATACTGGGGGCAGGCAGGCTCCAAACATATTATCAGTGCAGAGGACTCTGGCTCTCCTTAGGGAAGTATCAACTATATTTCTACATGAATGAAAAGAAAAAAGCAAATCAATCAATCAACTGAAAAGTTTTTGATGTGGATACCATGTAACCAGCCCTGCTCTATGCTAAGGACGATGGAGTGGATTCAAAAGAAACACAGGCATAGCTCCCAGTCCCAGTGATTAACGATTTAGCTCAGAGACAGAATTTTGCCACATGAAACAATTGTGTCTAATATCAGTGAGGGTTTCACTAAGCATGGACTGTAAATACTGATGGTAAATGTGAGAGCAATTCAGGGAGGAAATACAGCAGGGAAAGTTTTGAGTAGTTTAAAAATAAAAAGGTTCAGATGAGTGGGGTTTAGGCTAGGTTGTTCTCAACAAAGGTGACACAAATCCATTAATCTCTAAAAATGTCATGTCTAAGAGAATCAGGAAGGACTTTATTTACTGGGCTAGCATAAATCTTGTGAGATTATTACTAATCGAGGTTGTTTGGTTTGTCAGAGGTGAGAGGGGATTGGATTGAGTGTCATGTAACTTCTCAAGTCTTGTGCAACTTGCCTCCCCACCCCCCATTTTCCTTCTAGGGATTATAAAAATAATATGGCCTTTCTGGATCCTGTATCATGTAGCTGGAAAGGATTGAGCATGAAAAATAGCATTCAACAGAACTAATCTATTGCTCAGTGTGTATTCAATTAAGAATTTATGAAGAAGCTTCGTTCTCCCTGTGAGAGCTTCACTATGGAAATGCTGTTCTTGGCACCAGCCTGGGTTTTCTGTCATCTTGAGGAATATCAGCAATTCAATTAGCGAAGACTGCCGAGAAGCCTACAGGGTAAAGCACAGTGCTCCATGAAGCACATGGTAGGGCTTTCTCAAACAGATCCCACAGGCCTGTTGATGCCTGCCTTGCTAGCTTAATGACTGTTAGCAACATCCTTGGGTTCCTAACTATGAGAAGAAGATTCCAGAATAAGGTTCAGAGGAAAGTAGACAGAAGGGTAGCAGGGCATGGGGGAAAAGGATTTAAGTAAATGTGTGACCTTCTTCTCCAACCTTTAGTTAAATGCTGGCCTTTATAATGAATCTCAGTGTAGGTGCCCTTGACATCTGGGTACTTCTTGGCCTGCCTCTTTCCAATAACTACTGAAGCCTGAAGACTGAAGGTCAAATTCTTGGCCTTGGGAATGGGCCTTAACCTTTGCAAGGCTGACCTTTCAAACTTCATGATGCAGACACACCAACCCACCTAGCTTTCTCAAACCCACCATGATTGACCCCTTCCACCATGGCCTCTTTCTCTTGCTTCCTTGTCTTGGAGGCCTCACTGCTCATCTTCCTGGCCAATGCTTAGTGGTCCTGCAAAGTGAACCTAAAAAGTGACTGGTTTGGTGAGTCTTTCTGACCCTCATGACTCTGCTCTCCCCATGTGGCCCTTCTTGTTGCTCTCTATTGGGGTTCTGCTTACTCAGCCCTGCCCATACTAATGAACTTGTTCACTGCCTTGCACCTGATTCAAGGGTCATTCAGTTTGGGTCACAGATCTGGCCCTACTCACTAAATATCTGAAGGAGAAATGAAAACCAATTAAAGTGGTACCTGAGCCTATTCCCTTTAGGGCTGACACAGACCTGTTTCCTAAAGAGGTGCAGTGCCCTGGGGGTGTAGAAGCCATACTCAGGAGAGGGAAGATCTGCTTTGCCACAAATGGAAAGGCCTTTGTCACAGGGGTGCTGAGCTTGTCAACAACCCACAAAAGTTACTCAATTGTTAGCAGGGGAGTGGGAGGGTACAGGAGAAACTAAGTCATCATAGCTAGGTATCTTGACCAGGTAACAGCTTAGCTTCTCTATAAAACTTTATTTATTTATTTATTTATTTATTTATTTATTTATTTATTTATTTATTTATTTGATACAGAGTCTTGATACACAGCTTGGATCTGTAGTGATCCTCCTATCTCAGCCTCCCCAGTGCCCAGTTGGGCACAGGTTCCAGAGCCAGTACAGCATGAGGTAACAAGGATTGAACCCAGGTACTTTTTTTTTTCTTTTTGCTGGAACTGGGGATTGAACTCAGGCCCTTGCGCTTGCCAGGGAAGCACTTATTCTACTGAGCTATCTCCCTGGACCCTTAACCCAGGTACTTGTGCTTTCCAGGCAGATGCTTAGGCTGCTGAGCTATCTCCTCACCCCTCTGCTTAGCTTCTTCCAAGTGAAATACGAAAGATGTACTCCTTATAGTAAATAATTTCTTTGTGAAAAGCTTTTTAAAACTTTATACATGTTAGTATTATCCTCATAATGACTTCTAATATTAAGTTTTTATAGTGTGTATTGTCCATGCAGTGTAAACATTTTTTTCAAAACCCTGATAGCAAGCAGTGTAAATATTATACATTTAAAAGTCAAAATGAGCTGTATGTATCTATCATCGATATCTTCCCTTTAGCAATTCTGAAAACTTGCAAGATACATATCAGATGCTAAAGATTCAAGATTTAAACTGCCAGTTTTTGCCAGGCTGTTTTTACACATCCTTGCTTATGCTACAGAGGAGATTCTGGGTAGCACCAAGGAAGGCCTATGATAAAAAGCATACCCGGGAATTTGAGAAATTTGATGCTATAATTTGGAAATAATCTAAATAGTCTACAATTCCACCCAAAAACAAGATGAAAAGCACAGTATTGTTGGAACAATGAGAAAAACAACTTCAAAGCTATACTTTCAAACAAAGAATTTGAACCAAAAGAAAAAAAAAATGAAATCTAGTTAAATGTTTTGGTTTAGCAACAGTTCCTCTTTGACTCACAGAGCCCTGTTCCCTAAAGCCTGTGGCTTCAGTGCTCCTTGGCTGCCCCCTTGGTCCCCACCCACTCTGGCTGTGGCTCTTACTCAACAGCATCCCAAGTCTGGAAGGCCAGGGTGGCCCCCAAGCACAGCACTGCCACTATGCCACCTCCCTCTGCTCCTGTAGGCTTCTGTCTCCCAGCTAGCAAGCTTGCATGACTAACCTTGCCATGAAGACATCATTTGTCACCCATAGGGGGAGGGGCTTATTGATCCTGAAGAGGTATGCCCAAGTACCATCCTAGAACTCTGCAACCCCTGGCAAGTCCAGAATTTTAAAAAAGTCCCCCAGAGCGATTTGATGTAGAGGAGTGAGACGGAACTAAGTATTTCAGTTGTTCTCTGTGGCGCCAACCTTAGTTTCCCATGGTGGGCAATCAGATCCTTCTCAGTGAGACGGCCCAGGGAGTTCATGTCTTCTGCTGCACCTTCTGCAAGACGGGTACTTGATATATTTTTTTGGGGGTTAGAGAAAGCAGACAGGCACTTCTAAACAGGGGGAGGATTTTCATTTAAAGCAAAGGGATTTGGGGTAATTATCATGTGTTTGTCCTTGGAGAAAAGAGACACAAAGAGTAAAATCCACACTGATGTCATCATGGTGACTGTGTAGCCACCATCACAGGGTGGCTGGTCCAGACCAGGTCATTTGGGGAAGCCATGCTCCCCTCAAGCCAGTCAGCAGAACAGGAGTAGCCTCAGGTTCCACTTGTCACCACAGACACAGCGCTGTCTCCAGACATGTTTTTAATAAAACAGGAATGAACCCTCATAAAAAAAAAACAAAAACACAGAAGGGAATAATACCTCACGGACATTCTGGTTATGATTTACAAAACTCCAAACAAGCAAAACAAAGCCTTTTCTGGGAAAGAAAAGGCAGTGACAAGGTTGGACAGAGGACACACAGGCAGATCAAAATGGTCAGGAGGTGCTGAAGTGGTCACCTGTGAAGTCCTTAGCATCTCTCCATCACTGATGAAGGCCTGGTCAAGTTTCTTAGCTTCCCTGGGCCTTGTTTTCCTCATCTGCAGACTGGTACAATGATACCATCTTTAACTGGATGGCACCAAAGCAGCAGATCTTGGGCAGGTGGGAGTGGGGGTTCCAATAACTCAAGCAAGAATGTTCTTCATTGAAGGGTAGGGTGGCTAGCAGGAATCTTTGCAAATGCACTAGCCAGGAAAGGGTGTGTCTGCTTCCTCTGGACTTGCATACACACACATGTGATCTTCAGCCCTGGGTATTTCCAATGCTCTAAATACATCACTTGGCAAAGCACATCCTTACGACTCACAGACTCCCGGGCTTTCCCAGCCCTGCCCATTGTCTCTATAGAAGCACCACTGTGCAGCTTCCAAGCCCAGTTTGATTCAAGGGGGAAACCGACACACTTAGTGAAAGAATATCACCTGAGTTTTTTGACTTGGCTTAGCTCTGTCTTCTCTATCAAAATTCTCTGGTTCGCACTGTGCATCACCTGCTCAGGCCTCTCTACTGGGGCTGATCAGACCCTGCACAGCCATGAAAGCATCCTCACCCTTCAGTGCCCCACGTAGATATCACCTCCTCAGAGGAGGCATCCACAGTTCCCTCCCTCCAAAGGGATCCTCGCTGGCCCCTGAAGTCTGCCTTCAGGCTCTCTACATGAAATATGCTTTGCTTACCTGTCTGTCTGTCTGTCTGTCTCTCCCCTCCAAATTCCTGCCCATTTCTGTACATTCCTTACACTCCAGACATCACCTAACCCTGACAGACTGGAGGAAGCAGAGCAACACTTGCTGGGCTTACAGAGGCACAAGGTCAATGGATATGGAGCACAGCCTTCATGTGTCTCCTGGGATACCCAGGGAGTCTCAAGTGGCCATCTAAAGTGGTATGGGGAGCCCCTTGCCTTGGAAAGATGGCATCACCTCATCATACTTGAGCTGGGTTGGATACTCCCAGGCTGGGGATGCAGCCTGGCCTTTAGAGAGGCAGCAGTTCCAACCAAGAGCCAGATCAGGCTTGGGAGCAGCCTGGAGCCTGGTAACATTGAAGGGTGGGTCTCTATGTTGGGCTGGGCAGCTGGCAGGAAGAGGTGGCCTCCACGCTATGCTGCACCTGGATTCTTGGAGCCCCTGTGCACCTGCCTTACCTCATGACTCTTCAAACACTCAAGTTCTAAGAACTGCTAGCCAAACACAGAAGAGAGGGGAGATGGCTTGGGGGCAGGGAGAGGACAGAAGCACTACCCACCTGCAGGGATGCCACCCTGTCTCCAGAACCTTAGTGTGTTTTGTAAGGCCTCCCACCGGGCTTCCTTCTCTTTCTGTCACAATGATGCTAAGGCACTAAGCTGGGGGCAGGTTGTCCACCTCAGCTCACTTCTCTGTCCAACTTAGATTTGGTTCTGACTCTTTCTGGAAAGAACCTGGGCTTCACATCTCAATTCTCCCTTGTTCATCCCCTTTGCAATGTTAAGCAGCTTCTGTGAGGTTCCACTTCCTCTGCACTGAAGTGAAGATGTTCCTGTGACTTCCCAAATCTGCATGAGAGTGCTCATCTGGTCCACTGGCTGCTTCATAAATGTCACTCCCCAGGCCCCTCCCGCCGAGCACTGGCCTCTACGGCACCAACACCCCAGCACTCAGTGCTTTTCTAGTGTGGGCCATTCTCAATGGTCAGGCAGGGTACATTCCAAAGAGTTATTTGAAAGCTGAGCCACAAACATATTTTCCCACATGGCCATTGTGTTCCTAATCTGCCCACGAAAGCCACTCCGGTCCACAGTGGATTCTGTCATTGCTCTGCAGCCAGAGCTTAGCTGCCAAGAGAATATAGTTTCCATGGGAACATGTGCTGTTGTTGGCACAGTTTTCCCTGCATCTCCATGGAGAGCTGACTGCTGATCCCTGGGTTGGCAGGGCAACGTGGGCACCCAGGTGGTTCCAATGTGGAGGCACTGTGGGAGCTGCTGGAAGCCCCATCTCTGAGCCACTGGGTCCTGCAGCTTCAGGCCCAGCATGGAGCTCACTGCTGTGGCACCAGACAAGGAGCATCCAGCTCAACAATCATCTCTTTGAGACCTTTCAATTCCAGGCTCTTCAAAAGCTACTTCTAGAGACTGGGCGTGGTGGCGTACACCTGTAATCCCAGCTCTTGGGAGGCTATAAACAGGTCTGATCTAGTAGTAAGACCCTGAACACCCTGTAGACCCTTTCCTAGAAAAAAAAAAAAAAAAGCACTACTTCTTGCCATAGTAAATGCCTATGAGTGTATAATGCAGGTTCTGCATTTTGTCACTGAGGGGTTTCAAGAAAACACTGTGAGTACCAGAGCAAAACTCTAATCCCAAATTCCAGCACTCTCCTACAGTAGCCAGTGTCCTTGGACAAATAACCGAATGTCTTACTTTGCTTTTTCTTATCTTTGAACAAGGGGTATTAATCAGACTCTTGTAGTTGTTGAGGAAAAGCTATGCGATATAATAGCCATAAACACATAACAAGGTGTTTGTCACATATCAGGCCTACAAACATCTGTCTTGGTCTTTCTTCCTTGTACAGTGAAGTCACTTCATAATGTAGCATTTGCTTTCTTGCCTTATTCTTGTCACACACCCACTTTTTTGTTCCTTAGCTTGGAGTAAATGGAAGATGACTGAGTTTGTTGCATTTGTGGCTAAAGCAAACATCTGGCCCTCGTCTAGACATCTCTCTTCACAAAGGGCTGCTTACAAACATCCCTTTAGAAGGTTTCCCCAGGCCTCATCCTCTCCACAGCCACTCTTGGGCATCCCCAGAAGCTCTTCCAACATGACCCCATCAGGTGCCTGTGTTTCCTTTTCAGGGCTGTCTGTCATAGCTGGAACTTGCTGCCTGAACCATGAGGAAGGCCTACCCCTCCGCCTTGGAGGGGGACGAGCCAAGAGGTCAACTATAGATATTTTCTTCGTGAGTCCTGGTATTGTCTGCATAATCACCATGACATGCATAGATGAAAACCAGAAATTTAAAGAATGACACACAGGCTCTGGCCAAAGGTAGGCCCAACATGGCAGTCTTGAAAGACCAGAAATGCCCCACGCAACCATTTTCAATCCCTTGCTCCACCACACACTAATGCTTATGGTAGGCGAGTCACTGAATTTCTCCAAATTTCATCTTTCTGAGGTAAGAAATGATAACAACTTCCTTGCTTACTGTGTGACAATAAAATGAGAGGCTTTTTACTGGAGGGCCCTTCTAGGATAAGTTGTTCTACAGAGCAGGGCAGCGGGTTACTGCTTTCACAAGCAGCATCACTGCTTTCCCACTGTAGTGGAAAGACCTCTTATCTTTCCCCTATCCTGGGTCTGCCTGGCCTCCACACCATACTGCTGCAAGTCTCCAAGCCAGGCCTGCATTGGCTCATCCATGACCTTGGGATTCTCCTCTAAACAAAGGTATTATGCAGTGCTTCGGCTCTGCAGGCAGTGATAGGGAATGGTAACACGAACACCTGGCTTCTCACCACCCAGGTTCATTTTACAGATGTGACTGGAAGCCCTTCTTCTGACCCCTGCTTCTCTCTCTCCTTCCATCCCTTCACTACCCTTGGTTTGCCATTTATCATTCTCATATACTTATTTATATTTTTGCTAACATGTGTGGATTTATAAATAATTTATAGCCTCGTCTTGCATGTTTTAAAGTATATGTAAATAACACAGTAATATATTTATAATTCAGGAACCATCTTTTTCCTTTCATCTTTGAGGTTTTGGCCACGGTGACACATGTGGCTCCAGTTGTGTTTATTTTTTTAAGTGTTACTCTGTGCTTCATTCCATGCGGCGTCCACAACTTATTTATCTGTTCTCCTGAGGATGGGCTTCTAGAATGTTTCCAATTATTGGCGATTATAAACAGTGCTGCTAGCAGTGTTACTGTATTGGTCTCTGTGAGAACTTGTGCAACAGTTCTCGGCAGTGGTTTTTGAACTTTTTTGACTGCATCTCACAGGAAGAAATAGATTTTATATCACACTATACTGTATAAGAAATATGGATGTTTGAACACAAGCATCAGAACTGCTGGAACTGCTCTAACTGATAAGACTCACTACTCTTATTGCATCCTGTGTCTTTTAACATGTTCAATTCCATTTTATTTTATATTTTAAGTGCTAGACAAATCATTAATCTACTTTCATAAATCATGCATAGACCTAGGATACATATTCCAGACCTGAACCAGGGGCTACGTGAACTACTGACTCTCCATTATGTCCCTGCTATTTTATTTATATATTTATTTATTTATTTATTGTATTTTAGGGAGGGGTCTACAGGGTATTCAGGGTCTCCCTACTAATTCAGACTTGTAGTTATCTGCCTGTTTACAGCCTCCCAAGAGCTGGGATTACAGGGGTGTGCCACCACGCCCAGTCTCAATTGCTGTCCCAGCGTGCCCCACAGGTGGGGCCAGCACAGCAGGCCTTTGGATCAAACCCCCAGCCCCTATTCCTGTTTTTAGGGGCTTTAATCCGCTGAGCTATTTGGCTGGCCCTCATCCCTGCTATTTTAAATCACTTTCCCAGCTAAGAAATAAGCCAAAAGCCAAAACCAAATAAGCAGGTCTCTAATGGTTAGCACCCCACAGCAAACCCCTAGGTCTCTCTCCCCAGGCTTCCCAGGACAGAGCAGCTAGCGCTCAACAGTTCTCACAGACAGACTTCCCTCCTGTCCCCACAACACACTTTGCTTTTTCCCGCCTCTGCTGTGCATCCCCTGCCTTACATGTTCTTTTCTCCCTCACTGCATGCATGACAACCGCCTCTCCAACATATGTTCCCAGCTGCTCAGGCCCCATAACTGTCATGGACTTAAGCTGCACTGAAAAGCACTGCTGCCACACTTCCTCCCAGGGACGAGGTTCCTGACACTGTTGCTGCTGCTGCTGTGAGAAGTGGAAATGAGGTCCCAGCTGTGTCCTGAAAGCTACCCAGGGGCAGAGAAAGACTCATGCCTATCTGTCCTTGCATTCTCCATAGGGTGGGCTGTACACACGGCAGGTGTGATGCCTGCTGGATTGGATAGGCAGCTTTCCCTTGGAGGAAATAACAAGAGCTCCACTGGGAAGCTGGGAAGCATGTGGAAGGCAGAATTCCAAGCTCTGACTGTCGCCCAGGCCCTGGATAATCCAAGAATGCTGAATGCTGTGGAATTCACTTGTGTGGTTAGGGTATGGTAGATGGCACAGCAGATCTCCAGATACTGGAATTATGAGAGTAGACGGACCTAATCACATGTGCCCTTCAAAAGCAGAGTTTTCTCCAGTAGGAAGATGTTAGAAGATACAAAATGATGAAAGAAAAATACCTTGCTGACTAAGAACGCTCTGTGGCAAATGACCCCTCAGAAGTGAAAGAGAAATTAGCTATCCATGTTTTGAAAATCTGTAACATATGTATTGTTGTATGATACCCTGTTTATGTAATTTTTTCTATTTGTTTTTGCTTCTATTTTTCACTCTTCAAGTTAAAATACAAATAAATAAAATTTAAAAAGTGAAAGAGAATCAGCTATATGGATGACAAGTGCTGGGGTTCTGACGCACAGCACAGTGATGATAATTTATAACAGTGTATTGCACAGCCTGAATTTGGTGAGATGAGATGTTAAATATTCTCAGTAGGAAAAAGAAGTAGGAGGAGGGAGGAGGGGGAGGAGGAGGAAGAGGAGGAGAAAACTAACTGTGTAGACCTAGGCATGTTAATAGGAGTCACGGTGGAGTGATTACATAAATCAAAACATCACACCATGACCTATGCAACTCTCTGTCAGTTATACCTTCTTGAGCCTGGCTGGGGCCACATGTCCTGTCACTTGCTGACAGGACTGTCCTTTCCTCAGAAATGCTGAGTGGAGCACAATATCTATGCCTCTAACTACTTTCTTTGTAAAAACCACTTGGGATTTTAATTCTTTCCCCCTAGGAAAAGGCAAATTCTTTTCACATGTGGCTTAGACATTGCTGTTGCCCAATAAATGCTAAGGGAATGACATCAACCTATAGATATGAATTTGATCTTGAGCATCCAAAAAGCTTACCAAAAGCATTCTGTAGGCTTAAGCCACTTAAGCTTATTGTCATTTTTACAGAACAATAGGACATCAGTGGCCGGGGATATATCTCAGTGGCACAGTGTTTGCTGACAAGCACAAGGTCTTGAGTTCAATTCCTGGTACCAAAAACAAACAAACAAACAAACAAAAAACAACAACAAAAAATAGGCCATCAATAGAAACAGAACCGGGCAGGCTTAGCAACTACCTAGGTTCTCTGTTTCGCCTTCTGTAGAACAGGTAGCACTGATCTCCAGAGCAGAGCCTCAGTCTCTTTAAGGCTGAGGGATACAGCTTTCCTAAAGTAGCCATCTTTTCAAGTGGGCTCCTCAAGGTTGAGGAGGGAAGCAGATCACTGACCGACTGCTTTCCACATCATGCTTCCCCGCTCCCAGGGACCTGTGTACACATCGGTAATTCTCATTCTTTTGGTTAGCAGATGCCCCCTTACTTCGCCTAGGCAGACCCTCAAGAGAACAAGTTTGGGTCCCCTTTCAGAGGGACATACTGACCCTAGGTAGCACTTGCTCCAAGGCCAGTGGGCCAAAAGGCAGTGAATTGCGGTTCCTGTGCACCTGTGGATGACTGGAGTTATGGAGAGTGCAAAACAGACTCTAGTAATGCTCCCTCCATAAGATCAATTTATGCTCAATTTACAAAGGAAAATTGTTAAACTGAAAACATAATTAACACTAATTTCATAAGGAAAAAGTCAATGCAGGACCAGAGATATAGCTCAGTGGCATAACACCTACCTGTCAAGTCCAAGGTCATGAGTTCTATTCCCAGTACCCACACACCAAATAAAAGCTAATACATTCCAGAATCCCCAAAGACAATACCACATATCAGTACAATGGTGTCAATTACTTTGCTACAAATAATAGCTAATAGGTAATATCATAGATTAGCATCACAATATAGCCTAACCACAGGTCTTCGCTTTATTAATTAATCAATCAAAGAGCTGCTTACCTATTCTCCTTAGGCTACATCTTTCTCTATACTTAAGACTATGCCAAGAACAATTTGATTCTCAAATTGGACACTTTATATCATTATATAATTCAACATTTCATTTTTAATTTTTGTCATTTTTAAGACAGATTCTTGCTAGGCAGCTCAGGCTGGTCTCAAATTGGTAGCAATCCTCCTGACTCAGTCTTCTGTGTGTTGAGAATACAGATGCAGGTCATCATGCCTGTCTGATATTTAATTTTACAAAGTAAAGTCAAAAGAAAGCAATGAACAGAATGCAAATGATGTCCCACTTATACATGACTTAACATCATAAAGGACTTTATCCCTACTGTAAACTAGCAAACCTCCAGCCATCTAGAAGGACAACACTCCACCTGACCCTGGCACCATCTAGCCTTCTGCCCAGGTGTCAGCCATCTAGAAGCCACACAGCTGCACACGAGGCCATCAATCCAGACTGGGTTTCATAAATGCCAAGAAAGCCCCCTTAGAAATGAATTAGGGGAATCAAGTCAAAGACTTAGTGAAGCCAGAGGGTGGCTATCAAAGAGGCAGAGTGCATAGCTCTTTACAGTGTCCACAGTGCTCCTCCTCCTTGAGAGAGAGCTTCTGCATGACATCACGCCTACTTCCACCTCCATGAATCTGAAAAGTAACATTCACCACTGTTCACTGGCTCCCCTTCAAAGGCCAAGTCCCAGGGTGTTAGAAACCTCAGCCATCACGTCCAACACTGGAGGAGCCAGGGATGAGTGAGGTGAACATATCGTCCTCCCCTCCAGTCCCTGCACCTGCTCCGTAAGGCTCTTCTAACTCCCAGAACACAGATCGACAGGTTGTCAAGTATTCACAAGAATTCATGGAGCATAGCTTATACCTGGCATGGAGAGATTTAAAACAGTACATGAAAGACTTTCCTCACACAAAAGTGGTTACATTCTAGTGCCCCCCCCCCCAAAAAAAAACAAGGTGAAATAATTTTGAATAGGAGAAATATTTAGGTGCTGAAGGATTTTTGGAATATACTTTGAAGGCATTTATAGTTTATACAGCATAATCCAGTATTCTAAAAATACCATATATTATATGAGTTCCTATGTATTTTAAAATTTTGTATAGCACTCCAAAATAAGCATTGAGGAGGCTTATCATAAAAGACATTGGTTAAAAAAACTGACAGACGAAAAGCCAGGAATAAAAGGAGCAATAATTTTCCAGATAAAGAAAATACTTGTGGCCAAGTATAAAAATCTGAACTTGAGGCCACAAGCAGCTGAGGGAAAAAAAAGTAACAGGTTAAGTTATCTTGCTTATCTCAAAGTGGAGGAAATGTAAAACTACACAGGATGTTAGAAACAGCCTTAAAGTTTTGTCTACAGGATTTTGAAGCATGCTGTGCATTATAAGAAAGAGTCCTTAAAACAAGCTTTCAGGTGAAACAAAGGCAGAAGATTTTCAATTGGTTGTTTTATCTTTTTATTTTCATAAATGCTAATCAGAAGTAGCAAAGCAATGTGTAGAAGGGGCTTGGGCTATGGGGTCTACAAATCCCAACTTTCTCAAAGGGGTGGAGTCAGAATCCCCACCAGGGGAAGGTATGACCACAATCTTTGGACTATCTTCCTCAGTATCTTTAAACAAAACAAAACAGAATTTTTAATAGGAGCTGGACTGTAAATGATAGGAGGTCATAATTTCGTTAAGGTACCTTTATACACACTGAGAATAATGGTACCAAGTATCTTTGTATTGGTATTTGCTCTTATTTAACAGGTTTTCAGAAGTTGGGGATCTATAGGTTAAAATTTCCATGAAGAATTTTGTAGGTGCTATATAGATTTGTTAACTTTTTATTGTCAAATAA
Source organism: Ctenomys sociabilis (assembly GCA_004027165.1). Taxonomy (NCBI): domain Eukaryota; kingdom Metazoa; phylum Chordata; class Mammalia; order Rodentia; family Ctenomyidae; genus Ctenomys; species Ctenomys sociabilis. Next base: position 130,994 of record PVKA01000104.1, on the reverse strand, counting down.
GAACCTGCTTTCCCTCCCCCTCCCCTCTTCCTCTAGTTTTCTAATTCAAAAGGGAAGGCAGGAGGGAGGAGAGGAAAAGGGAAGTACAAGGATTATGGTGAAGCCCTGGGCTGGGCAGTAGTGTTTTGTACACAGGAGCAGCCCACGTGCGCAAGCCTGACTCTTTACTCTCCCTACCCACCCTCCCTCAAAGGGACAGAAGCATTATGCTCTAGAGGGGCCACTCATCCATTTCCACAGAGGCCCCTGGAGTGACGGTTGGGCCTGCTTTAGAGATGCAGATGAGGGATCGGCATCTAGTGGTGAGAAAGGTAACTGCAGGCTTTTGCAAGTCTAGAATCTTCAGTTCTAGGTATGACTTGGTTCAGTATAGGACTTCCACTCTCTAACTTATTATAGACAAGTAAACCAAAACCAAAATGTTCCACGAGTCTTAAGGCATTCTTCTTGCTCATTCACTCACTTATTCTTTCAGTGGTTTTGTTTTTACTGGCTAGTACACTCAAAAAGGATTTAAGGTAAGCTACACAACTACAGAATGCAATAAAACAAAGTAAAAATGAAAGCATATAGATAGGATACCAGTTAAAAGGAATAATGATATGGAGCCAGACAGTACCAAAATATATGTCACAACTGGAATACAATGGCCTTACAATTTGATTCATAAATCCATAAGATTAAAAAAAATCCACAAGATTTTTTTAAAAATGTAAAATTAAAGCTAGCTTTAGAGAAGTTAGGCATACCTGCTCATTTCTCCCACGGTGTTATGAAGTGCACAGTATCCCTGAGCACTAGCTTGTGGTAAATACGATTATAAGCTGTGTGGCTCAGTGTCTTACAAACTTTCTGTGCCCAAGTGGATCTAGCATTTCTATAGACCCAGTAGTAAAGATAACACACACAGAACTACAGTGCTGAGGTCTAGGTCTGCAGTTTCTGCCAGTCTGGCTTGGTCAGAAGGCACACTAGGCCATCTGGGAATGTGGTTCAGATTGTATCCACTTCAGGGAATCACTATTTTTGTTATGAAAATGGCCACACTCATGCTTTAGTCCCCATGTCCTGACTGTGGCAATGTGACCTTGAGCTTTTCCTATCCAGAGACAGTTCCTATTTCCTCACCCCTTGAGGTCTTGCATGTGTTGGTTCCCAGTCTTGGAACTCTAATGCTTCTGTGTGAATAAGCTCAGGGTTTCCTGGTGATGGGTGAGAGAGGTGTGTTCCCCTCACTTTGTCACTCTGGTGATTAGCCAGAGGTACCAGGCTTGTGACCAAGGCTGTCTTCCACCAGCCAGCTCCTGGCCAGCCCCAGAGGCACAAGCGGGCTGAGCCACATGTGGCCTAGCTCAGTGAAACTATCTTTGCCGGCCTGGTGACTCAGGATGAACTGCTACCTTGGAAGAGCCTCTTCTGGCTTCAGGCTTCACTCACCCGCATGCTCAGATGATTTCTCCTTGACAGCCCCTGGGTCTGGACACTTCTGTCTGTCTGTTTTGATGTCTCCTGGTTTTACCACCACTCACAGAGTCTCAGAGCAATGTAAGGACTATTCAGGGTCATGCAGCAAGATACATGGGGCCAGGGACCCAGTATTCAGGCATGCTGGTCCCTTCCATGTTCTAACCCTCTACTCCACAGCCACTGCTACCTCCTCAGTGAATGAAAGGAGCCCCAGAAGTCAGTGCTGGTACCGTGAAGATGGAGGTGAGTAAGCCTACCTTCCCTTTAGTTACCTGCCCTTGGCTAAATGGTATGGTCTGTCCACAGGCTATTTTGCTGACTCACAGCAGGGGATGATGACAGTATCTTTTGGGGCTGCTGCAAAGGTCAGCATTGAGGACACCATGAACCCTAATGTGTCTACACAATGCATGTGCTCAACAAATATGGAATACACACACAAAGAGATGCAAGATTGCCTAAGACCCTGGCTTGAAATAAGACACTACAACAGCAAGTGTGGACAGTTGGCAAATATTCAGAAAAGCCCCTACTATGTGCAGAGGTGCTAGGATATTTAATGAGCTAGAGCACTATCACTTTGTCAAGGACCAGAATCCTGCTATCTCTCCCAATGCCTGTTTCAACTGGAGTTCTCTCTGATGTCTCTAAAGGTTCCTCTGAGGAGCAGTTTTAAAGGATGAAAACTCCTTCTTTGTTCAAAAGACATTTATTAGGAACCTTCCTCATTCCGGGCACTCCAGTAGGTGCCCATGATTTAGGCAAAAATCAGAGGTAATCAAAGCAACACAATCAGTATTAAGTCACTAAATGAAGTCACAGCTCATGAGGCTGTAGAGAATCAATCAGTGTGCAGACTGACATTTACTATAGGCCATAATCCTTCAGAATCCGTGGATTCATACCCTGCCCCCACAGCGACAGGGGTACACATGAATGGAGCACATTGTGGAAGAGAAATTAGATTATCCTTTACCCTAAAGAGTCATTAATTTATATGGTGGATTTGAGGGAATATTTTTACATCAAAACAGGATGGTGTTTAACTTACTTTACATTTGGCGGAAAAAGGGAGCCATTGAATAGAACTGAACTATGCAATTCACAAAGCAGAGATTAAAGTATAGAAGGTTTCAGAAACATTGCATTGGCTGACTGATTCCTAAAGTTGAACCCTTGTTCAGAAGCCACATTTGAGGCTTTGCTCTGGGTGGAAAAAGAAGAGGACAGGAGAGGAGAGGAGAAGAGAAGAGAGGAGAGGAGAAGAAAAGAGAGGAGAAGAGAAAAGAGGAGAGGAGAGGAGAGAAGAGAAGACAAGAGAAGAGAAGAATTCTTGGATCCTAGGCTCGAAAATCAATAAAGTTCTTCCTTCCTGAAAGGCTTTCTGACAGGATTTCCAGGTTCTAGCTTCACTGTTGTCACTTCAGCATTCCCAGCCTGGATTTTCGTATCAGCATCTTTCAGAGCATGTGGGATGTATCAGGTGGTGCTGGGCAAGCTCTGGGTTAGCAGTCAACAAAGGTCACAGTTGTTGTACCTGGGGAGTTCAGAGTCCTCCTCATCTTCCAACTGTCCCAGTAGTTCTCTCACTACTGCCCTCTACATGCATCGCAGTGAGCTTCCTGAGGTCCACGTCTATTGAGCTCAGGCTTCATACTGCAGCTCTAGGACTTGGCCAAGTCCCTGGGGTAATTATCCTCCTTGGTGGGCACTGGTGGCATACTAGGATGCGTCCCCTGCAGATCTCTGTAGGTACACCCTCTGTCAGATCCTCACAGGCTTCTTAACCTCAGGTCAGAACACAGCCCCGGCATAGACCCAGTTTGGCCAGGGTCCCTTTCTTTCTGGTCCTGTTGGCCCTTCCTGGAAAGATTCCTCCCTTTGCCACCCACCCAACCAAAATCTCCTTCCCCAGCACCATTTGTCCATCAAGAGCAAATTTAAGAGTCACCTTTTCCTGGGGAGTTTTCTGCTCACCCCTTCACACCAACTTTCAACTGAGAAAATAGTCAACTGAGAAAATAGTCAATGTAACACTAAGATGACGCTGTACACGACTTCTCCAGTGATGCCTGTACCTAATATTAAGTTCTACATTAGTAGACACAGTACAGCCTTGTGCCCCCACATCCCTGTCCCTCTCCCCAAGCAAGCCAGTGTCTTTAATTCTTCATTCCCATGGCCAGCCCAACCGGACACTGTAAGAGTGGCCACAGGCAACAGTGGCCATCTTGAACCTGGGTCTGAAGCAGAAAGTCAGAAAGTATATCCAAGTCTAGTCCACAGGAAATGGTTAAAATAACTACTTTGCCCACACAACCCGATGTTCTACAGCTATTAATAATCAAGGATTTGAGAACTGCTTAATGATATGGGAAAATTGCTTACAGTATAATGCAGTTATTATCCTCCAACTGGAAATGCACATAATTGGCAAGGCTTGAGAACAAATGACTACAGACAGACATACTTTTGCAAATCGAAAACAAGCAACAAGCTGGTTGGGGTAGGGTTTTCTTTGCTTGATTGTATTTTTTCCCCCTTAGCCTCTATCTGTAGTTTCTGTCCTTTTCTCTCAATAATGACTATAATTACTTATATAACAAAAGGCCACAAAACATTTTAGGACTGAGAGCAGGTTAGGCTTTGCAGACATGAAACAAATGGAAAAAAAAAAAATTATGCTTCCAAGAGTTTGCAGAGAGGGAGAGAAGGGGATTGAAAAAAAAATTAACATATGTTATAGTCACATACCAACTCCCCACACTGAATGTAATCATTATGTACTGCAAACGTGCACTAACAAAAAAATAAATAAATAAATAAAAAAGAAGGTCAGCCAGCAGGGGAGACAAGCTTGTCTCCAGACAATAGCTGAAGCTTCCTGGAGATTCTTCTGTAGCCTTTGTAGGGAAAGGATCCGGTGAGTGCATCCCAGTGGGACCCACAGGGCATGATAGGTGCTTGACACATGTCCTAGGAGCTAAACACAAGCATTTTTTGCTGAGCATACCAGACATCTGAGGATTTGGTCAGGCGACCTTGTCTTAATGCAATGGGAACATGGAAATCACATTTTGAAATATAAGCCTGGGGATCTCTTTTTTCCATTAAATAAGGAATTTCTTGGGATTTGTTGAACATTTCTGTTTTATTCAATACAGAAACTTTTAGGCAAAAGGATGCCAGAAACCAACCTGGAGCCTCAAGCCTCTGAGAGGGTTTGTTTATTTGGGCAAAGGAAACGAACACGCAAGCACTCTACCCCCGAGGAAATCCCTTTTGCGGAGACACAGCTTAGAATCCAAGATGTGGACATGGGATCTTGGGGCTCAGAAGAGGCTCAAAAGATAACTACCAGAAAGTGAGTTCTTCACCAGTGCTGGTTCCAAAGTAGGCGCTTTCCTCCTTGAATCTTCCAGGAAAAGCTGTATCCAGAAAGAACCAAGAAAACAGGTCGTGCTAATGTGGTGGAAACACACTATGGAACACCTGGGCTTGCAGGAACTTCTCTCAGTCTTTAAAATGCAGCCACAGGACCCCAGCATGTGAGGACAATGACTAAGGTTAAATGAGCCACAGAGCCACTGCTAATGTGAAAATGACTAGGAACATCCCAGGGTAGCCTGGGAAACTGCCCAGAGTCATGGAGACCAGAGAACACAGGCTGTTACAGCTGGGATGAGTCTTCCTAGACATATCATCGATTTCTTCACTTTGCCCTGAATATACACCATGACTATGAAAAGAGAGCCTTTCCTGCTCCCTCACGGCCAGTGGTCCTAGGAACAGATACCTTCGGACCTCGAGGCCAGAGGTCCCTTCCTCCACCACCATGGGTCTGCCCCCTACCTCATGAAGTAGTGGAAAATGTATGTCTGAAAGCTTCTGATCTCTATTCCAAGCTCACTGATGACTGGCAATACGATCTTCCTTCCTCACAGAAGAGTATCAGGAATAAAGAAGCACACAGGGGAAAGCCTTCCGAAAAGCACAAAGCTTTCCTTAAGGACCCAAGAAGCTGCCCTTGCTGTGGATGGTTCTTGGGCCAACTGCACAAGGAAGACAGTGGTAGGAAGATGTGCTCAACTGCTGTTTGGGGGAATTGATATCTGCCCTCACCCTGAAGAGTGGCACTGACCTCTCACTCAAAGGGCAATATCTGTTCCACCTTTTGTGTCATTCTCCAAACTACCTCATGCAATCCCTCACCCCTAAGAAATTCATCTTTTGTTACTGTTGTCCAGTGAGTACCACAGTTGACCATGTTCCTTTTCTTTTGCTATGGATGCTCAGAGCAAAATTTCTGACCCATTCCCAGGAGGACCTAATGACATGGATTTTTGACCCTGGTTTTAAACACGTATTATTTATTTATTTATGGTGGAACTGGGGATTGAACTCAAGCCCTTGTGCTTGCCAGGGAAGTGCTTATTCCACTGAACCATCTCACCAGTCCCTTTATTTTATTTTTTTAACCCAAAATTCCTTTTTGTTCCATTTCTCCCCTCCCTTTTTGGAGGGCCAGCTCAGCCAGCCCTGGGGGTGGGACTGGTTTCCTTGCCTAAGCTTGCCTAAGTAGGTGCTTTAGATCGCTGAGCTGTCTCACCAGCTGCCTAGTTGTTTCTTTTGTATGTTACCTTACTGAATTTTAAAAAGGTTATCCTAAAAATCTTTTTGTATAATGAAGGTATTATAAATGAATAACTTTGAGGAATAGTTAACATTGTTGATTATAAGAGAAAAGAAAGAAGCAAGAGTCAGATTTAGGCTTTTAAGGTTTCTCCCTCTCTTCCCACACTCTAGACTTTGTTCCCTCCCTCTCTCCCTCTTTCTCTCACCCTCTAAATCCTCACCTCACTTCTTTCCTCTCCCTGCTGTCCTTTCCCACTCCATTTAGCTCTGACTCCTGCCTTGATATTTCCCTTCAAACATGAAACTAAATGGTAAGGGAAATCACAGCGCGCCCACATCCATGAATACCAGAGGGCAGAGTCTTCATTTCTCGAGGGCTTCTGACCAGTGAAAAGAACAACCAGAACCTCAGATTTCTGAAAGCTGGCCACTCTTTGCCCTGTTTCTAGAAAAACATGTATTTTTAGAAAGTAAGACACTTGGGGAAGAGGGTACTGTTAAGATGGATGAGATCAAATATTTTTCTGTTTTCTCCCCATATTAAAGTAATAAATGCTCATTAAAGAAAATTTCCCAAATAGATCACAGACAAGCATTAAAAAATGTAATGAACAAAAATGAAGCACAGGAAGAAATAATTTAGACAGAAGCCTTCAAGAAAGACTATGATAAGTTCTGGAGACTGCTTCTGCCAGTACTTGCTTTTCTCTAGTTTCTATTCTCTGTGTTATCAAAAGGGTCCTGCATCCCAATGCAGCAAAACTGAGTCTCATGGGACCCAGTCTGGCCTTCAGTGATTTCATTTCTCATTGTCTACCTGACGCAGGAGTTTCCTTTCCACGGCATCATAAAGCTAATGAACACGTGCATTTGACTTTCTTGGCAGTTCTCTGGTGACTCATGGAAAGCTTGAGGTGTAGGTGAGAATTCAGTGCTTTCTCCATGTAGTGAGGACCTGCATGATGGAGATCAGTGGTCCACTATTTAAAAAATCTTTATGTAAAGGTATAGAAGAAGACAGCAAGGTGATGGACACTCAGAGGGAAGGTTTGAGAATCATGCTGCACTGACCCAGAACAGGAGCTTGAGGACATCCCAGAGTGTCTTGGCCTCCTTGTTGCACAAATCTGAGTTGTGTGCTACACTGAACCCATGGTTCCCAGAAGGATTGGGCCTTGGGGGCCATGGTGACCACTGGCTTGGTCACGCAGCTATGCTCAGCTCTTCCTTCCCTACCGCAGCCCCCCTACTAAGGCCACTGGCACTCGTGTCTTTGGCTGTGTGTTTGTGCCTGGGAGATCCCAGACTGAGTGGGTGCTGGTACATGGAATGCCTCAGGGAGCCCAGGGATGACAGCTGGGCATGGCCTCCTATAAGGGTTCCTTGTCCAGCTGGGCACAGTGCCACAGGACCAGTGCCAGTACTACCCAGAACTGCTCTAGAGGTGGGATCTGCTTTACAGACCAAGCGTGCAGCATTGCTGGGTGAAGTTGAGCCTGTGACTTCATTTGGACCACTAGCTTCCTAATCTCCAACAGAGAAATGGTCTTTGTCCCTTCAGGTTTTAAGGTTCCCTGGCATAAAGTATGCCACACCTATGTGTATTTACATTTCATGGTGCTCTTGGGTGATGTGTTTTTCAGTCTGTTTTGTTTAAGATTGCTGAGTAGAAGAATGGGGAGATGCTCTGGCAGACAGGACAGCCAGCTCGACAGAGGCCAATGCACTCCTCAGCGTGAGGACTGGGGAAGGGGCGTGGGTGGGAGGAGGGGCACTTCCGCACCAGGAGAGGAAGCTGTGGGGCCTTGGAGGCACCAGAAATAACCAATACAATATGCTTGTGGTACAGGAAGTGATGGAGAATGACGGTGTGAAACAGCTCAGGACACTGAGGAAACTTGAGGCTGAAAGGTTTTCCCTTAGATGGAGGATTTCGTCAGGAATCCTAGCTCCACCATTTAATAAGCTATATATGGAGAGTTACTTCTCGATCCACGAAATGCAATATTAAGTGCTATAGAGGGCTCCACTGGAAATTAAGTGAGGACATTAGACACTGGGTCACAAGGTAGATGTTCAGTAAATATCGATGTTGGAATCTGTTGGCTGATCCTGAATTTAGGAAATGCATGGACACCACCTCTGACCACAAACTCAACAAGTTGATATTTTTACTCACAATGATTTCAAAACTAGTTTGCATTTTTATTTGATTAAATCCCTATAAAGAGAGAGCATACACAACATCCAAATCATGCACTGTTATAGAATAACCGTGCCTTAAGGGTACTTGAATTCACTATTGAATTTCAGCAAAAAAAAAAAAAAGAGGAAAAGTCTAAAATAAAACCAAATGAAATGGTTTACTTGTTACTTTTGTAAAGAACTAGCTGTGACCATATCAAGTTATTCCCTTCCTTGGTCCTCAGAGTTCCCATAACTAAAATCAAGGGGCATTAGGCCAGATCCACTTGAAGCGCTCCTTTAAACCTCTGGTCTGTTTCAATTCTAGGATGCCCTGGGAAAACAGAGAAATGAGTCCTTTATGTGTCCATAAAGAGCCATTTCTGTCTGCCACCCTCACACTTGTGTCAGAGCACCCCAGAAATCGACTCAGAGAGTCTAACCCTTTTCAGGTCCTTTGCTTTTCTTTCCTTGTCAATAAATTAGAGAATGTTTTTCTCCTTGTTCCTGTTCCCCTGTAATTTATGTCCTGTGGTCTCAGAGGTTCATTCAGGGCCCAGGAAAGTCTGCCTGTTATTCCAGGCTGATTCATTACAATGTTTGTTTGCAATTAAATGCACAAGAGAGTCCCACAAGCAGAAACCCAAGTAATTGTTGGTCTCTATGTCATTTCCAACTTGTTTCCAGGCTGAGCTTAATCTCTGTCTCCCCTCATGACACTCCTGCCTGCCCTAGCTACCTGTGGATGCTTCTCTAAATCATTTCGACACATGGCCCTTCTGTATCCCATACAGGCAGCACTTTATCATATACTCTGTTAGGTTCTAATTGTTCACATCAAATACTGGTGCTGTGGCTTCCACAAAAACAGATGGTACTGCTTTGATATGGGTCTAGCATGGGCTCTGAAATTGTACAGATGGGTATGTGCATCCTGGTTTGGGTCTCAGGACTCTGCAGTGTAGACCAGTTACGTGGGTACATCTGTGATGCATGTATGCTGCGAAGCTGTGATCTTTACCACTGAGTATCTTTTTTTCTTCTTTTCCTTTCCTGGAAACAGCACCTAGATGTCATGTTGTGATGCAGGAAGGCTGCATCCAATTTTCTGTTCAAAATTCAGGATTTTGAGCTTGCTGCCTAATACGTTTATCCCATGGATTTGGGAATGAGTGTGTGGCTTAAGTCAACCCCATGAGAATTAGCCTTGGGGAATATTTTGATGTCACAGCCGCCATCTTTTTATTCAAGGTTCCTAAATCTAAAAGGCTTAAATAGCTGAGGTGGTTCGCTGTTGTGTGGAGTATTTTGCTTGTCATGTTTTTTTATTCAAAATCATTTGACAGCAAAATATGGCATGACAGAAGAGACAACGGTTTTTATTAATCTCATCTAGTAGTCTTATTCAAACTTGTTCTGGATATATTCATATATTTGACTAGAATTTGCTCAGTATATTACATAATATACAATATATGTTCTATGCTACCATGTGAATATCTAAAAGAATTCTAAATCTGAAACATAGCTGAGCTTTGGAGAGGAAACATGAAGCTGTACTGTACAGACTTTTCGTAGTTACACAATAATCTCTTCTGCCTAAAACATCACCTACTTACCCCCTCAGCTTCAACCTACAAACTCTTATTTGTTCGCCACGTCCTCAGTGTCCTCCGCTCTGCAGAGCATTCCCTGCCTTTCTGCAGCAGCACTCACAATGCTGCTCACTGGGACCTCACAAACCTCAATCCATAAGCATCACAGGACTGTGCACATTGAATTACGATCCTCGCTGTGCATTTCTGCCCCACTCAGCGGGCTCATGGGAGCAGGGACCCATCTTTGACTCTTCAGTTCCTGGTACAATGTCCAACCCAGGTAAAGTGGCAATAGGGCATCCACCTCCACAACTAATGGATGAGGCGAAAACAAAAGCAGATGCCACGGAGTCACTGAAGGCACACATGTCCTGTTCAACAAGCTGGGAACTCCAAGTCTTGCTTCGTTCTCTGATGCTGCAAAAGCTGTGGTTTTCATCCATGTAGAGAAGCAAAATGAAGAAAAAGACGAACAAAAAAGACTGATTGAGAGGCCCACCCACCAGCAGCTAGGCAGGGCTGCTCTGAACTTGTGAACCAAATGACATTCCTGAGTGGGCACCCAATAGAAAGATGCGACCTCTGTTTTTCTCCACTAACTGTGTTTCTACTTCCCTGTGCTTGCATTCTCAGGCAAAAGAGCCAAAACAATGGAGAGTTCCTTACTTTAACCATTAGGATGGGTACTCAGCAGCAGGCATTGGCTCAGAATTCTATTAATCATCAAAATGTTTTGTAATTGAAAGGCACCCTGCACTGGGTGATCTCAAGGCATGTCTATATACTTCTTACACATTTGCAACAGCGCCTGGGATTTCATTTGCCTTTGAATGGGTTTCCACAGTGCTGTGAAGTTACACTGCCCAATGAGCTCCTTCATAGTACCTCTGCAGGCCACAGCAAGGATTCCAGGTGTGCTTTTTCTAGTGGGTCCCCAGGAAAACTCTGCTGCACCTGTTGTCCCTGACTGGTGTCCTCATAAGGGACAACATACTGTTCAGCAGGAAGTTTCTGGGAGTACATGCCATGTCTTGGAGGGCTGGGCACAACAGACGTTTCGGGGGACGGGAGGTGGCTTCCCAGCCTTGGGTGCCTTATGGTTCACAGGAAGACCAGACATTCAGGAGAGGCCACCTGAGGGCACGCTAGACTTGGGGCTGCTATTCCACAATATGCCCAGGCAGACAGCACTCAACGGCCAGAGCAGGACGGGTGTCCTGGATGACGCACCACTTGGGACAGGCTGGGTGGAAAGGGACGCGGACCACATGCAGGCCCTGGCAGTCCTCAGCTTCCTTCTTCTCTGCTGCACTTCCCGGGGTAAGAAAGCCAGAATGTGAGGTCAGGATTTTGTCTGTTTGGCTCACTGATAGCCACCAGCGACTGAGAACAGTGCTGTGTACACAGCAGGATCTCCCTAAGCAACGTGTCATGCAGTGACAGTCAGGGCCTGGTGTCACCCTTTGCTCTGCACCCCTCCCTTCCAACTGGCTCAGACAGCTGCTATTAAAAGGTAACCATGATGATAGCTTTAGCACTCCTGGAGAACAAGCTGGATACAGCTGAGGTCGCTCACGACTTGCTCTGAACACATTTCATGTAGCGGGTTTAAGTGGACGATGTGCACCCACAGATTCAAGTACCCCAAGCTTTCAATTACCCTGGGGTCTCAGATGCCACAACCAGGCCATCCACCTTCTTGCCCTGGGCTGAGCCACTGTGTGGTCTGTGGCAAGCCACAAATCTCTCGAAGATTCCTGTGCCTCACATGGGAAAGGAGGGGGTCTACGAGATGATCTCCGAGGATCCTGCCCCCGTAATGAGTCAAGAGACTGGAATTCAGTATTTAAAAATCACTTTTTTGGCTCTAACAAGGAGAATCACTTTTTTTTTTTTTTTAAATCTGAGTTCCAGCTCCACCCTTCTGGTGGGAAAATCAGAGACTTTTGAGGCCCATCCTTTCTCAACGGGAAGGTGTGCCTGGCCCGCAGGGTGGGAATCTTTATTTTGCTGTTTTTCCTTTCTCGATAGCTCACCCTTATTTTCCTATTTTACAGCATTCTAGATGGTTCAGGTTCCCTTCTCTCCAGTCAGAGGCTCTGCCTCTATCAGCTTTGGGTAAGGAACTTGGTGATGCATTTTGAGATCCTGGCTGCAAACTGGCCCACTCCAGGACTCTTGATTCTCCTGTTACTCCGGGGGCTGCCTCCGCTGCCCCAGCGCCATCAGCATTCCCTCTTTTTCCTCCCCCTTCGGCATTAATTTCACCAACCTCCCCACATAGCATTACACAACTGCCCTGGCCCAACTAAAAGATCTTGAAACACTGAAAAATCATTTAATTTTCCGGAGCTCTGGTGGAACCTAGAACAACCTCAGACAAAAGAAAGGAATAATACGGCTGGGGAAATAGCTTGGTGGTCCAAGCACCTGCCCGGCAAGTCCAAGGACCAGGGTTTGCTCCCCGGTACTGCATTCCATGCCGACCCTGCCCTGAGCTGGCCCCCAAGTCTGGGCATGGCGGTGCACACTTGTAATCCCAGCACTTGGGAAGTGACACAGGAGGATCACCGCAAGCCTTAAGTGTGTAGCAAGATCAAATAAATAAAAAAAAATCCCAGTCCCTGTGCTTGCCAAAGCAGGCACTTAGTCCGCTGAGCTATCTTGCTAGCCCTAATACTTTCTTTCTTCATATTGGTCCAGCGGCTCCCAAAGCAAGCTTCCTCCATTTGTCTGTGGAACTTCTAAGGATTTCTCCAATGTTATTTTCACCGAGGGCTATTCCCAACCCTTACTGAAGGACATAACATATTTATTAGACTAGCTTCTATTTTAGTTTGCACAAATCTACCTGTTCGAGTGGCCCTGAGGGGCACTTGAGTCTTCATACCTATTCCACAGCGCTCAATGTAAAACCTTACATACAAAATGGTACTTGACCCATAGCTGCTGAATTTAACTCAGAACTGCTTGTTTGCCTTGGCGGAATGCAGGAATATGAAAACTAATATAGATAGACAAATTCCAATGCATTTTAATACAAAACATTCTGTCTTTTACATCAATTACCCATTTTGCTCCTTAAACTAGAGTGGGTTGAAATTTCAGCATTCTTTCTGTCTATGCACACGAACCAGCTAAGCTAAAGCAAATAAATTATATACTATGCTGAGTAAGCAAATAGGGTTTTTAAGTAAAAAAAAATTTAAAGGAGAAATGCCTAATTAAGCATTCATGCTAACAGTACAGAATAAGGAAAAAAGGCAAGAAAGACACTCACTATAGCATTAGGTTTTAGGCTAAGTTATATTTTTATTTCTTAAGAAATGTGATATTTTATTAATCTACCCAATAGTTTTTAGGGACAAAATTTTCTCAAAAAGTGTAAATAAAATCTGGTTTGAGCCTCTGATATTATGTCCAACTAGAGTAGTTAACATAACTACACAAAGGAAAAGAAGGTGCTGAAGGTCACCCTTTGCATTTGTATAAATCTTCATAGCTTGCAAAGCACTTCCATGTTCTCAATGTTTCTAATGGTCATTCTTATAATCTTCTATAAAATGATTTTATAGACGATACAATAAAGATCTAGAAAAATAATTTGCTCAGTAAACATTTGTAGGGACAAAAAAGAAAAGGAGAGGACAAAATGTTTTTTTCAAAGGTCAGTGTGGCTGCCAGACCAAAGATATTTGCTTTTCTCATTCCTTTCCAAAATTCCATGCAGACAGCACAAAAGACACACATGCAACAACAATGATAAAGCTAAAAGGAGAAGATCAGCAGATAAAGAATGCTGAGGAATTTCTGGATAATGGAAAGTTTATGTTGGAAAAAAAAAAAACCCACAGCAGAATAAACTACCAAAACAGGTTATTGAAAAGATGGAAAAATTAAAAGTTCAGAAAATACTGTCCCAGGAGTAGGAGGGGCCATGGAATGACAGTGATCACTTCAAGAACAGGACTGTCACTAACTTTAAGGACAGGCTGCCTCAAGAATGATTTCAACCAAGCCCCACTCTCAGGCCCACAAGTAGTTGGTGGGGGATCTTAACGGGTCTCTCTCTAATATCAGCAGATGAAGGAGACAAACAAGAGTAAAGACACAGGAGACTTGAATAATCTAGGCAACCTACTCGGGTCCCCTTTTATCCCTCTCTCGGACAGAAGCTTTCTTTCCCCCAACAGATATGTTCTGTTCTTCACTTCCATTGTTCCTAAAATTAATTCTTTAACTAGAACTCATCCCAGGTATCTTTCAGGTTGGTGTTTCCTTCCCCTATCATTTAGAGGTCTTCCACTGGATCATGGGAGGGAGGAGAGTTTGCTTCTGTTTCATAGATTCTGATTGGGACTTGTTAGGTAATGATATTTATGCTTCCTGATTTAACTAATTTTACCTGAGCAATTACATTTACAATTGGTTAACCATGGTTTTGTCCCACCTCATGCCCACCTAGTGAGTTCCCATTTTTCCCTACCTTGGATCCACCTCACTTCATGGATTTACTCTATAAAAATTCCTAGAAAAGGAAAGGTCCTTGGCAGCCCACTAGGGTCCCCTTCTGTCCCTCACTCAAACAGAAGCATTTTTTTCCCAATAAATATATTTTTCCTTTTTAAAAAAAGACTTAAACAATTTAACCTCTAACCTTGAGTTAATAAATATATGCAGAAGTCTGGCTTATTGCAGTACCATTCTTGGTAGCTGAGGTGTAGAATTCATACAGGTGTCCACTGATGGATGAATGGATAACAATGTGGAATATTACTTAGACATAAAAAGAATCACCTCTGTCATTTATAGGCACACTGATAGAAGTGGTAGACATTATGTTAAGTAGAATAAGACCCAGGGACACAAGTACTGCTTGTTCATATGTGGAAGCTAGAAAAAAGAGTTCATGTCATAGAAGTACAGAATTAAAGAGTAGTTACCATAAGTTAGGAGGAGCAAGAATAGGGAGAAGGTGGGTAATAGACACAGAAGTGCAACTGGATGGGAGGAAGAACTTTCAATGTTCTGTAGCACAGCAGCATAATTACGCTTGACAACATCAACTGCATTTTTCAAAATAGCAAGGTGACTCTGATATTCCCAACCCAAAGAAATGATATACACTTGAGGTGATAGGTATACCAGTTACCTGGATGTGATCATCACACGTTATGTATGTGTACTGAATATTACCCTGTACCTTATATGTTCATTTATTGTGTCAAATGAAAGATTTGAAAAATATCTATTTTTTTTTAAAGAACCTTTTGCCAATTACAAAGACTGTGCATGAAAGGTGAACATTTTTCCTAAGCAACACTTGGGATTTTACCAAGCCTATCTACTGAAGCAAGCCCTAACTCAAGGAATGGCTGGCTGTGGTGGTGTAGTACTTCCACAATCCTAGCAATTTAGGACAAGTGCAAATTCCACATCAGCCTGGACAATTTAGTGAAAAGAAAAGGAAGAAGCATGGAGATGTAGCTCAGTGGTCGAGCACTTTCTTAGCCGGCATTCACTTTAGTGTGAAATAAACAAAAAGCTATAAAAAACTCCAATATTATCATAGTTACCACAGTCTTAAAGCACAATATATTTAATTTTTTTTAAAAAAGGTTTAAAATTTACTAAAAAAAAAAGTTTAACACTTACTAATGAAAATACCATATGTCAAAATGTACAGAATGTACAGGATGGAACAAAAGTAATGTTACAAGAAAAATTACCATCTTTCAATATTGATATTTAGAAAATATTAGAAGATAGAAATTAATGAGCTAAACAATTTTTTATTGGAGCATATTAGAAATACAGAATGGTGAGATTTGCTTCTGGAAGTGGTACACGTATTAACATATACCGGTCATTCTCCATCCCACTGCACCTTCTTTCTTTCTTCCATCTACCCTCTTGTCTATAAATTTAAGAAGTTAAAAAGAAAAACCAAGATGAGATGAATAAACTCAAAGAAAGAAAAAGGAAGAATAAGAGTAGAATTGAATGAAACAATAAAACAAACAAACACAAACTCTACTTCAATGTAGAGGACCCACAAAACCAAAAGTTGGTTTTTCACATATTAATAAAATCAATGGACTCCTCAAGAGAGTGGTCAATGAGATAAAAGGTACAAATGAGCACTGTTAGGAAAGGGAAGGGGCTGAGTGGCATCCAAAGATGTGTTTCCAGGTGCTACAAATTATCAGAGGCTATGATGAACATATTTATATTAATAAATTTAGATGAAATGAGTAACTTTCTACATATTTAACTCTCAAACACAAATTTCCAAGAATGGAAAAATTTTAATTCTCCTATATATCATCATTAAATTAATGGGCTCTGGTTTATAATTTCCCCATGGAAGGCAAAAAGTCACAATAGGCCTAGCTAGACTTTTTGGTGACATCTTAGAAAGATTATAACTTTATATAAAACGTTTCAGACAGTAGAAGGCAACGTTTCAGTCATGAGTTTACAAGGCTGTTATAACTTTAAAATTAAATCCCAAAGTATAATGTAAGAAAGAAAATTTACAGGCCATTCTTTAATATGGAATAAAAAAACTTAAACATTCTTGAATATGGATTTAAAAGTAATCATACATTACAGACCTAATTTAATAAAAGTTGAAAGACATTATAACAGGTAGATTTGTTCCTGGAATGCAAGGCTGGTTTAACATTATCAAATCTATTTCAGTAGGCCTCACACTGACAGACTGAAGAAAACAAAATTATTATCTCAAGAGACATAAAATGTATTAAAAGAGATTTAACACCTATTCATGATTTAAAAATAAATAACACATCAGGGGGGGAAAAACAGAATTTGTTAAATTGATGTGTTGTACAACCAAAATTTTACAGAAAACTTCATTTTCAGTGGCATTCTCTTGAAAATGTTAGAGGCACTCTCTCTAAATCAGAAACAGAATGATACTGCCTCTACCTGACACTTTTTATCAGAGATACAAGCCAATGCAAAGTTTTTTTAAAAGGTACAAAAATTAGAAAAGGAGGGCCATGGAGATAGCTCAGTGTGCCAAGGCAAGCATAAGGACCTGGGTTCGATCCCAGGTACCACATGCCATACCCAGCCCCAGAACCTTGGGGAGTAAAGTGCTGGCCACTGACACTGGGCATGGTGGGGCACGCCTGTAATCCCAGTGCTGGGGTGGCCGAGACAGGAGGATCACTATGAGTCTGAGCTGCGTAGTAAGACCCTGTACCAAACACATTAAAAAAGAAAATCAGAAAAGGAAAAAATCAAATGACATTATTCACGGATAATTTGACTATGTATTTAGAAATCCTATGTTACAAAGATTCAAATTAATACAGGAGTTTAGTAAGTTACTTTCATTAAGACTGTTGCATTAGAAATGTACACACAGGAAATAATACACAGAATCTTTGATCATTTTATAACAAGGTAGCGAGGAATAAACCTAAAACGAAGATATCAGAATTTTATGTAGGAAATCACAAAATTTTATTTAAAAACTTCAGAGAAGACTTTACCTAAATAAATGCAAAGATTGTACTATGTTCATGGATAGAACAGCTTGCTTTAGAACAATGTTACTGTTCTTTGAAGTATCTGCAGATTCAAGCTAGGCATAGTGGCACATGCCCATAATCTCAACATCTAGGAGGCTGAGGCATGAGGCATGGCCAGTGTGTTGGAAGTTTTAGCCTGGCCTACACACTGTACTGACCTAGAGCCTATCTCAAAATACATGTAAATAAATAAATAAGATGTAGCTCAGTGTGAAGGCCCTGGGTCCAATTCCCAGAAGTGAAGAACAACAACGAAACAAAACTCTTCAAGATTTTTTTTTTTTTTTTTTTTGAGGAATACTGAAGTACTAACTTGAAATTTCATTACAAAGAGCAAACGCTGAATAAAAGCTGTTACTCCCAAAGAATAAGCATTAGGTGGAGAGAGGCTGGGCGTGGTGGCACATGCCTATAATCCCAGCTCTTTGGAGGCTGCAAACAGGTGGATCACTATGAGTCTGATCTAGTAGTGAGACCCTGAACACCCTGTAGACCCTTCCCTAAAATACAAAAAAAAAAAAAAAAAAAAAAAAAGAGGCGGAGAGACTTGCCCTACACAGTCTGCGATTATCATGAAGCTTCTGTAATTCAGAGTTATCAATATAGGAAATAAAAATCCAAGAAAAAAGACACAGGCAGCCGGGCGTGGTGGTGCATGCCTGTAATCGCAGCACTCGGGAGGCTGAGGCAGGAGGACTGTTGTGAGTTCGAGACCAGCCTGAGCTACAAAGTGAGCTTAAGGCCAGCCTGAACTGCATAGTGAGACCCTGTCTCAAAAAGACAAAATAAATAAATAAATAAATAAATAAATAAATAAATAAATAAATAAATAAAATAAAAAATAAAAAGTGCAAGTAGTCCAAAAAATTCTTTAAAAAAAAAAAAAGACACAGGCATGTATGAAAAGTTGACTTATGATGTACAGGGACATCAGATGGAACTAGCACTATAAATATGGTTAAAGGAAAAGGCTATTCAGTAGATAGCCTTACCAACATGAAAAAAATAAGATTAGATCTTTTATTCATTCTATACAAAAAAAATCAATTCTGAGTGTATGAAAAATTTAAATGTGAAATACTAAGTTTTAATACTTTAAAAAATAATATAGGAGATGGTCTCTGTAACTTGGAATCAATAATTTTTTTTGAGGTTCTGGGATTGAACTCATGACCTTGCGCTTCCTAGGCAGGCACTTATTCTACTGAGTTATGTCCCCAGTCTCTTGAATCAATAATTTCTTAAGACATGGGTGTTTTAAAGAAATATAGCTGATAAATTTAAATATATTAGAACTGAGGGCTTCCATTTAGCAAAAGGCAGTGTAAAGATTAAAGTACAAATTGTAGGCTGGGCATGATGGCATGCCTGTAATCCCAGCACTTGCGAGGCTGAAAACAGGAGGATCACTGAGTCAGATCTGTGTAGTGAGACCCTGTAGACCCTGTACTAAACACACAATAAAATGAAAAATAAAGTACAAGTTACAACTAAAGAAAATGCAGAATAAAAGAGAAGGATTCATAGTAGAAACTCCTAAGTAGGTAGTGAAATAGCAAAAAAAAAATTTTCTTAATTTTAAGTTTAATTTTATTTTTATTCTTTGGTATAGGGTCTCACTACACAGTTCAGACTCACAGTGAACCTCCTGTCTAAGCTCCCCCAGAGCCGGGATTATCGGTGTGCACCATCACACTTTGGTTCCAGGGCTGGCACAGCATGCAGTTCCAGGGATCGAACTCGGGACCTTGTGCTTGTCAGACAGGTGCTTAGACTGCTGAACTATCTTCCAGCCCATGAACCAACTTTAATACCAAATGAGCAGGCATCTCACAGGTGAGGACACACCATCTACATGCAGAAAATACGATTGTGTGGCAACAATGAATGACCAGGGAAGTGCCCAACATACTGATACTCTTCCATCCCAAAAGGAACACTAGAAACTAACCAATCTGCTAATACCAAATATTAAAGAGAAGTTCAATCCCTGAGAAGATAGATCCCTGAGAATGTTTACACCATGCTAACAGAAATGAAAATGATACAACTGCTGTAGAAACTGACCTGATTGATTGGGCTGATCAATAAATACATGGTCTGTATTACCCCATGATTCAACTCCTAGGCGTGTGCTCTATAGGAATTCTTGCACATGGATGTAAATGGATATGTTTCTAATGTTCTTAGCAACACTAGTTATGACAGGAAAAAATAAAACTGTGATTTATTTAAAAAACGCACAAATATTTATCAAGAGGAAAAGAGATGCTCTGCCTATACAGTAGAGGATTATGTTGCAGGGAAAATGCATGAAACACGGTTCTATACACGCACCACGGAATAAAAAATGAAGCTGAATGAAAAAGTCACGATACCGGATTGAAACAACTGAGATCAAAATATTCTTCGAAGTTGCACGAATGTGTGATAACATTTAAAATGTGATAACTGCAAAATATCAAGAGTTTGATCTGTGGAAAAGAACTGAAGGAAACATTATATGTAGCTACATTCAGGGCTGAGACTATTTGATTTTTTTTTTTTAAGCAGGGTGGGTTTGGGGTCTATATGCGTTAGTTCTATTATTCCACTTTACAATTTGCCTGTATACTATATATGACTGACATATATTATACTGTTTTTTTTAAAGAAACAAGAGAAATAATAAAAAATTTAAAGACCACTGCTGTACAAAAGGGCTGGGTGGTTTTATGACTGAGCTCAAAAACTACAGAGAAAAACCTAATTCCTCTGCTGTTTAAACTGTTTCAAAGCTCATGAAAAGATGAAAGAATTTTGAATTTATTTTACCAAACTACCAAAGCTTTAGCACAGTCAAAGATTGCCATGAGCCAATGAGACTTGTTTACAAAGAAAAATATTTAAGTGAAATATTTATAAATCAAACGTAGTAGCAAATTTAATGAATAAATCATCATGATTGGATAGTTAATTCTAAACATGTAAAGTCAGGCCAGCATCAAGAAATGTGTGATATAATTCAGTAGATTTATATATAGATTAAAGGAGAAAAATAGATTAAAGGAGAAGACTCATACGGGGCATTGGATGGAGGCAAACAGTGTCTGATAAAATTGAACAACCATTGCTGATAAAGACTCTGAAAGGAACTTAAGCAGGATAAAGGGTACCCTGTCATCTGCCTGGTGGGTGTCACATATGGGGATGAAATGTTAGAAGCGTTCCCATCTAAGTCTGCAAGCAGCCAAGAACGCTGGCTTTCAGCACACTGGTCAATGCCACATTCTGAGAAGCCCTCAGAATTGTAATAGGATGTGAGGTAGAAACTAGAGGCATAGGCATCAGAGAAGAAGAAAAAATCCAGACATTACCTGCAGATTGCAGGTACACATGGATGCATGTGTGCGTGCGCACACACACACACCCACACACCCACACACCCACACACACACACACCCCTTTATGTCCATGTCTACAAGTAGGTAGGGAGTGTGCTAGGACAGATACCCAATGCGACCCATGGTTGGTTTCATCTGGGGAGAGAGAGGGGGAGGAAGGGAGGGAAATAGGGAGGGAGGGAGAAAGGCAGGCAGGCAGAGGCACGGGGTGAAGGGAAGAGGAACCTTTAATTTTTACTCTGTATTTGTTTGTTCCTTTTGACATCGCTCGCAGCTAAGAAAAGCAAAGACTGAAACATCCAATTCATATGGCCACAAAGTGAGGTGTATATTCTGGCTTTTTGATTTTAGACATCAGAAAGAGGAAGAAAACAGGAACCGCTGAGCTATGTGTGGCAAACATTAGTCACTAAGGTTGTTACACTGATATGTCATTTCTACTTTGCAAGGACACACTGGGGGCTCACAACGATCACCGGCTTTTTATGAAGACTGTTGCTACCTACGAAACAATTCTACCTTCGTGCTCCAATTTGATTTGTTCTTCAGGAAATAACTTTAATAAATTGGGGAAACAAAAAATAACCTGCCATGTTAGATGAAATGAGACATCATAAAAAGAGCACATAAAGACTGTAGGTACTGCATGGAGCTTACAAAGACACCAGCAAAGCTCTGGCTCTCGACTCACGAGATCCCGTGGAGGCACAGAGGCTGCCCTGCCCATTGCGGTGTGCCTCTGGCCTGGGGCTAGGTGTGCCTCTAGAACACATGCGCCCTTCATGTCCTTCCCTACATCTTCCTTCCTTCCTCTTTTACACTGAGTGAATCCTCTACTCATCAGAGAATCGCTAACACAGCAGACCTGACGCCTTGCTTCCAAAGCTGGCCCTGACTGGCATCTTGGCCCTCGGGCTTGGGGAGGACTCCCACCAACCCCCGCTTCTCAGGTTGTGAAACCCTGCTCCCCTATCCCAGAGCCCCTATTTTCTTCTTCATCAGCTTTTGTATCCATCCAGAGAGTGGACAGATGTGTTGACACATTTTATACGACGGTAGCACTATACTCATATTATTTTGTAACTTGATTTTCTTACCTAACAGCATACACCGGACCAAAAAGACATCTATTATTTATTTTCCATGTTCAAGATGGAGATATAATTCACAAAGTGGTCTCTAAAGTGCCATTTAGGGCTGCAGGTGCAGCTTGTGGTAAAGCACATGCTTAGCACGTGTTGTGAAATGCTTGGTTCAACCCCCAGCATCAAAAAAGAAGAAATTCCTCAAGTCAGAGTTTTTTTTTTTTTTTTTTTTTTTAATCTCTTTCCTTTTTTTTTTTTTTTTTTTTTTTTTTTTTCTTTCTATTACAGTACTGGGGATCGAACTCAGGGCCTTGTGCTTGCTAGGCAGGTGCTTATGCCACTGAGCTATATCCCTGGCCCCTCAGAGGTTTTTTTAGTAGTCACAAAACTATGCAATCCTTGCACCTAATTCCAAAACACTTTCATTACCACAAAGAGAAATCCTGTACCCACTAGCAATCAAGATATTTGTTTTAATTCTGATTGGTTTTGCCATATTGATCTATCACTATTACAGTAAATATCCAAGGTTTCAGGGAGAAAACCCAGGCCCCACTCCTACGCTTCTGTCTCCACTGTCGCAGCAAGCAGATGCCGCTACACACCCCACACTCACACACACTCCGCAAGCTCTGGCATCCTCAGGCCCTCTGGAGGCAGGCTTTGAGAGGAGGTGTCCTCTCCAATCTGCACGAGTGTGCTAGCCATACTCTGACCTTGCCAAGGACCAGGACAAGCCAGTGACCTCTGTTCTTAGGCAAAGGCTGCAGCTACTAGACAACAAGGCTGAGATGGCCCATCCACAGCCCATGTGCTAACCCTGTTGCAGGCTGTTCTGTCCTTGCCCGGCAGGTACCAGTGAGGAGGGTGCCAGCCAAGAGCCTGGCTCTGTAGCACCTGCAGGCCCCTACTTCCGGGAAGGACCGTATACCCCAGAAAACTGACTCTGCAGACTACTCCCACGTTTGCAGCGTGGCTTCCTGCCGCACACTGAGCACCGAGCCAGGCCAGCAGCTGCGTGGATGATGCCTCTTTCCCCTCTCCCTCCCTTCTGTGTTCTTAGGAACGTCCATGGGGAAGATAATTAAAACCTGCAAGAAAACCAGCTGGCAGAGCAAAAGAAAACCTTGGTGACTTAGGGCCGACACCACATGTTTATGGGTAAGTTTTGTAAGTAAAACAGCAATAAAAAAAAACGAGGCTCTTATACATAAAGGCCACATTCTTCAAAGCGCTGCATAAACGACATTCTTTTTGGGGGGCTACTTATATGCGTGTTGCTTCCTTGTCATTTCCTTTCCACTGAGGGGAAAGGAATCCTGATTGCACCATTTCCTAGGAGCACAGGAGCTGTGCAGCTGAGGGCACAGAAACTGGCATCTTCACACATGTGCACTCAGGCCCGAACACTAGGGAAGGCAGGCAAGAAAGGGTGGAGTGTAGGAAGAGCTCTCCACAGCACAGCAGAGCAGAAGCCAGGGGTGGAAGGGTAGCATCTCCCCACCTTGTGTGGGTTTTCTGGCCACTGGGACTGTACTAAGCACACACACTTCAACTCCGCCGCTATCGGCTCTCTACCCTCTCCTGGAGCTGAACAGTACCTCGATCAGGGTGTGCCTGTGTAAACCCCCTTTCATTTATTTCTCCTCTGCTTTGCTGATTGCAAGGTGAAGTGGAGCCCTTGGCTTCTGTGCCTGCCACACAAGGCTCCCAGCCATGCATTCCACAGTGGCCCTCCCCGGAGCTGGCTGTGTGCACAGGTAACTGAAGCCTGCCCTCTGCCTCGCTGTTAATAAGAGTAATTGGCACACTGCTTAGGGCTGGCCAGAGAGCTGTGATTTGCTCAGGATGGGGGTCTCCCCTGACCATATGTGCAGGCAGTGGTGATAGAAATATTTTCCATATGAGCCTTTCTCTTGCCTGCTAAAGTGCTCTGGACTGAGCCTGGCTGGCCCATTTGTCATTTTCTTTGCACAGTAAAAAATCAACAGGGAAGTTGCAAACTTCAGCTACAACCCCAGGGCAATGGTTTGCTTTGGGCTTGAGCATTACTAAACCCATTCAGCTCCTCAGACTCCCATTCAAGAGCTCAGTCCTCCTATGGGCCAGGGAAATAGCTGTGGAGCAGAGGATGTGGTAACTAGCAGGCGAAAAGCCCACAACAAATGACCCATCCCGCACGCCACACTGTAGCGGCTCAGACCGCAGCCTCCGCTACAGCGCTACAGCGGGAGCTCGCCCTCTCCACCCCACACAGAAAAGGGAAAGTCATTAGGGCAGGCTTTCTGAGCTGGCTTGGCCCCTGATGAGGCTATTAAAAGGCAAAGCTGTGTATGCCCTTGTGGCCTTTTTAAAAGAGATACACTTTGCACTTGGCTTTTCAAAGAGGAAGATGGATTTGGGGGAAAGGCAGTCCTTTCATTTCTCAGATGTTAGTCTGTGAGACTTTCCATCAGGGTAAGGATGGAAAGAGAGGAGGAGAGCAATTTGGCATATGCAGATTGCAGGTGAGGGAGGCTGCACCGAAGTGCTCCCTCCCCTGGTGTGACAGTCACCATCCCTTCCAGCCTCTCCCTGCATCCACAGTTGGCTTGTAGATGAGCAGTAATGGCCAGAAATGCAGTCAGTAAGCCCCGAGGCGACACCAAGGGAGAATAAATCATCTTCATGTTCCTTCAAACATGCCCCCTGCTGGGGCACATCTCAGCACACTCTCATCCCCATGGCACATCACTCTCTCTCTTCAAACCTACAATAGAAAGTTACACACAGATGTCCCCCTTCCCCACCTCCAGCACATCAAGACCAAAAGGGAGAAAAGTATGGTACCAAGTCAGGAAAGAAAGCAATCCCTCTTGCATATACATCTGCTCCCAGGCCCTGGAGGAAAACTCCCCAAAGGGAATTTCCTTTCCTGCCTTTGCTCCGGGTCTCTCCTCGAAACTGACATGCCATATTTTTCCTTTTTCCTGCAATAGCGGGAGAAACAAGCACGCTCGAGGCATCTGCCATCTCAGTGTGACTACTGTTACAGGCAGGCTCAGGGTGAGAAAGGCACCAGGTCCTCCAAGAAGAAAAGAAATCTTCCTATAAGAAAAGCCAAGGCAAGCCTAAAAAGGTCACAGAAAACATTCTTCTTTGCACACCCTCCGAACCCACTCCCTCCTCTCTCTAGGTAGATAGAAGAGGAAACTCCATGCTGACAAAACTATAACTTCTGACAAGATATTTTATTTGGCTTACCTCTCCCCCAGGTCTTGCTAACATTGCTGTTTGAACGTGGAGCAATGTTAATATCAGGTAGCTGACAAACATTATTACCTAAAGTCAGAGCTACCCTCGAGGAGTGCTCCGTCTGCCAAGTGCTAACAGCTAGCAGATGCACTTGTGTCTCAGGATTCCAGCCCCGGAGCTCAGCTAGGCACCAGCTCCCTCAGCTCGCCCTCACTGTACTGCCCGGCACTCAGTCTCTGCTCTGCAGAAAACTGGTAAGCTGATCTCTTCATGTAATAACTTCTCCCAGCTGGGGGAGGGGACAGGAGCCAGCTGGGAGCTGGGGGGGGGGGGCGCCTTAACAGAAAGCAGAAAGAGGAGGGACAGAAATGATCAATGCAGAGTCCTGCATATGGTCTCATTCATGAAAAGGGCTCCAAGGTAAGCACTTCATAGGCGGAGGGGGCGGGTGGCGGCAGCCCTTGCTACTTCCATTGAGGCAGGCAGAGGGCGGGGAGCTGCAGCAGGCTGTACTCAAGGTTGGGAGCTGGGAGACTGGGAACATTCCTAGTCTGGGACCTGGGGTTCACAAGGTGTGTACAGCTGGGCAAATGGCTAGCCCTTTCTGAGCTGTGGCTGAGTTTTCACTGGTATAATCAAGAGTCAGTAGATGGCTTCTGAATTCCATTTTAGCTGTGATTTGATGGCTGAGGAAATCTAGGCAGTCAAAAGCTCCTTTATCAAAGGCAGCCTCAAGGGATAAAAGTCTTCTGGTTGTGATCTATTCCCTAACCATATAAACACGCATGGGAACTGGCCGAGCCACTCTGTCCCCCTATGTCCTGGGTCAGGGTGTCTAACCAACAGCTTGAGGAATTATGACAGATGATGTAAAAATAAAGGGCCAGGTGGAGCAAGGAAATCCCAGGTGTCTGCCAGTGCTGGTGGAATACATGGAAAAGCAGTCAGAGCTACTTCTGAGTCAGCTCAGCATGACTATGAAAGAGGAGCTGAGGGAGCAGGCTGGAGAAGGGGCCTGCGACAGCCTGTGCACAGCGTCCTGACTGTCACTCTGCAATAGCAGGGATCACGGTGCAAAGCAGGCTACGGACTTTGCCTAGAAACCCAACTACTGGATCCTGCTTAGAATGGATGTAAGAAACCAGGCTGAGGTTGCTGAGGGCCCAGGAGAACAGGGTGACAGTGAAAATAGCTTGTGTTCCTAGAATCAGACAGGTGTCACTTGAAAAGCCAGTCCTACAAACTTCCTGTGGGTCCCTGGGTGGGCAACCCTGGCAATCCCCAACTGGCCATCCTGCAAAATGGGGAAATACTGTCCTGGGCTTAGGGAGGATGAACAGAGAGCCTGGCATGGCGCGTGGCACAGGCTGAGGGCATACTAAAGATGTGTACTTTCTCTTTGATCTGAAATAAGTATCAGTATTCAGCCTCAGAAAGTAAATTAACAAACGCCTGGAAAGCCTCAGCTGATGGGGGGTATTTTTCTGCATTCATGAGGAAATTTTAAGTGCAGTTAAAGCCCTCTTAGGAAGTTCACTGTCACCAGTCACAGGAGGACTTGTTAGTGCAGGGTTTGGGGATGAGGGTGGGGGAGGGCACTTACAATCTCTTTTTCCAGAGCTGTGTGAGACAGAAGATGTGGCAAGGAGCAGGGAAAAGAAGAAATGCATTTCTTCTTTGGCTCTGCTTCCTATTCATTAATTTTATTGTTCATCACTGAACCTGTTCTGCACCTAATTGAAGATGCTCAGCTGTCTCATAACCTCCTAGAACCACAGGAATTATTTAAGAAACATGAAGACTATGAAAGACCATAGATGTTTTCTTAAGTTTCTGTTAAGGCCTGGATGGCAAATATTTTCAATTTGGTAGAACAACTAGTACAGCAACTGTTCAAGGCTACTGACATAATACAAAAGCACAGGTCAATGGGCCTGGCTGTGTTCTAAAAAAAAAAAAAAAAAAAACTTCACTGATGAAAATAGCCATCAGGTCCTGGTCTAGACATTGCCAGGCACACTTCAGTCCCTGGCAGCTAACTCTTGGCACCTCCGCTCTACCACAATGGGTCTGGAAATGTCACCCGTGGTCTTCTGTCACAAAACGCCAAGGCTAATTCTTCGGTATGTACCCCAACCGAGTTTTCTGGAGCATAAGCCATGCCCTTTTCCCTATATATTATAAAATATACTCAAAATAAAGTTGGCCATTCTAATCATTATTAATTACATACTTCAGTGGTATTAAGGATGTTCATGATGTCACACAATCATCACCACTATTTCTTTCCAGAACTTGTTCAATATCTCGAACAGAAGCTCTTATTGTGTTCATTTGACAAAAACTCCCCACTTCCCCTCCCACCCACATACTTCCTCTCCAGGAAGTATGGATTTGCCTCTCCAGCTCTTCACAGTGGTGGAGCCATTCACTATTTGTCTGGTTTCCTTGCCTTTGCATGAATTGTAAGGGTCACTTATGGTGCAGCATATCATTTAAAGGCTGAATAATATTTCACTGTATGGACATACCACATTTTGTTTATCCATTTCTTTGTTGATGGATTATTTGGTTTGTTTGTGCCCTTCAGTCTATTGTGAATAATGGTGCTATAGCAGAGGTGTACATGTATCTGTGTGAAATATTGCTTAAGCTCTTCTGTGTATCTATCTATATATACATATCTACCTAATCTATCTATGTAGGAATAGAATTGCTGGATCATACTGTAAATTTATGTCTAACTTTTTAAGGAACCACAAAAGTATTTTCCAGACTGGCTGCACCTTTTGATATGTGTACCATCAATATAGAAGGGTGTGTATCTACATTATTTCTACTTTCTGGGCTATTTTCTTTGTTTCCTGTATTTTAGGGAAGGGTCTACAGGGTGTTCAGGGTCTCACTACTAGATAGGACTCATAGTGATTCTCCTGTTTACAGCCTCCCAAGTGCTGGGATTACAGGCACGTGCCATCACATCCAGTCTCAATCCCCATGTGCTCCAGGGGCGAGGCCGGCATGGCAGGCCTGGGGATTGAACCCCTGGGCTCTATGCCTGCTTGCAGGTGCTTTAATCTGCTGAGCTATTTGCCCAGCTCCTGGCCATCTTGATGAGTGTGAAGTGTATGTCCTCCTTTTTGAACCACTCTCCTTCCCTAGCTTCCTGGACACCCCTTTGCTAGTCCTTCGGTGGCCCCAGTTAGCCATGATTCTTGGAGCCCAACATTACTGTAAGGTATTCATTGAGCCCTGATGGTTAGACAAAAAGCCTTGCCCCATCACATACAGCAGGAGGTGGCAGCATCAGTGTTCTGGCCCAAGCATCCTGTTCCCTCCCCAGATTCCTGCTCTGACTGCCAGGCTCACGCCATCGCTGTTCTTCCAGTCCCTCTCCACTTTCCCTGACACCTCCTGGGCTGAGATCCCAAGTGCTGCGCTGCAGGCCTCTTTTCTTTATCCATTCTCCCGGTGTCATCGTCCACCCCTTCATGGTCTTCGGCTCCCCTTTATACACCCACAACTCCTCATCTTCCTGTAGCCAGGACCAGGATGTCCCTCTGACCTGCAGGCCATAAGTCCAGGTGCCAATGGCTAGGAGAATCCCACAAATGTCTTCTATAAGTACCACAAGTCTACAGCAAGCCTTTGCATCCCCCAAACTCCCTTTTCCTCCATCTCTACGAGTGACATTATTCACCCCATGATGCCCAGGGGCTGAAAATGGGGGCTGACTAGGTCCCTTCACACCTTCACTTCCTTATTCAAACCATCACCAGCCCTTACCATACTTCCTTCCAGAAATCCCTCCAGATTCCTCCAGCCTTTGCTCCTATCCTGCCCTCCACCACCTTCTAGGCTTCTGCAGCTACCTACTTATTCTGCCTTTTTCCTGCCTAGCCCTCTTCCTCTCACAGCACAACTACTGGGGTTCTTCTAAAATATGAGTCCAATCATGTCACTCCTATGGGTTTTATTTTGAAATAATTTTATATTTATAGAACAATTGCAAAGATAGGGCAGAGGGTCACGATACACGAATCTTCACCCAGTACTAATGTTAAATTACTACACCTTAAATGACCATAGTACATATATGAAAACTTAGAAGTTAAAATCAAAATAATAATACTACTTCAGGGCCGGGGAGATGGTTCAGTGGACTAAGTGCTTCCCTGGCAAGTGAAAGGTCCTGAGTTCAATCCCAGGTTCTGAAAAAAAATAATAAATTAATCACAGACTTCAGATCCTCTCCTCCCAAATAACCTTTTACTGTTTAGAGGCCAATCTGGGATACTATGTAGCATCTTAATTATTGTTTCCTTAGTCTCTTTGGTCTAAGGTAATTTCTTAGTCTTTTTTTTTTTTTAATGTCCTTGACAGTTATGAAGAGCACCCATCAGGTTATTTTTAGATTATTTCTCAATTTGGGTTTGTCTGATGCTTTTATATGATTAGACGGGGTTCATTAGTTTTTATGAAGAACACCTGCTCACCTCATCCACCAGGGGTGTCTTCCAGCAGTAGAATATCGCTACCTGCTGATGCTAACCTTGACCACTTACTCACTCAAAGTGAGTTCCCCGGTTCCTCCATGCTAAAGATACTCTTTTTTCCTTTTGCATATTCTGTTCATTACAAATGGGTCAGCAGATCTATTAGAATCAAGGGCCACTTTCTGGAAGGGAAGTCTCAAAGAATATTTGGACATATGTTAAAACTATCATAGTCATTTCTAAATACATGGGGGCACGTTAAGGTTTTGCAAATATTCTACTTCTCCTTCTAGCACCACCACGCATCTCGATGTCCACCTGCTGCTCTGGCCTATAGTCACCATCGTTACTGTACTGCGCTGATGGTGGCATTCTGTTTCCTCTGTCTCCTGCTTTTACTCATTGGAATTCATCAGTAGGGGGGATTTATCCTCCTGTTCCATTTATGTATTAATTCCACCACTTATGCTGCCCCGCTTCTTGAAACCTTTTGAAGCACCTGGAGGAATGAAGCCCACGCCCGTTAATGTGACAGTTGGGAGCCTCTCCCTCCCGCCTTTTGTTCTTACTCTCTCTGCCATCCAACCTTCTGGAGCCACAAGAATTGACCCCTAACTGTGTCATTGTGTTCCGTGCCGCCCTTCTGCTGCCCCTCTCTCCAGCACGTCATCTCGCCAGCGTCACTAACTCAGCATCCTTGCTCTGGGTCTCTGTGCACTCAGCTCAAGCTGTTCTTAAACACCAATTACTGCAGACTAAAACTGCCCAGGCATTGGTCAGGGCTAACTGAATAACCTGGGATGTCCATAGTGACATATTTTGTAGCAGTTTAGAAAAAAGCAAAAACTGGGGGTAGCTTCCTACTTCACCATCAGAAACAACATAAAAATGTATTACAAAATGAAAAAGGTAAAGTACACAGCAACGGGACCACTGATCTTTAACTTATATGTGCGTGTTTGTGTAAGCAGTAACTAGTGGTAGAACGCTCTTGAACGATCACTGGCTCCTCCCAGTAGGCAGAGCTGAGCAGCTTCAGGGCACGAACAGAAGGGAAATTCTGCACTGTGTCTGTGCCATCTCAGGTGGCTCCCACTCAGTATGGGGCCCCTAAGGGGTGGCTCTTCCAACTGGCAATGTAGTTGTGAGCAGCAAATGTACTTGCTACCAACCGGAGGGCTCGCTACAAAAAAGGAGAGTGAATTCTCTCATTCACCCTCCATGAGACTGATCAGACACTGAGATGGTAATATCTTGGATATATTGGGTTAACTAAATGTAGTAGTCAGACTAATTTCATTTGTTTCGCTTCACTTTTTTCAGTGTGGCTATTTGAAAAATTTTAAATCACACCTACTTCTGTTGGATGACAATGCTACATCCAAACTTACTGAGTTGTCAAACATGAGGTAACCCCACTCAGAAAGTAAAGGAGATAATGTGATAGGAATCATTGATGGTTGAAATAAATGGGGGCTGGGGATTTGGCTCAGCAGCACAGTGTCTGCCTAGCAAGTGCAAGGTCATGAGTTTGATTCCTGGTACTGAAAAGAAAAAAATTAATGATTGAAATAAATGAACACATACACAAATCTTCCCTTCCAATGACACTTAGGTGTCACCTTTTCTGGAAGCTATGCTTATGGGACTCCCAGCCCAGGGCTCCTGGCCTCTGTCTCCAGCAATGCCTGATGAGTTCCAGTGTAATACTCATCAGAATGCACCGTAATCGCTAATGAATGTGTCTGCCTTCATCACACACTGGCTACAGGAAAGGTGTCTTTCTCTGTGTCCCTATGCCCACATGCTATGCAAGGGAAAAGACACAGAGGAGGGTCTCATGGTAAACTTTCACCTGCTTATGCTGGAAGCAAAGGTTTCTCAAGATATTGGCACTTCAGACACCAGGAAGGTAGAAAGCAGTGGGAAAGGTCCCCGTAAGTCCCCGTCTGGGAAAGGCAGGTTATTTCCATGCTAACATTTGAATGCACTAGATAGGCAAAAGGAATGAGCAGAGACTGTATATTTAAAAATGAGGAAAACTAATGTCTATGGTCTAAAACCACACACTTCATGAAAAAATATAATTCTGTACTTCTGTCTCACTAACAAGGAAGAGTAAATCAACAGCAGATTTTTTACCTCGAGGGCTGGTTTTTTTTCTTTAAAGAATGTCTCTGTCTTTCTAAGGGAAGAAGGAAGATGTAGATGTCTTCAGAGAGGTACACATTATTTGAAGAACTGTATAAAACGTATTTATTCCTTCATGTATGCAGTGTGTGGCTAGGTGGGGGAAAAGTCTCTTTCAAACAGGCAGTGGACTCCTAGGGAGGTGGATTTGTAATTAATGGTCCTGTTTGGTGAACCAAAACATCATTAGATGGTCACAGAAGTGGGGAGGAACAAGGCATTCTTCTGCTGCATTTCCAACAATTGCTTTTCATTAGAAATAAGGGAAAACCCATGAGAAGCTACAGCAAAAGGAGTTAGCGTGCCCTTATCCTTCTCGGATTTGAACTGAAGCCTGGCTGCACAGACAGCTTCACCAGCAGCAGCGCAGCGGGGGCAGCAGGGGGCACCTTCT
The DNA here is from genome assembly GCA_004027165.1 of Ctenomys sociabilis. Taxonomy (NCBI): domain Eukaryota; kingdom Metazoa; phylum Chordata; class Mammalia; order Rodentia; family Ctenomyidae; genus Ctenomys; species Ctenomys sociabilis. The sequence goes on along the minus strand of PVKA01000104.1, from coordinate 98,763 downwards.
GGATCCACTGAGGTGAGGGCTGTGCCCAGCAAGGAACAGCAGCAGGAAGACGTGCACAGAGGCATGCAGGGCAGGGCTGTCCCCACTCGGAGAGCACAAGACGGGGCCACCTTAGAGGAGGCCCGGGGCTAATCTCACGTTGGCTGCCTTCTAGTCTCACTATTTTCTCTAACCCAGAAGTTCCCAGAGTCTGGCTCCTGGGTCAGCACACCTTGGCTTACTGCATTGAAAATTTCCAGGGTGGAGCCACAGAGTTGTCACAGAACAGAAACACAATGGCCATTCAAGTGCAGTGATGCTCTGCTCTGATTTATTACTGTATGTCTGTCCTTGCAGTAACTTGCTCTCCAGTAAATTTAATTCAAATTGTACAAGCTTAAAGTATTATTTTATAAAGCCCTGTTTTCTTGACTGCCAGATACTAAAACATAGCATGAAGCTATAATAAAGTAGACTTAAATATGACCAGTGAAGGAATATGAAAATCAGTTGCCTAATAAATATATAGAAAGAGTTGGTGTGTAATCAGTAAGTTGGTTCAGGGTCAGTCTGACAGTTCAGAAAATTAAAGAGCCTATTTAGGCAGGTGAAGGGGCTAGGGCTTCAAATCCCAGACCTGCTGTGCCAGCCTCGTCCCCAGGGTGCACTGAGACAGCAATTGAGACTGGGCATTGTGGCACGCATCTGCAATCCCAGCGCCTGGGAGGCTGAAAACAGGAGAATCACTATGAGTCCAACCTACATAGTGAGACCCTATAGACCCTGTACTAAATGCATGTTTTTAAAAAAGTTGATTCAAATCATTAAGGAAAGAGGGGAAAAGAATTGGTAATATGGTTAAGCATGGAGAAGTACCTAATTTTTTTCTTTAGTTTATATCATCAATCAACATAAATTACAGGTGTATTTAAGGTTTTACACAAACAATAGAAGTAAGGAAAAAGTGGAGCATGGGATATAGCTTGGCAGCATAAGTACCTGCCTGTCAAGTGCATGGTTCCACGTTTGAATCCCAGCACAGAAAAAAAGAAATAGTAAAAGAAAGCAGGCCAATATTTCTGTATTCTTAGAGAAGAACCTTTATACATAGGTCACAAAACCACAAAACACTCAAACATTTGTGAGTATTTTAAAAATTCTATAAGACCCCCCCCCAATGAAAGAGATCTAAAAGTCAAATTCATGGTAGCTAATATATTTAATTTGTGCATTAGCTCAAAACATCAATATCTATTGTGTGCAAAAACCTGGAAATGCGAAACAGCCCCAGCCCCAATCTTTCTGGAGGCCAATATCAATAAAACCCAACAAATACATTTGAAATTACAATGTGGAAAGGGCTGCAAAGGGGAGATATGTGGTGATACAAGAGGTCAGGCCTCATTAGGGAGATTGGCTGGCGGGAGAGCAATAATGGCTTTCATGACAGTCAGAGAAGGAGCAGGTGCAGATGAATAGGGGCTGAGCAGGAGGACCACGGCATCAGCCTGGGCGGAGGACAAAGGGAGGTGCTGTGGAAAAGAGGTTTTTTCCTAATAAGAATCTATAATAAGTGCAGGGGCAGCAGTTACAGGAAAGCTTTGCATTTTATGAAGCCCATCTATTCTATAGAGAAAGGACCTGGAAGGGGACATGCAGGCAGCCGGGACAGCAGTCAGGATGGTGGCTCTCATCTGGGTGAAAACGACTAAGAGCTTCAACTAGGATGACGGTGAGAAGGAGTGAATAATTTCAAAGCCAATTATAAGACGGAGAAAAGAAAAAGGTTCATGCAGATGTTTTTCCTGAAAAATGAAATAAAGACCAAATTTTAATATTAAAACACCGGATGCAATGTTTCATTGGAGGAGAATAGCTAAATACACTGCTGGCATAAACAGCAAGTGAAATCCTATTCAATCACTTAAAGTGACCATGTCACATATGTATGGATATTGACAAGTTTTGATGTTATATGTTAAGACAACAGAAGGTCACATCAGGAGAGAAGAATGGTCTTTTCAACAAACTGTGCTTGGATAAGTAAATATTCACAAGCAAAGGAATGAAGTTGGATCCCTACCTCATACCACACATGAAAATGAACTCCAAATGGATCAGGTTGTACAGCACAGTGACTAGAGTTCATGACAAAGCACTGTGACTTTCAGAAGTTTGGAGTGACTTCAAGAGTTTTAACCATAAAAAATGTGAGGGTATACATGTTAATTAGGCTTAGCCAATGCCACAATGTGTACATATGTCAATACATCATATAATATATAAATTTTGTACCTGTCAATTAAAAATAAATGAATCACAGACCATGGTAGGTGCCCAAGATACCCATAGGATGTCCTAATCTCTGGAAATCATGATTATGTTACATTACATGGCAAAGGGGATTTGAGGTAGCAAATGGAATCAATGTAGTAATCAGATGATTAAAATAAGGAAATTATTTTGGATTGTCTAGGTGGGGCCAATTAATCATGAGGGTCCTTAAGTGTGGAAGAACAAGGCAGGGGAAGAATCAGAGTGGCCTGATGTAGGAACTCAGCCTGCCATTGCTGAAGTTAGAAGGAGTCATAAAGCAGGCAATGTGGGCCCCGTTCTAGATGCTGGAAGAGGTAAGAAGACGGGGACATTTGCCAAGAAGGGGCACAGGTGTGTGGTCTCATGTATACATTCATTGCAGCCTGATGAAGCCTATTCTGGACTTTTGATCTTCGGAACTGGAAGATGACAAACATATATTATTTTAAGCCACTGAGTTTGAATTCTGTTACAGAAGCTGCAGGGCACAAGTATATAGACCTGAATACAGGGGTTGAAAGTTTAAAACTCATAGAACACAGGAGTAATTTTATGACCTTGGATTGGGCAAATGGTTTCTAAAAGTATAGTTGACAAAGGAAAACATAAGCAAATGGGACTCTACCCAAGCTAGAGACTTCTGTGCTGGTAATGATGCTATTGTGATAGTGAAAAGGTGACCCTGAGGGTGACAGAAAATATTTACAAAACATATTTACTAAGGAATTTGCATACAGAATATATAAAGAATTCTTACAACTTAATAATGCAGTGGCAACCCAATTACAAAGTGGGCAAAGGGTTTGAGCAGACATTTCCTCTTGAAAAGATGTAAGAAGCACAACAGAAATTCAGCATCATTCGTCAATAAACTCAAGTCAAATCAAAACCACACTATGATACTATTTTATACCCACTAATCTATAGGTAATAACAAATGTTGGCAGGGCCATGGAGAAATCAGAACTTTTTTTATGTCTGTGGGGCTAACGTGAAAGGCACAGTTGCCCTGAACACAGGCTATGACATAAAGCTAAATGTAGAGACACCAGATGAACCAGCCCTTCCCATCGCAGGTATTGCCCAAGAGAAATCGTAAGTCATGCCTACACGAGAGTTTGCACATGTACGTTCGCAGTGTTTTCCACAATAGCCAAAAATGCCTATCCCTGAATGAATGATGTGGTACATTCACACAAGGGACTGTTATGAGCCACAAGCAAGCACTAATACATTGCTACAGGACAGATGGCTTGAGACTACAATGCTAGATGAAGAACGCCGGCTCCAAAGCACCATTTGTTGAATGAATCCATTTAAAAGAAATGTCCATGATAATCAAATGTAAAGAGACAAAAAGATTTATAGGTTTTCTAGGCCTGAAGAGCATAAGCAGAAATGAGGAGTGACTGTAATAGGTACAGGGTTTCTTTTTAGGATAATGATATTCTACTATTAGTTTATGACAATGGTTGAAAAACCCAGCGAATATACAAAACAAAGCAAAACATACAATTGTGCATTTTAAAGCCAGTAAACTGTATGATGTATGAATTAGAGTTTTATACAGATATTTTTACAAAGTGAACTGTACTTAGCATTCTCTTTTAGAGAGACAAACATAATCATATTCTTGGTTTTTTAAAAAAATATATACTTATCTTATAATTTTTTCACACAAGCAAAATAACAAATATATTTGAAAAAAAATACACCCAAAATGACCCATTGGAAAAATGACAAAATAAAAATGGGAGAGACTATGAATTGGAAACTGCCATGAAAATATAATATAGAGGATAATTTAACACCAGTAGTAACCAAAGAAACATAAAATCAAATAGCAAGTTGCCTTGGTGGTCCAACGACCTGAAAGTAATTGTTACGAATGATGAACACATTTGCTGGTGAGGCTAGGAAGGTGGGTGGTCTGGTGCTTTGGGGGCCCAGCTGCTCAACTGTGTGGTACCCACAAATTACCCAGAATTGGACCAAGAATTTATGGTGGTCAGGGCAGCCTGAAAGCTGGATTTCTAACAGCCTCTTGCTGGGTAGCACAATGTTTGAATTCTTAGTAGCACATGGAGTATTTGGAACTAGTACTGGTTACACCTCTAGGAAGCCAAAATTTATCTAAAGACAATTTTTATCTTAATGGAATCTTCAGGAGGCGGAGCCTAGGGAAGGAAGTGATGTCAGTGTGGGCGTGGCCTGGAAAGGCATCCTGGGATCTTGGACCTTCCTCTCTCTATTTCCAGGCTGCCACGAGGGGAGTACATCTGTTCTGCTGCATCATCTTACCACTTACAACAGGCCCAGAATAACAGGACCAATGACTATGGGCTGAAACCTCTGAAACTGAGAGCCAAAGTAAATCTGTACTCCTCAGAAGTTGGTTGTCTCAAGTTTTTTGTCACAGCAATGGAAAGCTAACTAATGCAATATCTGAGGAACTAATTCATAGCAAAGAGCAACTGATAACTGAACTGAAGTGTTATCTCTTCCTGCTTCTCAACAGAATAATGATAACATTTCCTGTGCTACTGGGCACTGAGCAAAGCAACAGGAGTGGATGGCATTATTTAAATCAAAGAACAAGTTGACAGGTATTTTTGCAGATGAAACACCAAGGCTTGGAGAAGTTCAGTTCATGATCACAGAACAGGTCAGTGACAAAGCAGGGTTTCAAACCCAGGAGCTTTGTCTCCACAGCTGAGAGTCTTAACCATGATGCCATGGATGCATCTTCACTGTGGTGCCATGTGGTGCCATGGGTTGAATTCTTCCACTTCAATTCATGTTCATTGTCTCTGATGGGTAAGGCAACCATGTCTCCAAAATTTTCAGGGAGCTCCTGGTCTCCACACTTCTACTCTGAGTGCTATTTTAAATCAAAGTGGAAATGCACCATTCCTTTATTACTCTAGAGGCTTCTCTTGGGCCTGAATTGAGAAGTACTTAACCAGGCCAGGCATAGGAAGTCCAGAGGGATCTGATCCCAATCATACTTCACATTCTTTCAACCTCTTCCTGTTACCCTCTGGTCTTGGGATCTCTCTCCCCTCCCCTTCCCCATTTTCCTCTTCCTCTTCTTCCTCCTCCTCTTCTTCTCTTCCTCCTCCTCTTCTTTTCTTCTTCTCCTCCTCCCCTTTTTCCCCCTCCTCTTGCATCTTCCCCCTCTTCCTCTTTCTCCTCCCCCTCTTCTCTCTCCCTCTCCTCCTCCCCTCCCCCATCCTATGGTTATAATCTCTTCTCTTCTTTGTCTAGGTAAGGACCACTCAGGTTAGGGCCTTGAACAGAAGCACACTTTTTCAGTGAGGCATTTTGACTCCCAAACCTAAGGTGGCCCCTGCTTCTCCCCCATCCCATTCCCTGAGCCCTGCACTCCTTCCTCAGGCCCTTTCACCCTCACAGTACAGAGTTCCCATGGATTCATCTCCTCAGCTAGATGTGGTGTTCATCAAGGCAGAGCCAAGTGTGTTTTCCTCTGGGAAAGACGAGGGCATGGTGCATACAATCAGGTGATCACATGAGTGAAGGAGGGCAACACTACTGCGACCCTGAAGCATGAATCAATATCTGTGAGATTTCCCTAATCCAGGCACACTGGATGAGGAAAGATTTTAAGGAAAGAGCCTTTGTAAAGTCCCTCAAGTCACTGGCACATGGGCTCACACCTCCTCAGAGGGATGGTTAAGCTACCACATTTATGCTGGGTAATGAAGGAGTAAGGTCTTTAAATTGTGGACACATGATACTTAGCCCCAAGGAATAGCATGGAGCCTACTGTGCGACCCCCTTGGGAACAGCCGACCTCCAAAACGACTTCTGACTCTGGACATCTTTCCCTCCTTTAGTCTCTTGTTCTTTGCCTCTCTCTTCTCTGCCTCTTGCCAGCCATGCAGCCTCACCACAGTAACTGGGGGCTTCTAACTCCTGTAGATCTCCACCGACTAGAGCCAGCCACAGACTAGACATGGAATATCGGGGCCACCAGCTGCTGAAGCAGCCACGCCAAAGGCTGGCTGGCTGCTGCTCCACAAGGTCCCCCACCCACTCACACACAGAGTTTATTCATTTGTTAGGAATAATTTTCCCAGAACTGTTTTACTCTCCCTGCAAAAAAAAAGTTTGAGAAAGATAACTTGAATACTACAGCTCTCAGCAAAAATGACCAGAACAAAATAAATAGAAATGGAAAAAGTGATGTCGTAGCAAGGATATTGCCATCTAGCACCACTGCACGTGGGGTACATGAGCGAAGATGCTTTGTGCGCTTCTGAGAATGATATTTCATGTTCTTTAGCATAATTCCTAGGCAAATCTCAACAAACAAATCATTCAGTAAAGGTCAAGGATTTTAAATTTTTTAAAGATCATTTATTGATTGATTGATTGATTGATTTGGTACAGGGTCTCGCTATGCAGCTCAAACTCAGACTCATCATGATCCTCCTGTCTCAACCTCCCCTGTGCTGGGATTGCAGCTGTGTGTTACCAAGCCTGGTTTCAGCGGTTGGCACGGCACACCTGGGATTGATTTCAGGGCTGGCATGGCATGCGGTACCAGGGATTGAACCTGGGTCCATGCACTTGCCAGGCAATTGCATAGACTGCTCAGCTATCTCACCGGCCTGTTGGAGGTTTTAATATTTATTGCATGCACTAGTTAGTATTTATCGTGTCAGCATTAGACTGGGAGGCAGATATGGTTAGCTCTTCTCAACCCTATGCTAAGAGTTTCCTCCATTTCACATTTGATGAAACAGAAGACAAGAAAAGTAAGTTATTTTCGGCACACTTTTATATTTAAGTTAACATAAAAGTATAAGGGGTACCTTAAACAAACATTTGATAACTTTCTAATTTTTGAGCTTTTAATAATTTAGAAAAAAAACAGCTTCCTTTATTTCTCCTGTCTTTACGAACCTCTCTCTTCTCAAGGTAGCACCTGGTATCCAGAGTGTTTAACCTACTTTAAAAACACAATACTGGTAGTTAATCACTAACCTCAGCTTTCAGGTGAAGCTGTCAGGCGAAAAATCAAATACACCTCTTGCTGATGGATATCCCTGAGTTGTGGTTGCCATACGTAGCATATGTGAATGGATATGCCATGTAGTTAGTTTTTCTATGGAATTATGATATCTGTTTTCCTTCGGTGACAGAATGTACCGAATGACATTCTGTCATGTTTGGAAGGATACTAAGGACTATCCTAAAAGAAAAGTTTTTAAGGCTGTGTCACCAAGTGATGGGGAAGCCAGCTGTGGCCCCAGGAACTCCTTGGCCTGAATAGAGCTTTGTTCTCGCTTGGGTGAGGTGAAGATGCTGAGGCAGGAGCACGCCACCTGTCCACCTGTCCTTGGGGACCTCAGGTGCTAGGGGTGCTGTGTACTTCTGACTATGGTTCCCAAGATCACTCTGTACATTTACATCCACGTGGAAGAGGGGGAAAGGGAGACCAGAGGCTGGCAGATCAGACCAGCTTTCACAGGCTATGCCTAGCCCTGAGAAGGCTGGGAACAGGTCTGAGCAGCAGGCCAGGGAGAGGAGAGAGATTTGGCTAACGACCAGGTTGTCTCTGCTGTAGGAGTCAGGGTCTTCTGCTGGTTCTTCGGTGTCACCTGTGTTACGTAAAAGTGCAAGTGATGAGCAGAAGTAACCCGCACGTCTTTGCTTTCCATGAGGCCTGAACAGCAGCTACACACGATGCTGAGGCATCTAAGCCCAGCCAAGAAGTCAGATGAATGCCTTAAAGCATTTTCTGACCACCCCAGCAGCCGATGCTCAGGTGATGTTCCAGTCTGCAAATCAGAAGCTGCAGCCCAGCGAGGGAGCTTGGTGAGCATGAATCGAGGGCCTTCTCTGCTGGGTTCTGAGTTTACCTGTGTGCCACTGGCCCACTGCCTCCCATGGCCACCTGTGGAGTGGCTGATAAGGGCCTCTGGTGGCAGCTTCTGATGCTCTCATGGGCCCAGACTCCCAGAGGGCCAAGGAATGCCACAGAGCAGAAGGCTTGTCATACAGACGAGAGCACTTGCCCCTAACCCTTCCGCCATCCCCAATGATGGCAGAGGTGGAGTGAGGATTGTGGAATTCCAAGTTAGGTGTCTCCTATTTTCAACTTTTGAGACATCCAATCAGAACCACTTTGACAGTCAGGGACATATAGCTCAGTGGTACAGCGCTTGCCTGGCAAGCATGAGGTTCTGAGTTCAATTCCTAGCACACACACAAAAGATTAGGAGGCCAGTCATAATCACTTCAGGTGTCCATCTGAGAGTGAAAGAATTTTGGGCTCTCTTTAGCCTGACTTGGGACAATTTCCCAGGCTCACAGCTAAGATTCGTTGGGTAGAGCACTAGGGCAGGAACCAAAACAGTGAAAGTCAACAAAATCCAAACACTACTACTAATGAGGAAAAGCAGCCAAATTTGAAGAAAATACAAAAAAAGAATAGTGAGCACTAACTAAAGTGGCATGTATGTGTACTTAATTGACACCAGGGAGCAGAGCAGAGCAGCAATTTGTAACTTTTCCAGTCAGATCCTCTGCTTTCTGGCTGTACATGTGAAGGGCAAGGAACATAAGCGTTATCAAAGTAGAAGTTCTAGGGCTGGTGAGATACCTCAGCAGACTAAGCGCCTGCTTAGGCAAGCGCAGGAACTGGCGCTTAACCCCTGGCACCATATGTTGCACCAGCCCCACCCCTAGGCATGCTGAGCCAGCCACTGAGGCTGGGCATAGTGGCACACACCTGTAATCCCAGCTCTGGGAAGGCTGAAAACAGGAGGATCACTATGAGCGCAAGCTGCGTGATGATACCCTGTACCAAATACATTAAAACAAACAAACAAAGTAGATGTTCTAGAAACTTCTACCACTGTCACATGAGTCATTTTTGCTATCCTCCATTTGAAAAGAACTGATTTCTTCCTTGGCCAGGAGTTTTTTGTTTTTGTTTCTGTTGTTGTTGTTTTAATGAATGAGGTTGTTTGTACTTTTCAATACATGGCAGCCTCAGTCCCTGTGTGTTACTCTAAAAAAATCCTTGAGAGCAGGTGGTTCAGGAGTAATGTGCTGGAAGGTCTGGTCTGTGGGGGGGTCTTGATTCTCCTTTCGAGTTGCGTGTGTTCTCATGACGCAGAATGCTTGGGCTGGGACCCCCAGTGTGCCACGCTGTCCCTGAGATGGACCATGGTATCTCATACCTGTAATCCTAGTGCAGGAGGGTCTGAGATAGGAGGATCACTACAAGTCTGAACTGTGTAGTGACATCTTATATCAAATAAATAGAAAACAAGGCAGAGGGCAGAAGCGCTAAAAGGCTGAACCCCTTTGAAGGCTCTTGCCCAGGTCCTGATCCCATCCATATAGGCAGAGCCTGTGACCACCTCTTGATACCACTGCACTGGCCGTATATTACAGCATGGACTTGATGGCCATGTGGGCCTTCATTTTTCTATGTGCTTCATGTGAAACCACAGGCTTTGCCGAGTGGCACTGCACTTCGTGTCTCCTTCTTAGCCATAGCTGCGCCATGCTTGATTCAACACCCCACTGGACAGACACTGTTCTATTCTAGGCTGAAGCAAAAGGAAATGTTACACACAGAGCAAAACTCTGCAGAGGATTGTAGGTGCTCCTGCTCAGTAATAACCCATCCCTGGCTCCAGAGATCCACATCACCTAATTGGAAACATGTCACACAAAAGTCATGCTATTTGCAAAGTGACATATTAAGCTCCTTTTTACATGGACAGCCCTTTGTCCTGGCCAAAAATACACCAAGTATCATTCAAGTTCAGGTCTCCAGTGCAACACTGAAGAAGGTTTCTTTCAAAAACAAAACAAAACAAAACAAACAACTAAACTCAAGAAACAACAGTAAACTAAACCTAAGAAGAGCACAGTAAAACTGCCAAGAACAACCGCTTTGTCTGCTTGGTAGACCTTTCAGTGACGGTCTCCTAACAAGAAAGAAGTCACTTGAAAACATTCTGCCTGCGCCAGTGATGTGTGATTTACGAGAGGAAATACTTAGAGGCTTAAGGGACCTTTGCAGGGAGCCTAGAAGCTGGCTCCAAGTTTGAAGACATTTGCATTCCCTGGAATGCTGGTTCATTTCTCTCTGGGAACCACCAGGAAGTACAGTCCATAAACTGAAATTTTAAAAGGACTCTGAAGCGGGCAATGAATCAGAAGAAGTGAAACTCGGTACAAGTGAGCGGCGATTTATCGCACAGTTGTCCTGGCCTATGGGGAGAAAGTTCAGACATTTCCACAAAATAGTGATGGGTTGGTAAAAACACTTTAATGTTGGGTAACGGATCCGACAGCAGACCAGGCTGGCTCCTATTTCCTCGGCTCAGTTGATTTACTGGGTCTCTGCTGTGTGAGGTGCTAGAAGCCCCTGGTAAGGGACACATAGGACTGCTCTTGGGGGGCTCAAGATCTACAGGGACTGGGGACGTGGTCAAGCTGTGGTGATGGTTGCTATAGCAACACTATGGTACCATCAGCTTCTCTCCCTAGCCCTTAATCAAGGACCACAGTTTCCCACTGCACTTCTGAAGCTGGTGAGATTTCTCTACTTCTTCAAGCCCCCAAGAGATTCTGTCTGTTTGCAGCGTGATTTAGGACAGAAACTTCTGCATATGGGCCTGTTTTTTTACAGCGGGAATGTTCAGTCCACGGACTGGGACAACACCAATCATATTCAGTTGTTTCCAGCTCCGTACTTAAGAAACCTTCTCCTAAGACCTAACATCTTTGCATGAAGTTCTTTCTGCACAAAAATCTGTACCTGACTCTTGGCTTCATGGTTTGCATAAACTTAGCTATTCATCTTATCTTATGGTCTGATTTCATCCTGCCCTGGATCCTCCACTGCATTCTGGACATTCCACTCATGAGTCTTACCAATGTTCAAATCCAAAACGCCTAAATCTGCAGCCTGGCACTTGGGTCAGCTTTTATATCAGGTTGCCTGAAGCCCAGCCTAGGTCACACCACATTTTTGCCCTGTGTCCTTGGGTAACTACTTGAGTCTCTATGCACCTCCTGCTCCTTATACTCTACATCCAGTCAGATGGCTAATACTGTCCAGCTCTTAAGGCTGTGTTGAAAATTAAGCGAGAGCTTACACGTACTATACTTACCTTGATGCCTGACACCTATGAAGTACTCAGGAAACCTAAGCTACTTTCTTTACTAACTGCAAAACTGATGTCTGTATCTCTGTAATTGATAATGACTGTTTTTCATGCAAGTGAGGCATGGAGGGCTAAAGTCTGCAGGATTTAAAATTTTGTTGCCATTTTAGGGGTTGCATGGAGAGGGAAGAAGAGGGGTGGGATATGCCAGTATGCAAACTTATACAACCAGAGGAGTCTTAACTCGTCCCTGTCTCCTGGGCTTTGCCACCAGCCATTCTTGGCATCCTTCCCTGCTCAGCCTTCCTGCAGCTCATCGTTTTCTCCAAGCATCATGGGGGTTGGCCAAGCAGGGGCTCCCAGCTGCGCACGGGTTGAAATTTATGAACCACCTCCTCAATGGCAGCAACTTCTGCTGGCAAGAAGATACTAGAGAAAGAAGAAACCAAACTACAGGGCAGTTGCACAGACTTAAAAATCAAGGAGTCCCTGTGCTCACCCTCGAGTGGCTTCAGCCAGTGCCAGGCTCTCTCAGGGCTGGTGTTGGGGGAACTCAGGAAGCAAAGCCAGCTCTCCAGGGGCTGCTGCATCAGCGCTCCTCCACGGCATCTTTCTGCCCTCACTCATACTCCCTTCACAGAGGAGGGGGAGCCGCTGAGCAACAGTATTTTCCAGAGGTGTGGAGACCATTTATTCCCTGTCATTATCCAGATCAAACAGGTCCGTGGTCATATGGGTGTGGGAAAGGCTGGCCTGGAGGCCTCTGCATGACAGTTACAACACACATGAAGATGCTGAGAGTTAGTGATCTGGCAGACACAAGCCCACTCAGCCCTCTGTAATAGATGGCTTCCCAAATGTGTTCGTCACTTGTACCATTCCTCCTACCCACAGTGCCCTATCAATATTCTAAGAGCCTCTGAATGATTGTGCACATTTTTTTTTAAAAGATGCCAAATTAATTCATTACCAAGTCCTGACACACTCTTTCATTAAATGTCTTCTGGTTCACCTCCTCCTCTTTATCCCCATGGCCTCCACTCCAGCCCGGCTCCTCCCTGGTCAAAGCAGCCAGTGAGTCCAGCCAGTCCCTGGCTGCCCCTGCCATCCAGTTCTCCATTAAACTATGTGCATAACACATCAGTGTCACTGGAGCAGGCTGAATGATGAACCTCCCAAACGCAGGCCCATGTCCTCATCCTCTCAGAACCATGTCATCTTATTTGGAAAAAGCCCCTGTGTCCCTACACTGTGGGTCTCCTTCACACCGCCTCCTCACCTCATGTCTGCCAAAAGAACTTCTGTGTTCCGTGTTCTGTTCAGAACTGGAGAGCCAGCCTAGAGATAGTTTTGAATTTACATCTTCCACAACACTACAGCCATCTAAACACACATCACTAATAATAATGATAAGATTTGGAGAGGCTTCAAGACACAGGCAAGGGTGCATCTCACACATGGATGTTAGCATAGATGGAAGACAGTGTCCTAGAGGAGGAACCGAAAGTCGAGGGCTAGCTGGCCCTCTCCTCTCTGGGCTCTATCACAGAGAGTGGGAGACCTCTGGGATCTGTAGCATTGCCTGGTGCATACCAGGGAGCGGGGTAAATTACTGTGACTTCTGATGACAATCACTTATGGCCAATGTGCGAGGTGACAAACCCCTACCTCTCAAGCAATTGGTTCCACAAAGGGACACACACTGGCTTACCCCATAGGTGGCTACATTGGTGCCTTACAAACTTTTGCAATAATTCCTTCAAATAATCTGCTCTGAAGAAGGCCTCTTACTCATTTTGATCTTTAGAGTCTGGAATACAGGAGGCATCCAATGTACTTAACAAAACAAACACATGACTACTATTCATGAAAAATTTCCTGAGGAGTTCAGAGGACCACTGAAGGACAGAAAAAAGAAAAAAACAATCTGACCAGCCAGGTGAGGCAAAATAAAACACTGATTTACAGTTTAATGAGTTACTTTATTTTTTATTATTTTTTTAAATCTTTTATTTATGTATTTACTTGGTTCAGGGTCTCGCCATGCAGATCAGACACACAGTGATCTTCCTGTCTCAGCCTCCCCAGCGCTGGGATTATAGGCATGTGGCATCATGCCTGGTTAGAGTGGTGGCACAATGTGCCTGGGGTTCTGGGGCTGGCACAGCATGTGGTACCAGGGATCAAATCCGGGTTCTTGCATTTGCCAGGCAGCCATTCAGACCTCTGAGGTATCTCCCCAACCCCTAATGAATTAGTTTAGAATACAAATGCAGGATTGAGAAGAACCTAAGAAACCAAGCACCCCCTTTTTCATGGTTCTTTGGCAGAGGAGTTCAGAGCCCTCCCAAAGTGGCCCAGCTTTCTTAGAAGTGAAGGTATTGTGAAGTTAGAGTAACAGGCACATGAGTTAAAAGTGGCTCTGCCAAAATCACAGAGCTTAAGAAAACTGAGCTCTGATCATCCACCCATGTTTTTGGACAGAAATAGATGGATGTCAAAGGAAATATATTTTTTGAAGTGATGAAATGGATTCCATTAAATATGATGCTTAAAGAATCTCATTTCATTTATTTAAATAAGTTCTTTTTTAAAAAAATATCTTGCATACTTGTTTTCTTTGAAAACCATGGAAAACTAAAGCCAAAAATTATCCATATTCTCACCAATTTATTTGTTGTTGTTTTTCAAGGGAGAATAGGAAAAGAGACAGCTTTTAAGGTGTTGAGAAAGTGGAATTAGAAAGTGGAGGACTTATTATTTAAACAGTGTTACTTTTAAACTAAGTAGTGGAAAATGAGTTAGGTAGACCAATGTTTTTTTTTTTTCTCTCTATCCACAGAAATTTCCTCTTTCCCCAGTTGTAGCTCCTTCAGGTCCCCTCCCCCCCACCAACTCTGGTAGCTGTTCTACTGACATTTCAAAATCAGCATAGTACTGGGTGTGACCTGTCACCCCAGCACTTGGGAGGCTGAGGCAGGAAGACGTAGTGAGTTCAAGGTCAGCCTAGGCTACATAGTTAGTTCAAGGCCAGTCTGAACTACATACTGAGATCCTGTCTCCAAAAACAAACAAACAAACAAACAAATCAATATATCCATGCAATGAAGGTGTTGCCTGGTCAAGATTTGTCTGTGTTGCTTTCATTGTTTTCAGAAAGCTGCATCCCAAGCCCTCTCCTTTCTACTCTGACTCCTGAAGTCAACAGGCTGTCACCTCCACCCCATACTGCCAGGCAGCTGTGAACTCTCTGTGCACAGTGGGCTGCTAGTGGCACCTACAGTTAGGAGTCCCAAGACCACTGCACAAATCAGGGAGACAGCTCAGTGGAATAAGCACTTCCCTGGCAAGCACAAGGGCCTGAGTTCAATCCCCAGTTCTGCCAAACAAAAAAAAAAAAAAAAGGAGCAAAAGCACTTAGCAAGCTGTCAGGTCACAAATGTTAAAGAAAAGCTCATGCCCCTGAGCAACGTGGCTGCGGTGGACATTCCTATGGCTGCACCCGCAGATGGACCCTGAGGACCCCTTTGTATCTTGGGGCCCAGACACAGGTGTCTTTCCTTAGTGCTCCTCTCCCCTTTGTTGTCTGCCATCTGTTCCCAAAAGCTTCTGCCCCTCTTAGTTTCATGCTCTTCCCACCATTTCTCCCTTCCTGTCTTGGTACTGTGTGCTCTATTCACTGCAGATGGTAGGAACCAGCGTGCTCTTTTAAAAATTAATTCAGATCACATGTGTCTTTGGCTTTAGGACCCTTTTGTGGTGTCCTGTTATACTCAGATTAAAATCTAAACCCTGGACCTTACATCGTGTTAAGTACTCCCACTTACTACATGGGAAAACTGGCCTACTTGCTGGCCCTAGCTGATGGGGTGCCCAGCACCCCTGCCCCAGGGCCTTTGTGCTCACTGTTCTGTAGGCTGCGATGCCGGGACTCAAGACACCTCTGGTCACCCAGGTCTGAGTTCAGAAGTCATCACCTCAGAAAATCCTCCTGAGAATCCCAACTGGAAGCAGCTCCAGAACCACTGACTTCAGTTTCTCTACAGTCCTTGTGGCTCTACCAACATCTGAAATTATAGTCTTGAGCACTTTTTCTTTTCTTTTCCTTCATGTATTTAGGACAAGGTCTACAGGGTCTCACTACATAGATCAGTCTTGTATTGACTGGGCATTTTTTTTTAACTTTCTGTTTTTCTGCCTTTCCTCTCCACAGTATAAGACCAGGGATCTTGGCTTTATTGTTCACTGTGGAATCCCCAGAACCCAAGAGATCTTCAATAACCATTCACTTATCAAACAAACATGGAGTGGTGGCATTCAGAAGCTAGAAGCAGACTGGATGAGGTGGCATGCACCTATAATCCCAGTGCTTGGAGGGCTGAAAACAGGAGGATCACTATGAGTCCAATCTGTGTAGTGAGACCCTGTAGACCCTGTAAAAAACACATTTTGAAAAAGAAATCCAGAAGCTCTGACACTGGACGGATCCAGGGGCAGACCTACACTCTGCCAGCGTATTGGCTGTGTGATCTCTGATAACTTCAGTACTGCCCCGAGACTCAAATTCCTTCAAGTAAAATATGGGTGAGGACAGCCACACCATCAGGGCCATGCAGAGACTGGAGAGACTGTGTTCTCTGCATCTAACCCACTGCCTGGCAAAGTCCAAGCACTCAATGAACCGTTCTTCTAGTTATTGTGGTCCAGGGGAAGACATGAGCCTTAAACTTACTACAATTAAGGTCACTGATGCTTGGATTTTCTTAAGGCTTGTGTCTAGATGTTTCCCCAAAGCTTCATGTAGTCATAGGTGGGGCTTTTTCAGAGGTGGCTGGACCTAGAGAGTGTGACTACTCTCAGGTATGGTGCTAGGGTGCAGGGTGCTGGGATTAAGGGTGAGTGATCAATCAGTCCACTGATTGCTTTGGTACTACCCTAATCCCAGTAGCTTGGATACAGCTCAAGGGGCAGAAAGAAGTTTGTCTGGTCCCTCGTGTGCTTTGCTGCCTTCTGCCTATGCTGAGCTGTTTCTCTGTGATGCCCCTCTGCCATGCCATTCTGCCTTGGAGCAGTCAATTAGGGGCTGAAACTTCTATAAACTGTGAGCAGATAAACCTTTCCTCCTTTAACTTTAGGTGTTGGGTATTTTGTTTCAGTAATGAGAGAAAAATAACTAAGACAGGCCTATTTCTCTTTTTCTGAAGAAGAGTACAGAACCAAGCCTCTAGGATCATATGGTGAACTATGGCATGTGTGTTATCTAATTTTCTGTTAAAACAAAAGATGTTAATGAGTTGTTTTTCCTCAACTAAAACCTCTGTATTTAGGTTTATGGCAGTGTTGACACTTTGTGATAAGTAAAGTGGGTTTTTTTCATAAAGTGGGCTGCAGTCTGGGTGTTTGTCCCTAAAAGGTTCACCAGCATGGTGCTAGGATGTCCCCATTATTCCTAGCCAGGTGGGGACTCTCACTTTTGGAAAAATGCCTCCTTTGTCTAAGTAAGAGAGCAGAGCATGACACCACCTTCCTGAGAATAATTGAGCCCATATTTAAGGGTTTTAGGCCAGAAGATGAAGGATCCATGGAAGCAGTCTAACTTTTTATAGAAATTAGCAAGAGGAACTGAATTTTCCATAGCCTTGGTGAGCATATTAGGAATCAGGGAAAAAAGAGAACATGTTTCCCTGCACAGAGTAAGAGAAACTTTCAACTTTGTCCTAGGAAGGGTTTATTTTGTGCAATCAAATCATGCATGCATCTTCCCCAAAGCAGGCTCACCTCTGAAGGCTTGGAGTGCTGCTTTGCCTCTCCTTTCTGCTTGGGATCTCTGAATAATTAACACAAGGTGAAGGACCTGTTCTGTTCTTAACATTCCTGGCTTCTCGACAGAAGATGCACACATCTGTCTCTTTGGTGCTTCCCTCCCTCTGAGGATCCTCACACAGCTGCACAGCTCAGGGGCAGAGCTTTTTTAAAAACCAGAGGTGGCATCAAGCCTTAAGACAGTCCCTCCCTAACCAGCCAGCTCAGCAAAAGACATCTGTTCCACAAAGGAAGGGCTTCTCTCATCCCTTCCAGGAGGCTGTGGGTGAGAGGGACAGCAAAGTAAGAAGTCTGTTGTGGTGGCAGCAAGGAGCGATGGGCAGAGCTTGGGCAAGACATGGTCAGCTTTAGGCATGCTGACACTGAGTTGCTGACACTGAAGTAGACACAGGTATCTAGTGTGTGTGCCTATGGAATGTTCTACAAGCCTGCCTTATCTGTGTCATTATCAACCATGTGTTTGAGTCTGAAATTACTGTTCTGAAAGAACAAAACAAAGTCCAGATATACTCAGAGTCTGCACTGGAGATATTTCTGATCAGAGAAAAGAGGGAGAAAGAATTAAGTAAGAATGAAAGTGAGGCCAGGAGACCCGAGGTGGAGCAAGAAGGAGGAGGAGGATGAATGATAAAACACAGAGACTGAGGGGACATAGGGGAGGTCGGGGGCCAGGAGAGAGAGAGAGACTGAGACAGAGACAGACAGACAGAGAGACAGACAGTGACACAGAGACAGAGAGAGAGTTAGTTAGTTTAGTGCATACTAAGGTGAGTTCTGGACTCACTGTCAACATTCTTCCTGGGCTTGCTACTTCTTTGGCAAATGGTCATTAGAAGAAACTATTATGACTTCCTAAATTAGATCAGAGCTCCACTGCTAGTCTCACCACACAGCCTTTCGGCTTGGGTTGCTAAGAGTATGCACAGTCTTCTGCCTTCAGTGGCCTGAGGAAACTTCTAAATTCGAGAGAGCTGGCCAGCGGAATGTAGCACCCTGCTAGTGTGTTCTCTATCTGCACTGTCCAGGGCAGTAGCCACTCACTGCCGTGGCTTTGCAGCATGTAAAATGCAGCTGGCTCAACCAGAGAACCAAGGGTCTGAATTGCATTTCATTCAGTTTAACTTCTCAGTGTGGTTAGACTACACAGTCCAAAACTAAATATTTAAGAAATATAGAAACTATGTAATACATATTAGAAAGTTGTATTATACCAAGTGGATGATTTCAGATTCTGTATGTTTAGAAGAAAAGATGAAATAGTGTATTTATTTGAAAGCAGTGTAAATAATAGTACAGGTTGTACACAACATGGCCCTAAAGACAGCTTGCAAAAGACTAAAGTCTAGGACATACCAGACTAGGCAGTGTCATCCAAATGTGTTATCCTAAAAGTAGGCTAAAGACTTTAGTTAGCTATTATGAAATCAAAGATGATGAAAGAAGAGTTGTTTCCAGGTTTTATCCCAAAAAGAGTAATGCAGAAGAGAAAAGAGGTACAACGTCACAAACATCTGCCAAGAAAGCAGAGATAGAGACACGAGAAACTGAAGCTGCTACGGAGGACAATGGGCCACGTACCCCCCGCACTCCAGCTCTTGCATACGTTTGTAGGTGAGTTGGGGGAAAATGGCCATTGTGACCTCCTGAAACTGTGTGAGTCAGGAAGGTCTGTCGAGGTAGGCTGCAAACTGTAGAGCACCAGGTATAAGTGCCGTTTTGCTGTACACTCTCCCTTCTGGTCTTGGCCCATTTGTTCTTTAGGACACTATCTGGACTAGTTCAGCGATGCATAGCCAAAACTTGATGAAGGAATCGTAAGCACCACAAAGCTTGTAGCTGGCTGTTTGCTGTGGCACACCGCAGTGTTTGGGCCCAAATCCTACCCAGGCCCAGGTATAAAACCCAGGCTTCTGACTATGGTTCTGCCTTGGGTCATGAATGTGGAGTGCTGTCCTCTTGCAAGGAGAGCAGCTCTCAGGGCATCACATCTGTTGATCCTCTGGAAAAGAAGCCAGCATTTTGCCAGAGTGTGCCCTGAAAAATAGCCAAGGCACAAATTTATACCCACTTTCCGGCAATGGGAATCATTCCTGAAAATCAAGCCATTTCCACCAAACCTGAGGGCAACCTAGAATCATCCAGGAGCCAAGACACAATTTATTACTTTGCAAAGAACACGGAATTCGGATCCAGCTGCAAACTAGCTGCTGGGTTTTTTCCTTTCCCACACAGGCTGCCTTTCAAAGGCTGGACACTCCCAATTTACAAAGCCAGCCTTTGAGAGGATGGCTGGGCATCGGGGAGGATTTTAAGGACTCTGTAACAGAGGAGATGCAGGCACTGAAGCCCAGGCAGGGTAAGTTGGTAAGGTGCCGGTGATAAACAATGCTGCATCTGGCCCTGAAACCAAGGTCCTGTAACCCTGGGATTCTTTTTCTTTCTAGCCTCCCTGATTTCTCTGCACCATTCAAACACTGATTGTGTCCTCTCAAATAAACTTTTAACTGATCCACTCAAAAATGTTAAGAACTATATGTATGAATGGGTTGGCATGTGATGTTCAACACATGTATATACTACATAAAACTTGAATCAGGTTAAACGTAGCTAACTATGCAAACATTTATCATTTCTTTGTGGTGAAATGTTTTAAAAATCTTCTCTTCTAGCTTTTTGGAAGGCACAGTACATCCGTGTTGTGTATAATCACCATGCTTGCAACAGGACCCCAGAGTTAAATTAAGATTTTAAAAGAGATGTTTTTCATTTCAAGCCAGCAAAGTCCAAAGGGGACTGAGGCACTGCTAGGGAACTGGATATGAAAGGCCAATTTTCTAATCCTGAAGGTGCTTCTGCAACAAGAGGGGACAGGAAGCAAGGTACGACCATGTGTTATGGTGACACAGGGTGATATTTTCAGTTATTGCGGATCAGAAGTCAAAGTGGTCATGAACAAACATATATTCACATGGGAAGCACTTGAAAGAATCAACAACTGGGATCAACTTGTTGAGGAGCTTCTGCACGTCAAAAGAAATTGCCAACAGAGTGAAAAGACAACCCACAAATTTTGAAAAAATCCTAACTAATAAACAATCAGACAAAGGTCTGTTGTCTAGAATATATAAAGAACTAAGATATAACAGGGCCCTCAAATTTAAAGACCCAATTCAGAAAAGGGCATCTGAGAAGAATACACAATTCTCAGAGGACAAAGTTAAAGAAGCAAATAAATATATGAAAAAATGCTCCACATTGCTAGCCATCCGTGAAATGCAAATTAAAACAACACTGAGATACCATCTCACTCCAGAAAGAATGGCTAGCATAAGAAAATCAACCAACTTGGAGAGGTTGTGGAGAAAAGGGAACACTTCTCCACTGCTGGTGGGAATGTAGACTGGCACAACCATTGTGGAGGTCAGTGTGGAGACTCCTCAAAAGAGTAGGACTAGAAATCCCATTCAAGCTGGCTATCCCCCTATTCCCAGAGGAACTGAAAACATTGTATCATAGTGATATATGTGTACCTATGTTTATAGCAGCACAATTTGTGATAGCAAAATCTTGGAAACAACCAAGCTGTCCATCACATGAGGAATGGTTGAAAAAGATGTGGTATTTCTATATAATGGAGTATTACTCAGCTATTAAGGATGATAAGCTTGAAGCATTTATATTGAAGTGGATGCCACTTGAACATATACTCATAAGTGAAATAAACCAGACACACATGTGTAAATATCATATAGTTTCCCTAGTATAAGAAGCGAAAAGAAGAAATACAAATGGGAATGTACAACAACAGCTAAAAACAATTGAGTCAGATAAGGCAAAGTGAATGGCATATGCTGCAGGATACTAATCAGCTTTTCTTCTGGATGGTTAACACCTAAGTTCACAGATCAGAATTGGAGAAATAGAAGAGCCACAAGGCCAGCCAACATTTTGGCCCTAGCCTCTCAAGGTCAGAGAAGACTCAGGACATAGGAGAACCTGTACTGCAACATCATGAAACTCAGTTGAGCTCCAAATTTTCTGAACAAGGAGATTATGGAGCCACAGAGGAAAGAGATCAAAGTTCTATAGTGTGTCTGGGGAGAGTCACATGGAGAGAAAACGTTCTCTCAGGCTCTCACAGAGAACTTGTCAAGCATTGGCCGTGTCTCATCCACATGGATGACACAGACAAAGGATCTACAAAATAAGGTACAGGACTACAAGATAAACCCTGAGGGGACTTCACTGACCTCATAAGAAACAAAAGGTACATGTGTTGGTATATAGGTCTTGCTCTATCTAGGTCTTAACCATCCAGCAGAAAAATACAAAAATGAGGTATACACCGTGGGGCCATAATAAGTTGAGTTGTAAATGCCTATGGTCAACAACTTCTTCAGATAACTCACTATTGTTGTGGAATGCTGGACTGTGTTAGATTGTGTCGCCGAGTTCAGACACCTAAATTAGTTGAATGTCAATGGAGTGCCCATCTTTGACAGGTCTAGACAAAGGAAAGGGTATAGAAAGGAAGAATCATGATGTGTATGTATGGACAGTACAGTTGGGATAGATAACGCCATACTTCTACATAATTCTTTGAGAGTCAAGATTTGCACTAATGGTGGTTGGACAGGATATTACGTCACCTTCTAGTACTATGGACAACCACTAGGAAAATAATAAGGGAGAAAGCATTAATTATTGAATCTTTCATGTAATTCAGGTATAAAAAATAAGATAAGTAAACAGCTACACTCTCTTAATTTACTCATAAGAGACATATGGTATAGTAATGTCTGTAAGTATACTATCATGTATGCACCTTCTACGATACCAAAACATTATGAAAACAGTTTGCAATGTATTAATTTATCAAATCCATCTTGCCAAGGTATCTTAAAACTGTCTCAGTGATATTTGTACTTCAATAAAATAAAAAAATAATAAAATAAATAACTAAAAAAGAAGTCAAAGTGGTAAAATCATTTTAATAGAAAAATGGGACAATAGGTATTCAATGCCTTCAAGACATCCAAGCCTTTGACACATACTTTCTGTTTTTAGAACTTTCCTTAAAGAAATGCTGAAAAAAGAAGTAAGCAAATAAACAAAATGTTCAAGATGTGCTGTTCTGGGAGGGTAATAGCCAAGAGGAAGAATCTGGAAATAACTAAAATATATCACGGCCAAGATTTGGATAAAGAAATTTGGATATATCCATTCATGAGAGGTTATTTATATTGTCTAACAGAAATGTTCATTGGTTATGGTTAGAATTGCACTTTATAAAGCTGAATATATAGCAGGCTCTCATTTTTGTTAAAATAGTTCTGATGGGTGCCAGGCAAGTGCAAGATCCTGAGTTCAATCTCCAGTACAAAAAGCAAAACTAAGCTAAAAAAACCTTGTGAAAAAAACTTACTATAAAGAAAAGCAAATAACAAATCAGCATTGGATAGTAGGACCAAAGGTGATTTAAACTTTTTTGTGTATATTTTCTTTCTTTTTTCCCAATGGGTCATATATGGATAGGGTGATAAAAACTTGTGAAGAAGTTTTAAGAATGAAACAGATTTGGTGAAAGGCAAAAGATTTATGTGATCTGAAGAGAAAACAGAGTATATGAAAAAGGTTTGGGCTAGTGAGAGAGCCCAGTCGACTAAAGTTCTTGCTTAGGCAAGGGCAGGGAGCACAGTTTGCTCCCTGGCCCCATACGCCATGCCTGCCCTGCCCCCAAGGAGGGCTGAGCCAGCCAGAGTCTAGGTGTAGTGGCACACACCTGTGATCCCAGCTCTGCGGAGGCTAAAAGAGGATCACAAGGAATCTGTGCTACATAGTAAGACCCTGTACCAAATTCATTAAAGAAAAAAACAAAGAATGAAACAGGTTTATTATTTCCTAGCTGAGGTGGATAATGACAGAGAAGCAGCCTTAATATGAAGCTTATCTGTGCTCCAATGTCTGTCAAGCCCTCCTAATTATTCCTTCCATTTTCTGATTTGTATCACCAGAGATTAAGGCTACTAATCCTACGACTGCCTATAAATTGAATCCTGTAGGTCAGCTCTCTGGTGTTAGCTTCTTTGGATCAACATGTTTTTGAGATTTGTCTGTGCTGCTATATCTATAGCTTGTTCCATTTTATTGCTGAGTGTATCTGTGGAGTGCACGAGCCAAAATTTGCTTCTATACTCATCTACTGACCGATGTCTGGGCCTTCCTTAGCAAATACTAGGACATGGAATTGCCAGGCCATCTCTCCACCATGCTGGTGCTTTTCACACGCCCACTCCCAGTAGATGACGGCTCTGCAATCTCCCCCACCAGCACAATAGTGCTGCAAGGTTTCCACTCGCACTTTCTCAATGCCTCTGACATCCAGCATCTTCCTGTAACAACTGGCCATCCACACATTCTGCTAGGTATCAATTTAAGCTTTTTGCCTATTTTATTGTTAGCTTTATTATTAAGAATATATAAGGGCTGGCCAAATAGCTCAGCAGATTAAAGCACCTGTAAGCAGGCACAGGGGCCAGGGGGTTTGATCCCTGGGCCTGCCATGCCAGCCTGCCCCAGGGGTCTGCTGAGATGGCAATTGAGACTAGGCATGGTGGTATGCGCCTATAATCCCAGATCTTGGGAGGCTGTAAACAGGTGGATCACAATGAGTCTAATCTAATAGTGAGACCTGAACACCCTGTCGACCCTTCCCTAAAATAAAAATAAAGAATATATATGTTCCATGTAAGTCTTTTATCATGGAAATAGTTTTAAAGATACTTTCCTACCTACCTCTGTGCAAGAAGCAACTTAGAGAATGCTGTGAGGGTTCATGAAACTTTGTCCTGCTATTTACATGAAATGGTAAAGCCAGGACTAAAAACACTGCCAGAATCTGCACATCTCCTACAACCTGAGGAGATGTGAAGCGCTCTGCTGTACCATCTTGCATGCTAGTGAGGCCTCTGTGAACATATGGTGCCCAGTACAATCACTCTGCTTCGTCATCTTGCCTAGTACCATTTTTCCATCAGTTTATATTGAGATGATCATTCTGGATCTCTGTTAGCTTCCTTATTCCTGAAACACTGGGTTTTGAAAACTCCTGCATGTAGGATTTCTGTGTTTCTTTTCTCTTGTTACTTACTGCTTATCCAGAGTCCAAATCTCTGCCCAGTGCCCTTGTTGTCCACCTGGCTCTGCTTATGTTCATGGTTCTATCTTCAGGGGTCAGGGATGCTTTTATCCTGGACAGTATGCATGGCTCAGATGCGTGGTACTGTCCTTGGCCAGGCCCACTTGCATTTCTTGCCTGTCCAGGCTTGCTAGTTAATGCAGGACCAAGTACCATATTCCCTACCCAATAAATAACTTCATGTGGTGGGGGGCCACAGGTGGATTCTTTCCCAGGACAAAAGTATTAGCCTTGGCTTTGGTATGCAAAGTCTTTAATGAGTGACTTCTTGTCATCTTCCCTTACCTCATTTTGGTTGGTTTTGTAAGAAATGTTCCAAGAGGAAAAAGTATTTATAATTGTCCCTATTAGGTGGGAGCCTGATTAAAAAACTGCAGCCTAGACCCATGAATTAACAATACATTTCAATCCTGTTCTAGCTAGAATAAAGAATCTGGCCTCTATGATTTTGACTGTATGTTGTTTGTCATTCCTTCACTCATTCTTTCATCATTTATTGATCCAGATGTAAGAAGTCGCGTTTGGAAAAGAATCTATGAACAGCTTGGATACAAAACCTCATTCTGAGGTGCTCGCTGACTGGCAGAGGAAGCTGATAGGAAAGAAAGTGTCCTTGTGCAGCATGCAAGTGTTTCAGCAGGTACAAAGTGCTACAGGAATTCAGGGGAGAACTGGAAGTGCGTGCCTGGAGCTACCAGGACACTTAACAGTGATGGCAACATGCCACTGGAAAGGCAGTGCTTGAGCAACGCGGGTATGAGAGGCTAAGAGGAACTATCACAGAAAAGCAAGGAAGACAGGAAATGGCCCCAGGAAACATGCTTCTCAAGCCCTTGCCTTCCAGAGATATGAGCGAAAATGTGGTTCTGCCATAGTATCCAGGTAAGTTATGCTGAGATAAAGTGTTTGCTTCAGCTCTACTCTTTGAAAACAGTGAATGAGGAAACTGTTGAACAGTTAAGCATGATGATTCCAATCACAGAGGATCCGATACAACTCCCCAGTTTGATGGTTTGTTTGATATTTCTATAGCTAAACTCTCTGAAAACAAAGCCCAGGTCCATTTTATTGAGAGTTCTAATCCAAAACCCTGCTCCTGCATAGCATAGGCACTTGGTAGTTGATCAAGAGATGGGCCTGTGGACCCTGAACTTGTGACAGCAGAGGGGCGCTGTTCTTACAGACAGGACACCAGGTCTAGGTGGCAGTGTGCTTTATGCCTGAAGTGCTGCCTATTGTCAGCCTAGGTTAGATTTGAGCCCTGCCTATATAAAATCATTGAACATGTTCATATCAGTGTCGCAGTTCATACATCTTGCTGCCAGGTGGCTCTGAATTACCACTGGCACATGCATGACTATCCCAAATATAGTCATGCATGTTCGGCCAGAGGCCACTACAATTTTTTTTTTGTTTTTGTTTTGTTTTGTTTTGCAGTACCGGGGATCGAACTCAGAACCTTGCACTTGTCAGGGAGGGGCTAATACTGCTAAGCTACCTCCCCAGCCCAAGCCATTTCAATTTGAAGGCAAGCTTAGAACTTTCATATCTGTCTGAAAAAGGATGTTGGGAGAAATTCTTTTCTTAAAGGTAACTTTAAAAATTGCCCAGGACTCCTCCTGGGACTAACCCATTTTTTAAGGTATTCTCTATGACTGATTCATACAGATTAAATATCCCTAGTTACAAATTCAAAATCTGTGGAGTGCTAACTGGGACATTCCACACCAAGAAATTCTGCTTCATGTATGTAACATAATTTAAAATGGCTTTATTGCTTAAAATATTTTATGAAATTATCTTCAAGCTATGTGTATGGTCTGAAACATAAGTGAATTAATTTTGTGTTTGGACTTGGGTCTCATCCACTCATCCATGCATAGGTATCTCTTTAAGCATATGCAAATACTGTGAAATCCAAAGAATATGCAAATCTGAAATCTGTAATGCTTCCGGTCCTAAACATTTTGGATCAGGGATATTCAACTTATGTTACTTTTACTGAGAAAGGCTGTTTGGAAGGGAGGTGGCCCTGCTTAGGAGTGTGACTCAATAATACAGATACAGTTGGCATCTAACAAGGAAATTATTAAATACCACCTCATGTGAAAGTTTTTCTGTTCTTGCAAAACTGCATCCCCAAGGCAAATATTCCTGCAGAGCAGCCCTGAATATAAAGTGCATGGACAGGGAGAAAGAGCCACCTGACCACTGGGGAAGTACGCTCAGCACTATGATGAGATGCTACTTCATTCCCATGGGGACAGCTGTAATCAAAAAGAAATCTCGGCCATCATCCACTTGGTAGGGGAATGTTAAGTGGAGCAACTGCTATGGAAAGCGACCTGGCCCTCACAGAGAGGTAAGCACAGACACACTATGTGGGCCCTCGTGAATGCAATTTGTGCCTTGAACAAGAAGTCCAGCAGAGCCTGCACCAGGAGGTGGCAGCTATGAGGCCGAAGGTGAGCTCTCCTCAGACACTGCATCTGCTAGTACTTCATTTTGGAATTCAGAGCTTACAGATGAGAAGCAATAAATGCCTACTGTCTACAGAGTATTCACTCTATAGCATTTTGGTTACAGAAGGTGGAATGAATTTAATACAATAGCCCCAAGGGAAATAAATGCAAATGATCATCAACTGGTGAATGCAGAAATAACATGCTATATCTATACAGTGGAATATTACTTTGCCATGAAAGGAATGAATTATTGATACTTTCTGCAATGTGGATAAATCTTGAAAAATACTCTGCTAAGTGGTGAATACCACATACTATTGCATGATTCCATACATATGAAATATTGTCTAGGCACATTTATAGAGCCAGAAATTTATGGTGCAGGCTTTCTGTTGGTAATGACAATGTAACTGTTAGTAATGGCAGTGGCTGAACAGACTTGTGGGCACAGAGAGAGCTTCTGAGTTCCAGCATATGAGTTGCTGTATGCCATGTTGGATTATATCTCAATGAGTTGTTGATAGATGGAGGAAGGGAGGGAGGGAGGAAGAGAGAGAAATATGGCCCAGGATGGAGTATAGATGAGAAGCAGGGACAAATGACAAAGTTCAACTACAAAGAGAGGTCCAGATTGTTACAGAATTTGCCACTGCCCCTGGGGAGGAGAGGTTAAGTGACACTGGCACCCCTCTTGGTTTAGCTGTATGTGTGTTATGTATATGACTGGGGTAACTTGGGAAACTGTCAGCCTGCCTTCCAACGTGGTGGCCACCAGCTCCATTTAAATTCTTTTGGCAAGAGGGCTTGAACCCAGGGCCCTCACACTGACCTTCATTCCTAGCCTATTAAAATCTTCTTTTTTAAAGACAGGGTTTCATGAAGTCACTAAGTTGCCTAGGCCAATAATAACAAGGTATAAAAGTAAAGCCATATTAATATGCTGAGCATAAAGAGGCTCAAGTCAACAACTTGTGACATGGCCAGCCCTGCGGATAACCCACTATTGTTATGGACTACTGGGCTATATTGGATTACTTGGCTGAATTCATGCACCTACAATATTAGAATGGCAATGGAATACCCATCTCTGACAAAAGTAAGCAAAAAAGGGGGGATATAAACAAAGGACCATTTTTGTAGTGCAAAAAATAAATATGTATCTATATATATGAAATACTTAGCATAGATAGATAGCTACTTTCTCTTAGTTCAATAAGTTTTGAACTAATAGTGTTTAGCCAAGATATCATGTCTGCATCTTATACTATAAATAACTACTACTATGAAGACAATAATATGCAATGTGTTAATTATCATAACTGTCCTACTAACCTGTTGAAACTGTCTCATTGCTATTTTTTTCTCAATTAAAATTTTAGAAAAAAGTTACCTAGTCTGGGCTGAACTAGCAATCCTCGTACCTTACCCTGCCTGAATGCTAGCATGGAAAGTGTGCCCCACCATAACCAGTTCTTTAGTTCTTAAAAAATAATAATAAAGAAAATAAAGACAACTAAAATTCTGCTCCTCATCAGCGCAAGCCACATTTCAAGAATTCAGGAAATTTCACTCATTTCAAGAGCGCTCTACATGATGAGGGTAGTCATGTAGTGCAGACACAGAACAGTTCCACCACTGCTGAAGGGCCATTTTGCTTTTATTTCTACCTGATTTATTTGCTTGCAGCACTAGGGATGGAACCCAGGGCCTCACACACTGAGCATGCGCTCAGCCAGCATGGAAGGTTCTTCTCCGCCTCCTCTTGATAGCCCACGAGGTCTCCATCACTTCTAACAATCCTTCTTGATACCTTTACTGCAGCAAGAGCTCAAAGAACTTTGTCAAGTACGTTGCAACTATAACACAGTCAAGCCCAGGCAAAGGTGCAGGCCCCTGGCCAGGAGGAGCCACAGGAGTCCTTCCTTGGCAGATGGGTCACTTGACATACACACAGTCACTCTGTCCTGCAGGGATACTGAGTGCTTTTGATTTCATTAAAACACACACACACACACACACACACACACACACACACACACACACACGGAAAAGAATTCTAGTATTGTTTTGATAATGCGAGTAGAATAATAAACAATTCTTTAATGTTCTGAGCAGCAAGACGTAGCCCAAAGGGAAGATAAATCAATATTTACTAGTAGTCCTTATCCTATGTTAAATATTAGCTTAAACTTAAAAACCCACAGTTTTGTTGCCACTCTCCTTCAGGCCACAGTTCACTGGCCCTTCATGCTCCTGGGGAAATGGTCTTTTCAGAGGCAGTGGAAGATGTTTTACTGTTGTCTGTAATAGCTGTCATGAACAGAGGGGCTGCAGGAAGACCTTGTGGTCTGAGATAGTTCAGCCTTGGCAACACGGCCAAACATGAGTCTCAGTGGGAGTCCCAGCCCTGCCATAAAGCTACAGGGTGAGCAAAATGAAGAGTCTCTTGCCAGAATGTCTGAAAGAAACTTCGAGCTGCCCGGAGCTTTTGTGTTTCACACATCTGCCTTAACCCTTAAAAGGAGAAACCCTGGCGGAGTCCCCACCCCAGAAAAGCATGCACTGGGCCTGGTGTCTGCCATGTGTTTGGCTTGGGTGGCTACAATTCTGATTTCTTTGGATGAGAACAAGGCTTGGTCTCTAGAGAAGCCAGATTAAGGTCTCTATGAGGAATGTGTAGTCCAAAAGCAGGTCATTCTATAACATTTCTAGGGGGTCCACACTGCAGAGTTCCCACTGCATATTGAAATATTCATGGACATCATTCTCCCTGGGGTTGCCAATAAAGATTGCTTATAAACACCAACTGAATGAAATTCCCCACACTGGCTCTGCAGGGGATGTGTATTAAATGCCAGGCTTCTCTTACACCAGCCCCAAGAGGTGAAAGAACTTGTCTTAAATCATGGCATGCCAGGAGGAGTCTAGGTGTGCCAGTGCCTGAGCCTGCTCTGTAAAACCTCATTATAATTGTGCAGAGTATGGCAAGAAATAGTCACAATATAAACAATTTGGGAAGTGAAGCACTTACTTAATCAAAGTCGCTTAAATGATTTATGGTTGGAAGAATCAAAGAATCAATGTTACAAATTGAAGCAAAAGCCCAAAACCAAAGCAGTCACAGGGAGAAAAATTTTGGCTTTCCCACATTTCAGAGCTTTTGTGAAAATGAACCCAACAAGTGCTTAAATGTTTGTAATGAAAAAAGTTCTTTTCCTTTTCTTTTTTTTTTTTTTTTGTGGGGTGGGGACAGAACTGGGGGTTGAACTCAGACCCTTGTGTTTGCCAGGTAAGCACTTATTCTACTGAGCTATCTTCCTGTCCCTAAAGTTCTTTTTCATTCTCCAGGAGAAAGGACAACAAAATTTATAGAGTTAAATTCAGGAACACCCCCTTTTTAAAAAATCTCCTATTCCCGTCACCTTTATTCCCCACTTGGGTGATGGCAGGGGAGAGAACCAATCACTCTTCCTCCAGTGCCTGAAGTCAAGAGCCGAGAGAGGGTGGTGGAGCTCTCCCTAGCCCGAAGCTGGTCTCCAACCTAAGTTGGTCCAACCCCAACTGCCCATTCACACCACCAGGCTGGCCTCCCTTCTGTGACCAGCCTTGGGATGGTGTGCTTACTTGATTGCCTTCACTGGAGTCTCCTGGAAACAGAAGGTGGGTTTTCATTATTCTTACCTTCTTTCAGACTCCACTCCATACTCCTTCCACAAAACATTAATCAGCGCACCCCACCAAACTCATTTTTTCAGTGTAAGAGCTGAGCATATAGCCACATCTGTTAATTGCAAAGAAAAGTCACAATTTCTACTTCTGAGATCAGAAGCCAATGTAAGTGATAGGACTGTAGCCATCTGTTCACAGTGCCAAGGCCCTGCTGGCATTGGTTTCTGTACAGGGATGGTCCCAGGCTGTAGGCCAGCTTAGGTCCACAGCGAGATTTGGGTCCAAAACAGAAAATGAGTGTGGGGGGCCGGGGAGATAGCTCAGTAGAACAAGTGCTTGCCTGGCAAGCACAAAGGCCTGAGTTCAATCTCTGGTTCCTCAAAAAAGAAAAAGAAAAGAATCTTCAGGTCAACTGGGGCTGCTTCTAGAAGCATCTGCACTACCAATCATGTTAGGTGCTATGCTGGGTACTGTTAGCAAGCTCTTGGGGGTTCTACTGATCTAGTCATTTTCTATCAGTGGGTAATATTCCACTTCTGATCAGTCAAAAGCCTCATGCGTAGCACAGCAGTGACACATCCCTAGGGGCCTGCCACTCCCTCTTCTTTGACTCCAGCATGGAAAGCTTGTAGCACATCTGCCAATGTGGCTATTAGAGTGATTTCTGCTGTACTCATTTCAAATCTAAAAGTATAATATTTAGGCAGTGGAGCCCGATAGGAAAATTATTTTCCTCTAAAGCCAATAAAACAGTATAATCACCAGACTAAAATGTTTTCATGCAATTTAAATAAACCACTTACTGCAGCTTTGTAAATGAATTCTCCAAATAGGTTACAGAAAGTGCACTTTCATGGGGAAAGTGGCTTCAGACTGAACCCTAACCATACATTAGACCAATTACTTTTCTTAATGAAGTGCCCACTGGAGTTCTCAGTTAATTTCCTATCAAGTGGGTTCTAGTGACCAGAGCATACAGCACATTGAAAGCAACCAATGAAATTAGTATGATTTGGAAGGCAGCAGACCCAGGGTGTTTCTCTTTCTGCTGGTGGCTGTGTAAAGTTAAGAGAGATGTTTCCTCTTTAAGTCTAAATGTCCTTTCTGCTCAATTATCATTTGCATATACTGTTTCCTTGGTCTGGGGCTGAGTTTACCCCATTTGCAAGCAAGCTGAATAATCAGATATGGTGCACAGGTGCTAATGGGCGATCAGATACCCCTGAACTAGGAAGCAAAGGACTTTTTTATCCATTGGCACAGCAGGCAGTATGGGAGCAGCTGGGTCCCTTTGTCCTCACAGCCATAGGAACAAAGCAGGTCCAGACAGATGCTGCAGCTGTGGAGCACGACGCTTCAGGATGCACTGGCTTTACAGTGAGCACCAGGCAGACCTGCTCTGCATGCTGGTTGTGGGGCTTGTGTGTAAAGTCGACTCACTGAAAAAGCAACCCTGGGCCACGGCACAGGCACATAGCTGAGCCCCTCGTCAACTCATCTGCTTGGCTACTCAGCAAGACATATGCAAGCATGGGAACCCCTGAGAAGCCTGCATCCCAGGAGGGCAACAATAGGATGAAGTGAGGCCCCGGTGCCTTCAGGCTGGTACCCAGAGGAGCCACCTGCCCCTCTCCTCATTCTTGTGGAAAATCTTTCTTTTTCAACAATTCATTCTTTTGGCATCATCACTCAGAGAATTCTACAATGTGGACGGGAGAAGACATTTTGCAAACCAAACAAAGACTGGAGTTCTAGGACACTGTTATCAGAGTTCTGAAAACAGTTCTTAGTGATATGACTCATAAAATGATGAGTGGCAGGATTGCACTGCTGCAATAACAGGATGCACGCGAGATACCTGTTGACTTTAGACAATGGCTGGCGAAATGGGTCTTCTCACTTTCCTACTCGAAGGGAGAAGGGAGAAAGAGGGAGGTAGAGAGAAAATAAAAAGGAAAAGGGAGGGCAAGAGAAGGGAAAAGAGGGGAGGGGAGAGCAGGGGAGGGAAGGCAAGGCAAGGGAAGGCATGGAGGCTGTAGTGAAGCCCCTTCCCTTAGCCAAGAAGGAACTGTGGAGCAGAGCTGAATGACCTGCCCTGGGCCCCTGGCAGGCCTTTCTCAGAGTGGGAAGACACAGGTTCCAGCTTCCAGTGGTGCAGCTTCTTCCTGTACCCTAGGGGAATGGGAGAGGCAGCAGGACAGGGCTGGGCAGGGAAGGCCTGGCCAAAGTAACCATGACCGCCTGAACTTGGGGAAAGAGTCCTTGGCATGGCGAATGGCTGCTGGCAGCTGGACTCCAGGACCCCACCCATGGCTTTGGTGAACAGGACGAGAAGGCGAATTCCCTGAGGCCCAAGCTTCCTGAGGCAAGCCACTCATTGTTAATAGTTGGCAGTCAATAGAGATGGGGCTTAACTCAGGGCAAAAACAAAGCCCTGAGACTGCAGGAGGCAGGGCTGAGGTTGGGCTCTGGTGTACACAGCCTCGAAGGCCTGGATGTAGCCTGAGATCTCTGAATTACTTGTCTAGACAGTTCCCATTTCAAGGGGTCCTCTTGGTCCCCCAACCATGTTCACAAGTTGTGTTAAATGTCTCTTTCAGTCATATTTATCTCTCTCTTCTTGCCCCACTGTTACCTTTAAATAACACTACAGCACTGTGCTTTTTATTTCATCTTTTAGTACTGCCCATCTGGCAATTGCCTGATTGCAGAAGAACCAAATAGAAGGCTTAATTGGGGAGCTGGTTAACCAGCTCAGCTGAATGAGAGTGGGCCCCTCGGGACTTCTTGAGTTCTGTCTTTAAAAGTGCAGCTGGACAATTCTGGGTCTGCCTGTTTGAGGAGCATGCTAGGGCAGGGCATGAGGCTTTCTGACACCTGTCAGGCCACTCGAGGTGCCATGCCAATGCTGAGCTTGGGCTTTTCTCTGAACATAAGATACATGGAGCCCAGAGATTTGGACTTGGACTTGACCTTGAGCATATCAAGAGGCAGATAAAGTTCAAGGTGACAAAAACCACATGACTCCTTCCTCTTCTCCTGAACCCCAATCTTTCAAGTTTTGGGACAACAGAGGGGACAGTGTCCCAAGCTAAGAACATTCTGGAGGTGGAGATCTAAGGATGGCTGAAAGGAAAACACACAGCTAAGTACAGACCTCTCAGTACACTTCCTGGAAAATCTTGTGTTCTACAAAACATTGCCCTAAAAATAGCATAGTTTATGGGAAAATTCAGGATCAATTACTTGAAACTTACGCAACTTCGTAGCCAGAAGCCAGCAAGAACAACTGGTTCTTGAGATTCAGTGTGGCACCTGAGCAGGAAGCTTAGAAGGCTTGAGTTGTCCTCAGGGCATCTTCACACACACACACACACACACACACACACATGAATGGGGGGGAGATTGCATAGCCATGGTCCCCTTTAAATTAGAGAAGGAAGCCCCAAGTTTGTGCTCATTTCAAATTTACTGAAAGTAGGTCTGAAAACACTGCACTCTCCTCAGGACTGCGTATGTGTGTGCTCTGTCCTGCCAAAGCCAACCATTCCACTTCCACTACTCTACCTCCTCTCCTGGGAAAAGTCCTACATGGCCTATGGACTCAGTGTACCAGCACAGTTGTCAGGCAACTGCAGTGATGGAAATGGAAACAGCTAAAATGTAGTAGGAGTGTGTGGGCTACAGCGGGGTCCCTCTGTGTCTGTCTGCAACCTGAAGATTTAATGTGTTATGTTGCTTCATCTGATTTCTGTAGCTCTTGTTGATGCTCTTGTGTGGGGTAGTTGTGCAGGGGGGAATTTCCAGAGGGCAGGGCACTGCAGATAGCCTGGCTTTGGTTGGCCTGGGGGCCACAGAGTGCTGATCATGGGAACACATTTCCAGCTCTGGACTCCAAGAATGGAGGCTCCTTTTGCATGCATTAAGGAAGAGGAAAGGAAGTAATCAGTGTGGATCAGAACGTCACACCCTCAACTGTCCAAGAATGAGGGTGAGACGGATCACTCATCTCAGGAGGCAGGCACTGCTCCAAATAACATGGTGTACCACCTGTGCTGCCGAAAGAAAGACAGAAAGAAAAAGTAAATGCTTGTCTGCAAAAGAGATTCAATTCCCCAGACGGAAATCAGCAAAGCCACTAATGAGAGTCATGGAGTAGAGTGGGCACAAACTCACTGGACCGTAAATTTCTCGTGGGCAGGGACCAGCTCCTGACACAAGGCCTGGGCAGAGAAGGCGTGCAGCAATTTCTTTTGAATAAAAGAAAGCACTCCAAGTGACACTGCGGGCTAAAGCCACATTTAGAAAACACATTCCTGCATTCTCCCCTTAAATACGATTTTACCAAACTACAGTGTTTTAAAAGATTTCCTAGTTTTTCAAATTGCTTTGTCCTTTGCTTCTCAACACGAAACAAGAAGTTGGGTCTCCTTCTATAAAGAATTTCCAATTTCGATCTTCTGGACCATCCATCCTAGTTAAGCCTGAGCTGGTGCTATTAATCACCAGGGCTGCCACAGGCTTCTCGCACTTTCCAAATTACAACACTTCCCCCTCTTGCAAGATCAGATAACTGTATTATTTGGCATTTCATTAAAATTCACCTTACCTATTGGAGGCCTGCTTTTCCGTCTCCGTTTCTATTCCTATATGAACTTGAGCCACTTAAATTTCCTCGGCTTTGGCAAAATTTTATTTTAGAGTTGGAAACTTTTGATTTGTTTTTAAACTTTTTGCCTTTGACAACTGCTTTTCCATTTTTTTTTACAGTTGCTATTTTAATCACAAACTTAGCCCCTGTTTGATTTGGCTCTCTAGTTTTGACTGTCATTTCCCTCCCATCTTGTTCTTTTTCTGTATCTCTCTCTCTCTCTTTTTTTTTTGCAGTACTGGGGATTGAACTCAGGACCTTGTGCTTGCCAGGCAGGTGCTTATTCTACTGACCTATCTCCCCAGCCCACCTTTTTCTATATCTAATTTGCATTTCAGCTCTCCAATTTTCTTCCCTGAATCCTGAGCAAATCTCTGTGAAGGGTATGTCTCTTTCATTCCCCCTCTCTGGCATTAAACAGATAGGGACAGATCATTGTTTTAAAAAAAAGGCAATTATTGTGTGAATAGGACCTCAGTGAAGACACAACAGGGTGGAGTTCTGGGCCAGCTTGAGAGTGTTCTCCATGCTGTCTTGTCTCTACCAGCTGCAAGGACATGAGCTTGGCTATAGGAGTGGGGACATGCTAGGGTACGACAAGAAATGCCATAGAAAATCAACCACAGTGCCTATGCCCAGCGATGTCATGTGTGTATCATGTGTCATCTACTCAGATGTAATGAGGGTACCTCACCTCTTATTGTGGCAAACCTGCTTATTTAATTGATTCAACTGCAAGGGCCAGGTGCAGAGACAAGCAAGTTTATTGGGGGGTTGGTGGTGGGCACCCAGTGCATGACTGAGCACCGACCCTGAAGGGCAGGGAATAGCTGCACAGGTCTGGTTCTGGGCTTAGCTCCAGGTTGGGTGGGTGGTGCTGACATGACTCTGCACTGACAGAAGTACTACAGAGCATAGGCTTAGCTTGTGACAAGGGAGCAAAGGTGCTCAGCATCACACAGAGGGAACTATGACAACATTTACAAGAAACAAACTTAAGGAAACAGAAACGTAGGCTCGAAGATGGTGTCTGAGTGCAGCTCGGCATTGGTTTGGTTCTTTCTCCCACTTCATTCTTCCCTAAAAATCTCATCACTCCCACAACCCTGAGGAGACATCTGGAAGAACTACTTTGAGGCCCGTCCCCTAACCTGCGTGACCACACTGCTCAACACTGTCAAGGGCATGAAAACCGGGGACGGCCGAGACATGACTACACCAGAGGCAACTAAAGAACCTGGGTGACTAACTGCCATGTGGGATTCTGGACTGGATCCTAGAACAGAAAAAGGACCGTGACGGAAAACGTGGTGAGATCCAAGTGAAGTCTACATATGGTTAATAATAGCTACCAAGTGGATTTCTCGGTTTGGACAAATGTACCTCGGTGACGTAAGATGTTAACCAGAGGGGACATGGGAGCTGGCTGAGGAGTATTCAAGAACTCCATCTACTATCTTTGCAGCTTTCCATACATCTAAAATCATTCCAAGATAAAACTTTACTTTAAAAGGCTAATCTAATTAATAAGTTATTCTTAAACTCCTTGAGCTTGTGGCTTTAACCATTGGTTCTGTTTTCTATCTTTCTGCTTTTCCACCTCCTGTAATTATTTGTATACTCTGTGAGACAAATGTGTAACTAGTCTGTGTGCTCCTAAAATTATTTCCTTTAAGGTCACCTGATGTAGGAAAGGAGCCCTTTACATCCAATTCGGCTCCATAAACCTGACAGCAGTGGTCACACACCCCTTAATAGCTTTAGCTTACACAAACAAGCACACACTCATTCATTCCTTCAAGCATTTATTCAACACATATGGCCTTAGAGTCCTTCTACCAGGCTATGAGCTGACCCTCCTGGCCTGTGGGTGGTCTGTGGCCCCAGCCCCCAGGCCAGCAAGATAAAGGGGAACCCTGCAGAACCTACACAAAAAAACATGGTGGCCTCACTGCACCTGCAAGCATGATTACTCTGCGAATGAGGAAGCCTTCATTACTGCTCTTTCCACCTCTTCCTCCTACCTCCAGGCTGCCTGCTTGATGAGTTCCAGGCTGGACTGCTTCTCTATGACCCCTTGAGCTGGGAAATGACAGCACATGAGGGGTCCCATTTTTCTGTTTTGTGTGATTCACCACCATTGAGAGATGGGAGTAGATGGTTCTATGCAGGGCCAGGAGCCCTTTTGCCTTTCCTATGATTGCCTCAGCTCAGACTGGTTTGAAAGCAAATAGCTTAGCCCCATTACCCTGGAGCCCAGATTACCCTTGCTGAAGATGCCCCAGGTGAGGGATGTAAGGAAGTCAGGGCGGCCCTGAACTGGATTCCCACCAGGGTGACGGAATTGTGTTGCCTAAGATTCTCCCGGCATGCTGCAGTGATGGGAGGTTCACTTTGATTTGTTTCCACTCATGGACCAGGCAGTGTGGCCATGAAGTCCCAGGATAAAATAGCTCCACATAAGGTCACAAGCCTTAGTCATGAGGTCATGAGGACACTGAGAAAGAAGATTGTGTGCTTGACTGGGGGGTAGAAATGCTCCCTGAGAACTAAAACCCAACATCCTTGCCATGGCCTGTGCAGCTGTGATGGGATTCCTGCCCATGCCCTCTAACCTCACCTCTAGCCACCTGCCCAGCACCGGCCATATGTCAGTGATACCAATCTTCCTGTCCCTCAAACATGGTGGGTCCTTTCCTGATGTTTTATGTTACGATTTATCTAGGTGTCTTCCCAAAGCTGCACACATTCACAGGTGGGGCTTGGGAGATTAGTCCTCATGGGGCTCTAATACCCACTGCCAGATCAATCCCCAGATGAGCCTGTAGCCAAATGTGATGCTGGGGGTGGAACCTGGCATGAATAGGTGTGTCACTGGGAGGTTTCGTTTCCCTCCCGGCCTCTTTATTCCACTTCCTGTCTGCCACAGTGCAAGCAGCTCTTGCCAGCCATTCCATTCTCCTTGAAGCCAGCTGATTATGGACTTCACATGCATAAGTGAAGTTCCCCAAAATAAGCCCCTCCTCCCTTGAGTGATGGGTGTTGGGTGTTGCAACCTAGCAACAAGGAGAGTAACAGGTTCCATGCCTGTGCTGCTCCCACTGTCAGGAGCAGGCCTGCAGATGGAGCCTCACAAGGCTTCATGTGGAACCTCAGCTCACCTGCTCTCTGCAGAGGGCTTTGGAGGTGCCTCTCCAAGGAGGTGCCTTCTGGTCACCACCCTCCCCCCGTCCCCGATTCAGGGCCTCCCACACTTCCTGGCTATGGCAGCCTACAACACTGGGAGTGCTGTGTTCTGCTCCTCAGCGCCCATAGTTCTCTTAGTTTGTGTTTATAATACTTCTACTGTGTCCCCTCTTCTGTACTGTGTACCAGATGTAAGTCATTTACACAGGCACTTGCTGGACTCCAAAGTGGCCAACACCAGGGTGGCACCTGGCGCACAGCAGGACTGCAGCAGCACCACCCAGGGTTTAGTGCTGAGGGTGCTAATATTTGCCCATTTGTCAGAAAAATTTTTTCTTTAATGTATTTAGTACAGGGTCTACAGGGT
The DNA here is from genome assembly GCA_004027165.1 of Ctenomys sociabilis. Lineage (NCBI taxonomy): Eukaryota > Metazoa > Chordata > Mammalia > Rodentia > Ctenomyidae > Ctenomys > Ctenomys sociabilis. The sequence goes on along the minus strand of PVKA01000104.1, from coordinate 59,951 downwards.
CTCATGCCGTAGATTGGACTCATAGCATCCTGAAAACTCCTGTTTTCAGCCTCTCAAGCACTGTGATTACAGGAAGTGTCACCACGCCCAACGTCAATTGCTATCTTAGAGCACCCTGCAGGTGGGGCTGGCAGGGCAGACCAGGGATCAAACCCTGGTCCCTGGGTCTGCCTAAGCAGGCACTTCAATCCACTGAGCAATCTGGCTGGCCTCAGAAATACTTCCATTTATAAAGCATTTGTTTTCTACTTCCAATTCTAATATTGTGTGTGTGTGTGTGTGTGTGTGTGTGTGTGTGTGTGTGTTTCTGGGGACTGAACTTGGGACCTTGCATTTGCCAGGCAGACATTTATGCCACTGAACTATGTCCCCAGGCCCTCTAAGTTTAAAAATTCCTGCCTTCATTCTATCTAAAGATGGACAGGAACCTAAAACTATCCATCTGTAGAACATCTCGCTTCTATGTAGTATGTACAACATGTAGTAAGGAACATATAATGATCCAGTCTACTATGTTTCAGGTCAGCTGTTTTGATCCTTTGTACACTGAAGTTTCTTTCTTTCTTTTTTTTTTTTTTTATGGAGTGGTACCAGGGATCGAACTCAGGACCTTGCACTTGCCAAGCAAGCACTTATTTCACTGAGCTATCTCCCTAGCCCCTTACACAGGTTTCTAGTGCTTTCCTCAGCTTTGTTCCCTCCCAGATGGTTTTCTCTAACTTGTGAAACATTAGACTCACACATTGTTTCTGTACACGCTAATTTCCATTGATTTAAAACTGGAAGATGTTTAGGAGATTTTCTCATTGTTAAAGTATCTTTTGTACTTGCTTTGGGTAAGATATTGTGCTGCTTTTCACCTGGGATCCATGAAGACCTTGGAATTGTTGCCTACTATAAAGGTTGCCTCCTGAGAAGGGCATCGTTACGTTCATTTCATTTAGTGCTGATGGGGCTTGCTGCTCCTTGTTCATTTCAACACACACAGAAAGTGCTGGGCTGTCTTTGCAAATGCACGCTCAGCTGAGTCTGTATCAGGGCAGGTGAATGTCTCAAAACAGATCTCAAGAGCTGGCATGGTGGCGCAGGCCTGTAATCTCAGCACTCAGGAGGCTGAGGCAAGAGGATCACTGCAAGTCTGAAACCAGCCTGGGCTACAAAACGAGCTTAGGGACAGCCTGAACTGTGTAGAGTAACCCTGTCTCAAAAAAACAAAGACAAAAACAAAAACAAAACAGACAAACAAACAAACAAAAACACCACATCTGATCACGCTGGCCTGCCCCAGTTATGCTCAGTTCTTTTCCATCTCTAAATCAACTCTCACACTGGGTATCCCTGCACAATGGGGTCCCTAATTCCACAAGTGTTCTGGAATTTTATGAAAATATTTCTCTATGAGATCAGTATCGTGGGTTAATTCTACTTTATTCCTAAAATCAATCAATGTCAGAGTCCTCATTCTCAGTTTTATATTTAAGCATGTTCCACATTCCTGGGCAGATCTTGAACATAGTTGGATAGGTGTGCTTCCCGTGGGTTCTGCTTTATATCTGGTGGTGAGAAGTGTACAATGTGTGCTCAATGGAGGGGGGCAAAGGTGGGCCAGAGAAGCCACCATTGGACTCAATGACAGTATGACAGAAGGGCCCTGGGGGTGGACAAGGGGGCTGAGGGTGGAGGGTTATGTGCACCTTTGGGTTCAAGTCGGCGTTCAGTCATCAGCTGCTCAACACATTCTCAAGGTTTAGTGAATTGAATCAGAGGACATGGGGCACACGCTCAACTCGGCCTTGCCCTGGGGAAGTGCAGGCTCCAAAGGGCCCTGGCATTGCTGCCCGGCCGGGGGAAGGAACCTGGCGGCTGACAGCTCCTGCTGGCAAACCTGGAAAATGGCTCACAGGAGAGGAGATGGGCAGGAAGGGGAGACTGAGGGTGAAGATGAATAGGAACAGGGCACAGGCTTGGCAGCCGGACAAACCCATGCCAGGCAGGGCCAGCCCGCCATTTGTGAGCTCCGTGATCATCAATACCTGAAGCAGTCAAATAAGAGTCTGCATTTCTTTCTTTGCAAAATAAGAACATCAACACTCATTCTGAGAATAATTATACAAGAAGGTGCATTTATTGAAAGTGCTGAGTATAATACTGTTGCCTTCTTACTCCCTAAAGGAAATGCACATGCACAGACACATACACAGAAGTAGACAGAGAGGCAAGGTGTGTTTTAATACCTTTTATCACCAATAATAATCTCAGTGTTGTCTAACGAGGTATCGTGCTAAATAGACAGTTCACGTCCAGGAATGGAAGACTTAATATTGTAAATATATCGATGCTACCCACATGACCCACAAAGCCAATGAAAGCCTTATCGAAATCCCAAGGGTATTTTTTAAATAGAAAGAAAAACAATCTGAAAATATATATGACTCCACAAAAAACCCTAAATAGCCAAAAGAATCTTTTTCTTTTAATTTCTTTTTAAATTTGGTACAGGATCTTGCTACACTGCTTGGACTTGTAGCAATCTTCCCATCTCAGCCTCCCCCCTGCTGGGATTACAAGACTGCACAACCATGCGCAGTTTGGGGGCTGGCGTGGTGTACCTGGGGTTCCAGGGCAGGGCACAACACGGTGCAGCACGGCATGCAGTATCAGGGATTGAACCTGGGTCCTTGCGCTTGCCAGGCTGGCGGTTGGACTGCTGAGCTATCTCACCAGCCCCCTCAAATAATCTTGAAAAAGAAAAACAAAGCTGGAGGCCTCACACTTTCTGACTTCAGACGTATTACAAAGCTATGCAGGAAGAACAGTGTGGTGTGGGGTGTAGCAAAGCATAGACCAGAGAGGCAGGGGAAGGCCATGCATGCTGCCCCGGGATCTTAGCCGGGGCGCAAGGCTACACAGCAGGAGAAGGGCAGTCTTTCACATATGGCACTGGAAAAACTGGATTTCTACTGGCAAAAGAGTGGAATTTGACTTTTTCACTATATGTAAAAATTAGCTGAAAATGGATTAGAGACCTGAGGATGAAACAGGAGAAGAAATCACAGGGCAAAAGCTTCACACCTTTGGGTTTGGTAGTGGTCAGCCGCATCATGCACCAAAGCACGAGCAACCAAAGGGAAAAACAGGACTCCAAGAAACAAAAGCCTCTGCTCAGCAGAGGGGACAAGGACAGCACGAAGCAGGCAAACCACAGCAGAGGAAAAACAGTCACTATGTATATATCTGAAAAAAGCTTCACATCTAGAATATATGAACAATTCCTATAAATCACCATTATCAACAATAAAATGACCCCATTTTAAAGGGGACTTAAATAAACATTTCCTCAAAGAAGGAATATGAAAGACCAGTACGTGGATAAAAAGGCAGTCGCCGTCAACACCCACCAAGGACACGCAATGAGATGTCGCTGCGCACCTGGTACCAGGTACCTGACACATCCCTGGCAGGTGTAACGGCTGCATATTAAAGAAAAGGAAAGGAAAGGAAATGTTGGTAAGGATATGGAGAAATCAGAACCTGTATGCATGCTTCTTTTTAATTTAAAATTGTTTATTTAATTTTATGTATGCAGTACAAGGTCTCACTATGCAGCTCAGACTCGTGGCAATCCTCCTGTCTCAGCCTCTCCAGCGCTAAGATTACAGTGTGTGCTACCACACCTGGTTCTGGTGGCCTGGTTCTGCATGCTTGCGGTTCTGGGGCTCGCACAGCATGTGTATCAGGATCAAACTTTGATCCTTGTGCTTGCCAGGCAGTCCCCTCTATGCACTGTGGATGGAACTTTAAATGCAGCAGTTGCTGTGGAGAACAATATGGCAGTTACCATAGGACAGAGAAATCCCATTTCTGAGTGTCTGTGTGGAAGAGCTGAGAAATAGATCTTGAAGAGATGCTTGCACACTCACGATCATTACAGCGTGATTCCTAACCCTGAAATGTGGACAGGAACAAGTGTCTTCCAGCAGCTAAATGGAAAGTGGAGTGTGTGTGTGTGTGTGTGTGTGTGTGTGTGTGTAACATTCACAATGCATAGAATACTATTCAGCTTTACAAATGCAAGAAATTCCACTACATGGATGAAATCCAGGCTCCTTATGCTAAGTAAAATAACCCAGAAGATGAAGCCTGTATGATTCCATTTATTGGCTGTACTCAAGGTGGTCAGACTTCTCGAAATAGAGAGCACAGGCAGAGGCAAGAAGAGAGCCATTCAGTGGCTTTGGCTTTATGAGATGAGAAGCTCTAAAAGTCTGCTGCAGGATCATGTGTGTATGCTTAACACTACTGTAGTGGTCACTTAAAAATGGTGAAGGTGGTAGATTTTTTTTTTTACCACAACACCAAAACATGAATTGTGCCAAGTACCAAAGACATCTTAAACATGGTCCTCAAATTGCCTAGAATAGAGACTCGAAGAAAATGTAGGATGCAGAATCCCAGGTGACACAGCAAATGTGTGGTGGGGATAACACGTCCCTCAAAGACCGAGCATCAGAACGTGGGCAGACCATGAGCCAGAAGGCGCCCTCTTGGCCTCGCAGGAGGTGCCACTCTGTGGAGAAGCTGGCTTCAGGGAACCTGGGGAGACAGCAGCTCTGGGGACCAGAAGAGTGGCTGCTTGGACTCTTTGGTCACTGAGACTGTGCTTGGCAATAATGAGAGACAAAGTGGGGAACACAAGAACCACCTGATGCTCCTGACTTTGGTGCCCAAGGGGCTAAGAACCCCATGGAAGATTGACCTGCTTGCAGGGCAAGGGGTTTGTGGAAAGTGTGGAGTTCAGAGGCAGAGAGACCAGCTGGGTGCTTTCTGTCATGTCTGCACAACACTGATGACAGCTGGGCACAGGGAGGTGGAAAGAGAGGCAGCATTCCAGGTAGATCCAGAGGAGCAGCAGCTCCAGGAGAGGCAGCTGTGGAATTTTTGTTTAAAAAAAAAAACACCAAATAACCAGAAACAATAGAACATTGTTCCCCATCTCCTACGAGCAAGACATAAACAATATATGAGCATGACTCGGGCAAAAAAAATGTGAAATATGCTAACATACATTTCAGGCCCTTGCACACAGCAGGAAGGGCTTGTGGGCCTTCATTTGCAATGGACCCTAAAATGTTAGCATTTTAATTAGGGGAGAAATAATCAGCTTTCACAAGAAGAATGGATCATTGTCCCCTTAAAGCATGATAAATTATAATGCTATATGGATTATTCCCATGGATTCTTTCTGTTTGGAAAGTGTTGCAATACTTAATATTGTTTTGAGCAGTATAATCCAACCACAGGGTTTCTATTTGTTAAAAATTACTTAATTATTAAATGTGAGTATTAGATTTCTATCACAAACCCAAGTTGGCTTTATGCCATTCCGTTTTGGGCAAGCACCGAAATCACTGAGAATCACCTTTTCCCTTGTAAAGAATCCAGTTTCCTTTCAATATCATTTATCTCAAATACATTTAATTCTTCACTTTGAAAATCCTGCTGGCATGGACCAGATGTGCTATCCGCCAACTACACTAACTGGATGATCCCAAAGCTATGTTCTCCCTCGGAGATTGTGGAAACCATTTATTTTTCTAAACAATGACATTAAAAACTCATTACATAAACTATTTAGAGCCCAGTAGTTTTATTCAAAAACTTGCAGTCTTGGGTTGATAAACTGGGCAAAAATAATTGTAGCAGAGGCCTGGAGACTTGTACAAGCCTGGGAGGCTGGGGTGGTAAGCGATGGAAAGCCAGGCTTAGGAGATTAGGCCGGATGTCTGCAGATGGGAGCCTTGGAATCAGAAGCAACACCGCTGGCACTTCTGAATAAGTTATCACAGTCAACCCTTACATGGTATTTTCATATGTGTACATGCTATCTCATGGAGATATGCATATGTATATAAACCTTCACATACACAGCCATCTCCCTTCTTCTTATTAGTGGGACAATTTGAGAAATATTCAAGTTGGTTTAACCACATTCTTACCAAATACTAATTTTATTTCTGGTGCAACAACAGCAGGGTCTGCAAAACCATCCTTCCCTGTTGCAGAATGGGACATCACAGCTGGTGCCATCCTGCCCTGGTTAGGAAGGTCTGGAGTTTGCCTACTGGGCATGCTTTTGTTTTTCTTGGTTGGCAATTGATGCATCATCTAGTTATGGGCCCAAAGCATCCAGAAAATGTTCCTAGTGTGGCTTCTCTCATGGCCAGTGGCCAAGTACAAATGGGGTTGGGGGTCCTCTTCTTGCTACGGGAAGAATCCTAGTTTGATTCCACACATTCCCGGTCCTCAGAGGAAGCAGGCAATGCAATGGTGTACTATTTGGCCTCTGCACTCTTCACTTACCCTGATGACTGGGATGTGGTTGTTGCTAGGAGCTCCAGGGGCCATCCCGGACCTGAACCAACAAGAATAAGAGCTGCCTGCTGAGGAGGCTAAAGGAGAAAGGCAAGGAACTTGGGGGCCTCACTGCCTGGGTACATAAGGGAGTGGGGCTGGCTTGGTGAGGCACAGAATGTCATACTCAAGAGATACAATTTAAGAAAGGAAAAGCACCTTGGACTATAGGCCACAGCTCTTCCTGAGTCCTCTACTGATGCCACTGGTTCTAAAGCTCATTGATATTTTATTCCATCAGCTTTGTATCACACACCAAGTCCATTTTTAATACAAGGAGTTTATTTTCTTATACCATAAGGGAACCTTGGGATCACAAATTGAGTTCAGGGAAAGTACTATCACACATTGCAAAATTATCTTAGCTCAGCTTAGGCAAACAGGCAGAGCCACTAGAAACAGTGACATTCCAAATGGATTCTGTAATGTTAGAGACTACACGGTAGTATGTAGCTCTGATCCACCCCTTACTGCAGACCAGTGCCAGGAGAACCCCATGGGGAACTGGCAGCCCTGCAGGAGAGTGCAGGGGGAGGCCTGTGACACTTTTGCAGCCCTCAGTGACACTGGCACTGTGCATCATTGTGCAACAGCTCCTGGAAAGGGAGACCTTTTGTCTACGGAATTGATTGACTCAGAACTAAGTTTTAGACTTAGTCCACTCAGAAGTTTCTTGATCCAGATTCTTGTCAATTGTACAGGTCCTAATATGGACTGTCTTTTGAGTATTTTATAATATAACCCACAGTCTGCAATTTCTATGACCCAACAGGATGCCAATGTGTTTTGTCTCTTTTGTTAGGTATTAGAAACCCTCAGCACAGGAAAATCATTCCGATCTCTCCTGTGTCATTTTTCTATCAAAGAGAGGACATCATGCTAGCATTTTTTTTTCTCTTTAAAGTGCTACTGGCAGGGTGGGCTACAGATGGCTGCAGAGGACATAAGCTGGCCATGCTGGCCCCCATTCACCCCATCCAATGGGTGGACATCTGGTCCAGGAAAGGAAGCTGTCCCTGCCTAAAAGGACGTTGCATTCAGGGCCAACGCTGGAACTGCTCCAAGCAGTAGGAAGGCACAGCGCCTATAACTATTTTCAAAATTAACCCAAGGATTCAAATGTATGGTGAGTAAGACAAGGTTGGTTTGCTATTGGCAGTTGCCAACTTGAATTGTTAGCAGTTTCTACCTTTCAAGGAAACTAGGACTTAGGTCACTCGCACCACTTCTTTGCTCCGCTTTCTGAAAAGCTATAAATTGCCTACGTTTCCTCTCTCCTGTCCCCAGCCTGAGCCAGGTCAGCTGTATCAATACTTTGGAAGGTGCGTGGCCCATTAAGAGTGCATGGGGGGTGTCCCCTCCTCCCAGCACCTCATCAGAGCCTATAAATCACTTCCTAGGCCCTAAAAGAGAAACACATGCCAAAAATATGCCGATTTACAAAATGTTTTCATATCTTTAGGGTATTTTATTTCTCCTGCTCCTTGTGACATAAATAGCACATAACCCTGACCCTGGGATTTTTTAATAACCAGCTGTGAAATTTCACTAGCACTGGCACACAATCAACAGGCGACAGTAATTCATCCCCATGTATGGAGGCTTCTGTCCTCCTCTGATGGGGCTTTGATTTGGTAATGGCTTATAAAGCCACTCTTCTTCCTGCACTGAAACAGAACTTAAAAGAAAGCTATCAAATTCTCTCACGGGCATGGATCCAGAAGGTATTTCTCTTGGGGACCATCGTGTGGCCGTGGTCAGGAGAGGGTCAGAAGGGGGAAGAGTAAAGAGGTAATGTGCAGAACACAGACTTAGCTTTCTTTAAAGCTTTTAAAAGTTTTTAATTAAAAGCCTGTGTTCTGCTGGGTCGGGGAGCTTTCTGGGCTTTGTAGACTGAAACCCAAGGGTCAGCAGTGACTTGGGATCTTTGGCACACTTATGGTGCATGGCTTCCCCGTGTGGAGGGTAAGTTAGAAAGGAAGAGCCAGGCCAAAGACAAGCCTAGTTCTCACCCTTTTCAAAAGTTCATATTTGTTGTTTATTATCACTGAAATAAGTAATATCCTCCTCCCCCAACAAACTCAGCCTCTCAATATGAACAGTAGTTGCCCAGGTGGGAATAGTTTAGAATTTTTTTTGCTTACAGAGGTTCAGGTATAATTTTTCAAACCCCATCTTAGTGGTATACATAATTTTCTTAAAAAATAACTTGGGCTGGAATATTGCTCAGCGGCATAAGCACCTGCCTGATAAGCATAAGGTCCTGAGTTTGATCCCTGGTACCCAAGATCCAAACAAACAACAAAAAATTGACTCTCACAATTTTTAATCTAACTAACATGATTGTTCCACCACTCAGGTGCCATCTGAAAGCAACACCGTGAACAAGGAAGGTCAGGGTCAAGGCTGCTTGCAACAACCGTGCCCTCATCACCATGGGTAGTGGCACTGCCACACAGGGCACTGATCCACTGTGCTGTGAGCCCCTGTGCCCACAGCTGGGATGATGGGAACAGCTTTTCCTTAAGGCACCTGGCTGACTCCACACACTGTACAGGCTGGCTGACCGGCCGGCCAGAACACAGTGTGTGCCCAAGGCATGTCTGCTCTCTGAGAAAAAGGAGACATCCACAGGGCAAAGAGAGTCCCTGCAGCACTGTGGGGTCGTCCACATTGCTCCCCTTGGGAGTATGGACGTTCCAGAGTAAACCCAGAACCCGGATTCCTATTCAAATGCTAACCATGCGACCTTGTTTGTCTGCTCCCTCAGTGCCAAGGCATGAGCAGCTTTCTGCCATTGGCCCTCCTACCATGTCTTGGGATCAGCCACCTGTGAACTGAACCTGCCCAAACCATGAGTCAGAATAAAGCTTTCCTCCTTTATGCGACCCCAGTGACAGGACAGTGACTGAGACAAACTCACAATAATACCCTCAACTTCTCGAAGCTTCCTTGCACTCAGCCATAAAGAATGGAGATAATAACCATATTTTCCTCACAGATGATAACGATGACCTGAAGAAGTCCCCGAGTACCTGTGTGAATGTCATACAAATACAGTCTATTACTAAGTTAGAGAAGACTTCAGTCCCAATTCATAGCAAAGGATAAAGATTACTTTTTTTAAATCAAAGAAATGCCAAGAGCAATAACTGACACAGGTGTGGTGACAGTTCAGCAGTCCAACCTTAAAAGTAGTCACAATGGTCCCATAATTAAATATCAAACTCTACAGCTCTGCAGCAAACACCCTGGTACTATTATGCTACTCAAAGCACACGCAGTCCAAGCTGGCTGAGTGCTTTTTATTATTTTTTTAATCTTTTATTTACTTATTTACTTGGTACAGGGTCTCACTATGCAGCTCAGACTCATATTGATCCTCCTGTCTCAGCCTCCTGGGATTACAGGTGTGTGTCACCAGGCCCGGTTTCAGTAGCTGGCTCGGCACTAGGCCAGAACAGCACGCAGTACCAGGGATCGTACCCTGGTTCTCGTGCTTGCCAGGCAGGTGCTTAGACTGCTGAACTATCTCCTTAGCCTAGGGTGTGTGGTTTCATGCAAACTCTACCGAAGTCTTTCTGAAGCACTGTCACCCTGGGCAGCCCAAGCAGGTTTGTGTACCTGAGGACCCAAGGAGCAACCATGGGCCCCAGGACTACCTTCCTGTGCACACAGCTCAAGCCAGATGCTACCCATGTCCACAAAGGTTTATGTGGAAAGTCTGACGGCTGGAGCAGTTTTTCAAGGGGGCTCCATTGCTCATTATAGTGATTAACTGTTTTCAGCAGTTCATTACATGGTTTCTAAAACATAATGCAAAAGGCATTTCTCAAGGAGCAAAGGGTTTGCATGTGGCAGGCTTTCTGCAGACAGCTCTCGACCACTGCTACTAGGCTCTGAGGACATGGGATGGGTTTCAGGGCCAGCTTCCTTAGGGACAAAGAGGAATTGTTCACTTTGAAGAAGCAGCTGGGTCACCACAGGGCCTGAGAAAGAAGGTGTGCAGGGTGTAGGCCCGGCCCGACCACCTTCCTCTTCTGGAAGCTTCCTCTCTCCTGGCTCAGGGAAGGGAAGGGAAGGTCTTAGAGATTTTGCTTTTCTCACAAATATCCTTTGTAGAATTTCTCTTGAAAACAAAAGCGAAGAGTATAAGAATGGCCTCCCCTTTACACCAGCGCGGTCATCGCTGCGCTGTGGGTGTGAAGGACACCGTCCCTTTGAGCAGAGGGAAAGCTATCTGCAGCTGAGGCGTCAAGCGCACAATCCCCGTGACCTAGAAACAGGTCTCACAGAGCATCAAGAAAAGAAGAAAACAGCCGAGCAGCAGATGCACAGGATGCTGACGGGCAGCTCACAGGGAAAAGAAGCGACAATCGTGAAGAAATGCTCCCCTCGTAAATCAGCCAACACAGGCAAACACAAGGAGACACCAGTCTTCAACCTCCTATGTTTGTGATGATTAAAAATATAATTATGTCCAGCGTTATCAAAAGTAGGTTGAAGAGGGCAGATTTTCACTTTCCAGTGACAGTTCTGAGTGAATCGCCTTTCTGATGGACAACTAGACAGAGCAATAGATGTTTGTATTTCTTTGACCAGAGTAATTCTGTTTCTAGAGATTTCCATTGAGCAGGTGTGCATATACATATGTAGACATACACAAGGATAAACATGGAGAGATGTTTACTACAGTACAACTGGATTTGAAACCTTTTTCTATAAAGGGCTAAACTGTTTATATTTTAGGCTTGATAGATGATTGGTCTTTCTGTGATTAGCAATTCTACCACTGTACTAATAAAATGGCCTTGGACAATATATGAACAAATGAGCACAGATATATATATATATAGAGAGAGGGGGGGGGAGAAAGAGAGAGAGAGAGAGATACACATAGATTTTTTTAAAATTACTTGGTACAGGGTCTTACTATGCAAAGTTGCAATGATCCTCCTGTCTCAGCCTCCCCAGTGCTGGGATTACAGGCATGCACCACCACACCTAGTTCTGGGACCAACACAGCAGGCGATACTGGGGATCAAACCCAGGTGCTTGTGCTTGCCAGGCAGGTGCTTATGCTGCCAAGCTAGCTTCCCAGCCTCACACAGCCATATTTAAATAAAACTTTATTTATAAAAATAAACATCTAAAGGACAAATCTGGCCCATGGACTGTGTTTACAAGCTTACCTAGTACAAAGTAGACTGATTTAAAAATAGAACCAATGCAATCTGTAATAATTTGAAAATGATAAAATATTCCATGCAACTTTTTCAACTTTCTCATGGGAAAATGCTGATGTGAAAAGAAAATTGGAATAGAAAACCATAGGTTTAGTGTGATTCCCAATTTTGTAAGGGATACAAAATATATAAGCATGGAAAAATAATTAGAAAGAAATGTACAAGATTTTGGATGGTGACAGTGGTTTTAATTCTCTTTTTTATACTTCTCAGGAACTATACGTACATGTTTAATTTTTTAAATGAAAAAAAAAGTTTGAACTGACAGAAGTGGGCTTCTGGTGTGAACATGATTACACAATTTGGCATTCTGCCCTTCTTCATGTGGAAATAATTTTACAAAATGAGAATGAAGGAGAAACCCCCACTATCTTCCATTTTTGGCAAAACCGGAGACAAGCACCATATTTTTAAGGAGATGCACAAGACAAACAAATTTTCTCCATGCTATTACAGGGGAGGCAAAAGACGAGGAGGAGAGAGATTCTAAAGGTAGCACATTGCACACAGTCCTACATATGACACCCTTTCAGAGACGTGAGGCTCTGCGGGACCAAGGCAGCCCCTGGTCCCTGGGGTGCATCGTGGCCAGCTGCAGATGTCAGCATGTGCACCATGGGACTGGTCCCCTTTCAAGATAAATAACACAACATTTGAAATCCAGAATTAGGCTCAAACAAGAATTATTTCCAATGATCAAGAAATGGCAATGAATTTACATTTTTTAAGCTGATCATTTCTAAAAAATGTGTTTCCAATCTAATCACAACTAATAGTGGTGGGTGCGTGACTCAGCTTTATGGCACCCCACTTCTACAATCCCTGTTTTTTGAGGTGCAGTCTTAATTATTTTTCATAGAACGAGGATTTATAACTTGCAGGAACTCGGAGAACACTGGATCACTGGGATGCTCGGGCTACATCGACCGCAGCGCGGGACTATGGGAGATCCGGGCATGATGAGATGCAAAAGAAAAAAAAAATAAACTAAGGAGAGGCAAGGGGGAGGGATTAATAAGAATAGCAGATATTAGTGAAGGGGAATAAGTCACTCATGGTAGACTAAACAGAAGGACTAAACAGAAGCTTTGGGAGGGAAAGTTAATCATCTGCTGAGCGACTTCATCAGGAAAACGGCGGCACACAGTGGACATTCAAACTCCAAAGTGTTAGCAGGAAATTACTATAAAATCTAAGCAAACTAAAAGAATTGTAAAAGACTGCTTTGCTAAACTCAAGACAAACATATCTGAGAATCTAGATGGATGGGCAGTTCTCAAAGAAAACATAACTTACCTGAGCTGATTCCAGAAGGCAAAATCTAAACAGACCAATTTCCATGAGGGGGTTAATAAAGAGGCAAGTTGCTACTGGAGCCTTATCCTTTAAAATGTACAGATCCAGCCGGCTTCAGGAACGCTTTCTCCCAACTTCAAAGAACAAAATTCTTGAAGTTATTTGAACTATTCTAAAACACAGAAATAAAATAAATCTTCCAAATTTTCTGCTGTGGGCAATCAGAGATTGCAATACAGATGTACAAAGTAGAATTAGACTATGACTCATGAATACTGATGCAGAAATCCTACGTGAAAAATTAACAAGCAGAATCCAGAATGTTAAAAGAACAAACAATGCATCCTAATTAGGTGGTGTTTATGCCAGAAAGATAGTTTAATATTAGAAGGTAGTATTCTATAATTCACCATATTAATATGTTTAAGAAGGAAAAGCATAATGTAATACCTATTCTTGATGAAAATGTTCAAAGATTCAAGAATATTTTAATACAATAATGACAATAAATCCATTACTGATCCAGCATTATGCTAAAGACAGAAATATAGGAAGCATCTTTGATAGGTCAGGAACAGAAGGATTTAGCTCTTTTTTTAAAAAAATATATTTAGTACAGGGTCTACAGGGTCTCACCACATAGACTGGACTTGTAGTGATCCTCCTGTTTTCAGCCTCCCAAGCGCTGGGGTTACAGGCGCAGGTCACCACACAAATCTCAATCACCATCCCAGCATGCCCTGTGGATGGAGGCGCTCTAGTCCACTGAGCTATCTGGCCAACCCTAGGATTTAACTTTTATTCAACTTTGTACTAGAAGTAGTAGCCCATGTACTTGAACAAGAAAAAGAAATTTTGACAAACAGAAGATAAAATAATTTCTACTTGCATATATGGTTCCAGACCTTGAGGATAAAAAATGGAAGTAAAAATTACTGAAATAAGGAACTTAGGAAGATAATAAAGCACAAAAACTACACAGAATCCAGTAACATTCATTCTTGTGAATGATAGCTAGAATGAGGATATATTAGATGAAAAAAATTACAATACAAATTAAAAAGGTAAAATACACAGGAGTCAATTTAAGAAATGTTAAAATGACTTAAAAAAGCTTTAAACCATTACAGAAAAAAAAAAAATTATTGAAGTCCCCCACCTCTTCCTGCAAAAATGTTGGAACAAATAGGAAATCTGCATCCTGTGATCATTTTAATAAGAGAAGAAAAAAATAATCTGACTTCAACTGGTTCAGCATTTATTTTCTCAAAAAGCATATTTGCCACAAGTAATTACTGTGAAAAGGGACCTATGCTTGTTAGAAAGCTTTTAATCACGAAGTGGTATGGGACGATGTAATTATTCCCACAGCCTAAAAAGCAAACTTGCTGCTAAACTGCACCACTCATGGGGCAAGAGGACAAAGAACACGGTGCACACTGCTGCTCCACTCACAGAGCAGTATGAGAATATCTTCATAAAGATTCGCCGTTTGTGGGTGTGGTGGTGTTAGCCTGTAGGCCAGCTACTGAGTGACTAGTCCCCCTGCCCCAAGTTTGAGCCCATTCTGGACAACTTAGCAAGACCACAAAACTGGGAGGGTAAAGCCAGGCCTGGGGGTGCACACTCCATAATCTCAGAACTCTAGGAGGCTAGGGTAGGAAGGTAACAAGGGCAGTCCTAGTTTGAGCAACTGCGTGACTTAGTGACTGTCTCAAGAAAAGGGGAGGGTGGAGACATAGAACAGTGAAAAGGTCCCAAGTTACATTTCCCATTTAAACACACACACTCACACACACACACCCCAAACAAAACACCTGGGGGTCTAGCTTAGCAGTAAAGCACTTGTCACGTATGTGAGGTCCTGGGTTCAATCCCTAATACTGCAAAAAAATTTTCCCATTCTGTGAGAGGCACTGCAAAATAATATAGGAAACCCAGGGCTCTGCTCTCTTCGACTCCTCTCCTTCTCCTTCTCTTTCTCTCTCCCTCTTTCTCTTTCTCTTGGGGCTGTGGTTTTCCCCATCTGCAGGAAGCAGGATAAAGGGTCTAGGATCTCCAGGCACTTTGGCTTCTGAATTTCACTTCCTTGGAACTCCTTCTCTGCAAGCTTGGTACCATCATGCTCTTGAGGCAATGGTGAGCTCAGTTTTCCCTTAACGATAGATCCCCAAATACTTTACAGATGATTTTGCAGTAGTTTCCTCTTCTATCACCACACCACAATACTTTTGAGCCAAAAATGACCAGTGATGAAGAGCTGTAACACTGCTCAGGGAGGAAAGGAGATTGCAGGAGAATTCCTCAGGGTAGTTCTAGTTCAACCATCTCAGCTTAAGAGATGCGGATGTGCGGCTCAGAGAAGGACGGGGAGATGGCTGCCAGGGGCTGCTCTTGGCCCGGGAGCCTGCTCTTCTGGGTCCTCATCTCGCACTCCAAGTCACACAGAGAACCAGGCCTAAAGAAAGCTACCAATGCTGATGAGGACAGCAGGATGACAGCAGTGGCAGTTACTAATTAGACACCCTTCCTTGGGCTGTCCTCCTTCTTCCACATCAGAAAGTCCTGGCCTCTAGAGGAGGGAAGAGTGGTGGAATGAGGTGTGTGAAGGTTGAGAGTGGTTTAAATTTTGGTGGAAGGTCACCATATAACTGTCAGGAAGAGGCCATAGGGCTTGACCAGGAGTCAGGGTCTGAGGTGATAGAACATCTTAAGGGGACTCAACCACAATGCTTGTTCTATTAGATCAGAAACCCAGAATATTTTCAAATTCCAGTGGGACAAAATGTTTTGCAGGGGACTCTGGCTCCAGGGGACTCTGGCTCCAGGCCTTGTCCCCCTGCCCCATGAGACTCCCGCTCCACGCATTATCCCAGGGCCAAGGATGGGCCCTGCTGCTCTCGGATCCTTGGAGTCTCTGGATAAAGTTACAGTTCCACCACCCTCACGGAGTGGAGAAGACAGTTACATAAGATAAAGATACACTAGAAGGAGGACAAGAGGCGCCAAGAAGGGATGGGATGAGGGGGGCTTTTACATTCATGACATCACCCTCGACCTCTGACTGAGCTGAGGTTAGGAATGTGGCCTTGGGGTCAGACAAATGTGGTATTTAGCCAGCCTCTGTGCAATTCTGGGCAAAGCCTGTATTCTTTTTGAACCTCTCAGTTCTCTCACATTAAATTTGGAATAATAAAACTCATCAATCTTATTGGAAAAAGTAAAGAGAGACCATGGCTGGTTTCTTCCTCCATCATGGAAACAAGAGCAAAAGGGCCCTGGTGCGAGCAGCTTCCCAGCAGCAGAGCCGTCCTCTGGGGCTCTTCTCCATGACTCAGTGGTACAGCCAGGAAAGCCAGCAGCCAGGAGTCCCCAGTGGCCAGAGCATGAGGAATGGCACAGGAAAATATTCCAGAAGCTTTCTTTGGGGACCCTAATCTTGCCTCCATCTCAGTTCCAAGCCCTGAGTAAGCACAGGTTCTGAGAAAAACTGTCTGGTGAGCCCATGTGCACCGTACACACACTAGTGGCTCTCCGCTCTTTCTGCACCATTCCTTCTTCCTCACACCAAGGCTGACGGTGTCTCCATCCTTCCGAAAAAGGAAGCAAAACCACAAAAGGTCACACTCAAGTGACTTTCTTAGGTAAACTGCCATCTACTGTAAAAGCTCTGTCCACAAGGCCTGCCCCACTCCATGTCAGCAAGCTACGCCATGATTCTCACTTTTTGAGAATCCAAAACCAACAGGAGTATTTAATTATTATTATTAACTAATTAATATTCATGCTTGTGCCTCAGAAGTAAGTGATGATCTTTTATCTAGAAGAAGCAGATACATATATCTATAGGTATAGATATATCTATAGATAGATAGATATTAATAGTTAAATAGAGACCAGCCAGATAGCTCAGTGGATTAAAGTCCCTGCTTAGGCAGCTTTGACCCCACCCTGGGTCACACTGAAACAGCGATTGAGACTGGCTGTGGTGGTGCATACCTGTAATCCCAGCACTTGGGAAGCTGAAAACAGGAGAATCACTACAAGTCCAATCTGTGTAGTGAGACCCTGTAGTCCCTGTAGACCCTCCACTAAATAAAATAAATAAATAAATAAATAGGATAAAATATATATTGTTATACATATATGCACACATATAAAAATATTCACATATCTGAAATTTAGGGAAGTTAACAAAGAAGGTACTTGTGCTAGTCAACTTCATAGTACTGTAACAAAACACCTGAGGCAGATAATTATAAAGAGAAAAGATTTATTTTGGCTCACAGTTGGGAAGAATCCAGTCAAGACTGGGAAGCCCCATGATTTGGGGCCTCTGGTGGGTGTGAGTGAGGCAAGGGTGGGGAGCTCAGGCCAGAGCACAGCCTCATCTCATGGCCAGGAAAGAACAGAGACACAGAGAGCAGGATCTCACATTCCTTTCAGAAGCACACCCCCTGTGGCCTAAGGCCCTTCCTCCTGAAAGACCATGGGACCTCCAGAAAGTGCCACCTTGAGGACCAAGTCTTTCACAGGACCTCTAGGAACATTTAACACCCAAGAATTAAGGCATCTGATACAGTGTAACTGGTCTGGGCCCCTATTCACCTCAACTTCCTCTATCTCTCCCTTCTTCCCTTGCCCCACCCTTCTTGTGTCCTTGGATTTTTTTTTTTAATTGACCATCACAGATATCTCTTAGCATGCTGTATTCCTCACTATGTAAAGCACTGATTACTGGCAATCACAACACCTATTTTTTTTTTTTTTGGTGACCTCATCAAAATAGTCTCCCAGCCTCCCTCACAGCTGGGGGTGTGCGTGTCAGCAGTTCTGACCCAGAAAGTGTAAGCTGAACTCGGCCAGGGCAGAGTAGTGGTTGAGGGGAAGCTGCAACACTGCCTTTTCCATTCTTCTCTCTGCCTTGACCTAAATATCATGGTGGGACATGCAGACACCCTCAGGATGCAGACGCAGACCACAGGATCCACAGAGGTGCAAGTAACTTCGACACTGCCCACTCTCGACTTCTTGTGATGCCTGGAAAACAAACCCCTCTGAGGGATTTAGCTTAAACTGCCATAAATTGGCTGCTATTACATGAAACTGAATACCTCAGTCAGACTATGGTGAGAAGGAGCAGGGATTACTTTTCCCTTTATGTTTTCTAAGTTGACCCTATGTGTTGATGTTGGAATTTGGGGATCCTCAAGATTCTGGGTGGTTTCTCGGGTATCAAAAGCTTAAGGGTTTTCAAGCAGTGAAAAAGTTTTCAAGCAGTTGCTAGGAATGTACCAAAGATCCTTGCTTTCTCAATATGTACTTGAGGTGGGGGGAGTTGATTAGAAATTACACTGTTCTCATCAGTTTCTACACAGCAAATGAATATGGAATGGGAAAATACTCTGCTCAGCAAACATGAAGAAACAGTCACTCCATCTAGCAACGAGTATACACATATATGCTCTTCTTCCCATTTTTGAGCAACGAACCAATGAGCAAGTGGAATGGAGAAAGAGGCTAAAGCAACAAGAAAGACGAAAAGTAGAGAAGAGAAGGAAAGAAAAAGAATTAGTTGAGAAAGTCACTTGCTACTATCACTGTGCCTTGAAATTCGGTGAAGGTCCTTAGCTACATAGAAAAATGTGTGTGGCACAGAAAGTACTGATCTACTTACATGTTTAACTATGAGTGCTTAGTTTTTCAAAGTTCATTTTTCCAGGCATTCATAAAGCTTTTTTTGTCTGTCTTTCTGTCCATCTGTCCATCTATCCATCCGTCTATGTGTCTGTCTGTCTATGGTATTTATCTGAAGAAGAAACTAACATTTTATAAATATACTTAGAAGCAAGAGGAAATTTTCAGTACTTTCCCTATAAGCCTAATAATATGATCTTCCAAAATCATCAAATTATATCAGCTTGGACTTTTTAGAATGAATTGGGGCTTTTTGATCTGTTTTTTAATATATTTAGTACAGGGTCTACAGGGTCTCACTATGCAGATCAGACTCTTAGTGATTCTCCTGTTTTCCACCTCCCAAGAGCTGGGATTACAGGCACACACATCACCATGCCCAGTCTCGAATCGGAGTTTTTTATTTCAGTGTCTCACAGTTACATCTAAAACCAAAACTTATCATTATTTAGAGAGATTTCTCTCCCCTTTTCAAATATAGAGCTTCCCAAACATTTTTAGCTGAGTAAACATTCTTTTTTCTCCTCTCCTCATCTCACAAACTTTTTCTGAAAACAAGTTGAATCTGGGCAGTTCTGTCACATGTATAAATATCAAAACTTTATATAGACTTTGGCATTTGGCCAAATTTCCTTTGGTTAATTTGTCCTTAAAAAATTAATCAGGTGGGCTGGCAAGATAGCTCAGCAGACTAAGTGCCTGCTTAGGCAGGTGCAGGGATCGGGGCTCTGTCCCAGGCACCACATGCTGCCCCAGCCCCGCCCCCTGTGCTGAGCTGGCCACCGCGTCCCAGTGTAGTGGCACACTTATAATCCCAGTGCTAGAGAGGCTGAAAACAGGAGGATCACTATGAGTTGGAGCTGTGTAGTAAGACCCTGTACCAAATATATAAATTTTTAAAAAATCTGTCAGGTGTATAAATAGTATGCACAGGGAAGGAAAGATGGGAGTACCTTGTGGCTGATCAGATGAGTGTTTAGAAATATTTCTTGCCTACCATGTGTGTACGTGGGCCCAGCGCTCTTCCTGCCCCCAGTTTGGTCATGACTGGAGGAGTACTCATGACCAAGATGCAAGCCAGGGCTTGCGCAGCATTTAAATGATGGGTGCACAGGCTGGCAGCTTTGTCACCACTATGACAGAAACCAGATGGCATCACTATGGAATGCCCACACAGGCACCAGAGATTCAAGGTCAGCCCAGCCATATTACAGACTCATGAGCAAAAGGATCTGTGAGTTCACTGAGATTTTGTGGTCACTGAACATAAAAACTATCTATAACAAGAGTTGACCAACATGCTAATTTTTGACTAAATTTCAAAAATAGGGAATGTAAGAAATTGTGATTGTGTATGTAATAAATATTAGTATTAATCCAGTGACATGCAGAGAAAGAATATGGACAATATCTGAAATATATTAAGGAAATAAGGCAACATGTATACATGGTCCAAATTCATTTTTATGTAAAATATAACTGCGTGTGTGTGATTACATGCTCAGGAAAGATCCTGAAAAGAAATGTACTAAAAATATTTGTCTCTGAGTGGCAGAATATAAATATCTTTACTTTCTTTAAGAATACCTTTTTTTTGCATTAAAATAAACTTACAGCAATTTAAGTTGAACTGAAAGTAATATTATTTCATTTAGGAAGACAAGGAAAATGAAATAATTAGGATGATAGCTTGACACGTATCCTTGGCCTGAACAAGAAAAAAGTTGTTTTTCCCCCTAAACCTCCTAAAGAGTTAAAGGTATTTTTTTTTTAAATCAGGCAAACTAAAGACTAAAGTATGCTTCAAAAATTGAACCTAATCCCCTTCAACAAACAAAAAACAGCCCAGCCTGTTTCTTCTCCAAATTTGTCTGCTTATTACATCAACTAATGAAAAATTCTTTGTTTCAAGCTTTGAATATCTGTAAGCGCTTGTATGGTTTCCCAGAGGTAAAGTTAAACCTTCTCTCCTGCGTCTAACTCTTGAGGATTGGTTCTTGATCTGCCCATAAAACCCCAAATCCAGAAGCAATGATTAGGAAACTGCAGACTCTAGTAAAAATAATTTCATTAGTGTCAGAGAGAAAGAGAGGTGACCCAATTACAAGGGCTGAAGCTTGGTATCAAAAACAGAAGCTCTGAACACAGCAAATGCTGGAGACAAATGGACTTGGTGGTAGATCTGCAGGGCATCTGTACACAATGCAGATGCCTAGTATGTCTCCCAGGTTCAGGGAAGTCACTGGAAACGTTAGAAACAAAACAACCAAAAAAGAGGGAAAAAAGAAAAGCAAAGCCATGGTGGCAGGTGAGCACTTACAGTTCCAGACACAGCTTGCAAAAGTGCCCCGCCTGATCGTCCTGCAGGTGTTTCTGCTCCCCTTGCCTGTGAGGGCACGAGCGGGGCCCTGGTTCTCTGGTGTTGGGGATTATAGTTGCTTCAGTTACAGGACATGAAGCAGACCTGTGGCTGCAGGAAATATTAAAGACCCGTCGGCTTGCAGAAAAATGACAGAAACTTTCATCTCTGTGAACCAGCAACTGGTCCCTTTCGCTAATGGCCCATTAGGGAAGGCCGGGACAGTGTTCTGCCACTCAGAGCCTGCCAATGGCCATTGTCCCTTGCCAGCCACGCACTTGGCTGTCGGCAACCTCCCACTACCTGAAATGCAGCTCTTAACATGTAGTTTACATGTCACACAGTTCTATTGACTACAGGTGTCTTTTAATGCATCAAAAAGTAACTTGAATTCCGGTTGCAACCTATAGAAGAAATTCTGTCTATAAGTCTGAGATGGAAATTTTCTGCAGTTGAAATTCAGGATCCAAAGCTCCCTTATCATCGGCCAGATAGCTCAGAGGATTAAAGCACATGTGTAGGCAGAGAACAGCAGCCAGGGTTTGATCCCCTGGCATGCAGTGCTGGCCCTGCCCCTGGGATACACTGAGCCAGCAATTGAGGCTGGGAGTGGTGGTGCACACCTGTAATCCCCGTGCTTGGGAGGCTGAAAACTGGAGGATCACTATGAATCTGATCTGTGTAGTGAGACCCTGCAAATCCCATACTAAATACATTTTAAAACAACAACAACAACAAAGAAACAAAGGTTGCTTGCCAGTGCTGCACTGTTTTGTGACAGGTTACTAAATGTACCGTTGAATACTGTTCATGTTTTGGGTAGTGTCTACCCAACTGTATTGTGGATACAAAGCTGCACCTTTCTACTTTATAAATGTATGTCCACAAAAACTTCACATGTATGCTCATTTGTAAAAAGCTGATGCTAGAGGATGGAATTCTGATATATTCCACCTTAAAGGAGGTATAAGTGTATGTCACCATAGGAGATAATATAGGCCAGACTGAGTAGACTGGGACACAAGGAAGCCAGGGGAGCAAGCATATAATAGATTACTATTCCTGCTCATATGTTTTTAGAGAAAAACTTGGAGCTCTCTGGCATGCCATTCAAGTGACAGAACAGCTGCTTGCTGGGGACAAAGACAGCCAACCCAACCCAGAGGAACCCGAGGGAAATCTCTCCCATGGGTCCTCATTAAGAGACTGCTGAGCAACATCTCAGCAGCAGTGCAACGAGCAACCTCTTCATGGAAAACTTGGTGAAGACAGCAAGCAGTTACGCAGGGGCTGTTTCTTATAGTGACCCCCCCAGGCTGAGAGCCATCCTTGGGGACCAGTCCTCTGATTGGGGGCACAGCTCTGCTGAGTGGATGAATCCAATCTGTGCAGTGAGAGGCCCTGGTTTGAGAGCTTGCGGGAAGGCTGCTATGCTTTTAGGTTGCTGAATCCTGTCCTTGAATGAAAACTTCCTAGGGGGCAGGAAATACAGGAGGAGAAGCAGGTGGCTACAGGGGAAGGGGGGTGTGAATGCAGTTTTGGGGTGGTGCTGCACCTGGGAGGTACAGAGCACAGCTGAGGAGGAAGCCAGGGAATGGCCTGGGTGAGGGAAGAGGACCGGCTACAGGCGCACAGGAGGGGCTGAGGCACAGGAAGCAGCAGCTTTCCGTTCTTCCTGCACGCACAGCCCATGGCTCCCAATGTGGCTCCCATATCCTCCTTCTGTAACTTCCAACTGTCTCCTGCTATCTGCCTGTCCTTTCATCCTCCAGGCACCAGAGCCGCCTTCAGGATGGAGAAAATGAGTTCAATGCTGGGGCCTGCTTGGGCGGTGACACATCCACTTCCTCCACCTCTGGGTAGCTCCTAAACATTCATTCGCAGGGCCGCTCTCTGCACAGATGCGCGCAGTGTTCCTAGTGTCTGTTTATTTTCTTACTCGATGCCACATTAAACAGGAGGAGGAGGCAGGGTGTGGTGGCGCCAGCAGTCACCCCCGCCCGCAGCAGCTGGCTCTGCGCGCCGCTGAGGGAGGGCACTGGCCTCCTCTCAGTGCCTCTGTGCTGGCTTTGGAAATGCTCTTTTGTAAACTCGGTTCTGCATCACAAATGGTCTGTGTGTTTACCTCAGTGAACTGTGCCATCTAATTTGCACACATAGCCTCCTATGCTAAGAGAGACACATATAGGTGAGAGCGGTTGGTCGAGGCCCTGGATACCTGGGCCTGTGCAGTCACACACTGCACAGCAGCACCTCAGAGGACGACGGCCACCTGTGTGACGACCGAGCCCCAAGACGACAGTGGAGCTGGGCAATACCTGTTGCCTAGTGAGGTCTCCATGGTCGTGATCATGTCACAATGTAACACTCCGTGACAAAGCTGCTATATGGCCAATCATAGACAGTGCAACATAAACAATTATGCATAAGACTTGATGCATACACAAATGGCATGTTCGTGATAGCACACTTTTTATCATTATCTTAAACATGTGCTCCATATATATATATATATATATATATATATATATATTTTTTTTTTTTTTTAAAGAGTTGCTGTCAGGCATGGTGGTGCTCGCCCGTACCCTGGCTACGTGGCAGGCTGAAGCAGGAAGACTGCTTGTTCAAAGCCAGCCTAGGTGACTTAGTGCTTAGTGAGATTCTGTCTCAAATTAAAAAGTACAAGGGCAGGGGACACAGCTCAGCGCTCGTTGGGCTCAATTCCCCAGGACTGAAAAGAAAAGGCTTTCCGTGGACAGTAGGACGCATCTTGCGAGCAGCCTCCTTCTCCCCACGGGTGCCATGTCTCTGGACGGCCTTAGTGCATGAGCTGTGTCACTGAGGTTTGCACACTCAGTGACACACTTGCAACACAGAAACAACAAAGGGCCTGTCTTGTCCCTAGGTGACAGGCGGTGACATTGCTAGGAGGAAGCGAGGAGTCCTATGCCCTGCCTTAAATCAGAAGATGCCATGAAGAGCTTACTCCTCTTACTCTATAGAAAAGAAAGATTAGAGACCTGGGTTCCCAAAAGCTCACTTTCCTAAAAGCTAATGTTTCAAAGCTTCTTTTTCTTAATATTAATTAATTTGGTACAGGGTCTTGCTATGCAGCTCAGATTTGTAGTGATCTGTCTGTCTCAGCCTCCCATGCTGGGATTACAGGTGTGCACCACTATGCCTGGTTTTGGTGGCCAGCACACACACCCAGGTTCTGGGCCCGGCACAGGTGCAGTACAGGGGACTGAACCTGCTCCTTACACTTGCTAGGCAGGTGCTTAGACCACTGAGCTATCTCCCGAACCCCTCAGAGTTTCTTGAACAAGGGGAACAACTGCTTTGCTGGGTTCTGGTGATGACACTGTCTCCTGCACTTCTTCCCAGGGGTGTGAAACAGAATAGCACTGGGTTTACACTGTGGTGTGAGGCCTGGAGGCCACCTTGAGGATGGAAGGGACCTTCTGGAGCAGCTGTCTATCCCCTGGGTCACTGGGGATTGTCTGGAAGGAACCACAGGAGGCTGTGCTTCTGGAACAGAGAGGGCTGGGACTGAAAACCAACAGTAACAGAAGGAGGGTAGGGCAAATAAGACCCTCAGCCATGCTTCACAGGATACCAGTGACGGGTCCAGTCCTTCGCCAGGTGCTTTATTTACTTGTTACCTTATCTGACCATCGTAAAACACTAGGGTACAAATCTCATTTTATAGATGAAGAGGCTGAGGCACAAAGAGCCTAAGAAATCTGTCCAGAGTCAGTTAGTAAATGGAGGAATGAGAATTGGAGCCCCGAGCCCACCTCTCAGCCACTTCTTTGCGCTTATACCTGAACACCTCCTATTCTGTGTAGCCCAGACTCCAGGCAGCTGGGTCACCAGCGAACTGGTTAAATCCTCAGAACCTCCACTCCAGTCCTCCCAAATTAGATCCTGTAGTTGGACAAGACTCCCCAAGCGATCTGTGTGCATTCCTGTCTGAGATGCATGGCCCTAGCACACTGCCACTGACTGGTTAACTAAGGGTCCCTGGAGAGGTCACTCTCTGGAAATAACTGGACGCCAGCTTGCAAAATAGCAAACTGGAAAACAATTCTGAAATATCTATCAAATACCAAGTGCACATTCTTTTTAACCCAGGGATGCTACCAGGAGGAGTTTATTCTACTTGTAAATGCACATATACATTCAGATCTATAAACAAAGATTCCCATTTGTCTGGACTGTTCACAACCACCCAGCATGCACATCCACAGGTGCCTTAGGAGGGGTCTCAGGAGACAGACTTCAAATGAGGGCCCTCCAAGGTGGGCTGGATTTGGCTTTGCTAGGAGAGCCGTGGGTAGGGTCACAGGAAGGCAGAGTGCTACGGTTCTCAGTGAGAGGCGTTCAGTGGACTCCCCTCGAGGGCTCAGTCAAACCCGGTGGTTTGACCAGACTGGCTGAGTCACTGTGTTTGGGGTGTGCTAGGAATCTGCATCCCTCACAGATTCCCAGAGGATATTGATTTGCTCTAGGCCAGCATTTTTTTTTTTCAATTTATGTATTTGGTACATAAGCTACACAGCTTGGATTCTTAGTGTTCCTCTTGTTTCAGCCTCCACAGTGCTGGGATTGCAGGAGTGCGCCACCACACCCAGCTGCATTGGCTGGCTTGGCATAAGGCTGGCATGGCATGTGGTACTGGGGATCAAACCTGGATCCTTGCGTTCCCCAGGCAGGTGCCTAGACCGCTGAGCTATTTCTCCAGCCCCTAGGCCAGCAATGAGACTTTGAGAATCATTTGCTGTTATGCTTTGTAGCTTCCACATCCTCCAAAGGCTCATCTGCCAAACGCTTGGTGAGTGTGGTATTCTCCCATGGTGTTCCTGGAAGATAGCAGAGCCTTTAGTGTGTGGGAGCCCACCAGAAGGAAGTTAGCGCACTGAGGTGTGCCCTTGGAGGGAGTCCTGGGGCCTCCGGCCCTTCCTCTCTTTGCTTCCTGTCACCCTGAGGTGAGCGCTGTTGCTCAGTAGGAGTATATCAGGCCTTGGTGCTTGGCATGTACTCCCTGCCTTGCCAAGGGCCACAAAAGAGTGTACTCAAAGGGCTATGGACTGAAACCTCTGTAACAGTGAACCAAAATGTACCTTTCTCCTTTGGAGCTGATTGGGTATCTAATGCACTTGTGTAGTGAAGTAAGCTAGGACTACCAAGAGTGAGGACTCCTTCCAGGCCTAAATGGTATGGTATGGAATCAGAAGAGCGACCTTGAAGGGACAGCATAAGATGCCATGCCCTTTCACGGCTGGGGAGATAGCTTGGCAGTCTAAGTGCCTGCTTGGCCAGCGCAAGGACACAGGTTTGATCCCCAGTACCACATGCAGTGCCAGCCCGGCCCTGCTATGTAGCAAGACCCTGCACAAAATAAATAAGATGTCTTTGCCAGGGGCAAGCCAAGGGAACAGATGACCAACCTCACTGTCCTCTCTCCTCCAGTCTCATGCTGGGTCTCCCCTAGGCTGAGTGCCGTGGGAATGCAAAAGGCACAAAGGCCTGAGGCTCCAATCTATCCACTGCAAGCTCCTTCAGGCAGAAGGCAAGGGGAAGAGAGTGGCTGATAGATCGAGAGGGGCAAGAGAGAAAGCCCTAATACAGCAGTGCCTGGTCACCTGACACTATGGTGAGCTCTGCAGTCAAGAGCAGGACTAAGGGAGCAAGAAGCCAAACTATTCTTTCTTGAGTGCAGATGAAGTAGCATGTCCCCCTGTGCCTGAGAGGTACAGAGGCCACCTCACCTCTGCAGAGCTGACACAGACACCGGGATTTCACGAGTGGAAGAAGTCAAAGGGGCCATGGATCCACCTGACCAGAGAGCCTGCACAGGGAAATGCTGGGACACTGCAAATTGCACATAGGCCCTGCTCCTAAAAGGTCCGAATCATGCAGCCAGGCTGGTAAACAAGAACATCCTTGGGCGTCTCTACAGGTCCCTGCCTTGGTCAGTGGCTGGTGGAGCCTGTACACACACATGGGCACCATGCAGCCTGGACAAAGGCTTTGCTGGCTCTGGGGTTCACTGTCACTCTGAACAGTC
Source organism: Ctenomys sociabilis (assembly GCA_004027165.1). NCBI lineage: Eukaryota > Metazoa > Chordata > Mammalia > Rodentia > Ctenomyidae > Ctenomys > Ctenomys sociabilis. The sequence continues at coordinate 32,872 of PVKA01000104.1, read as the reverse complement.
CCCAAAGCGGAGGGCAGGGTCCTGATTCCCTACGGGGACCTTGCAGCAGAGGCAGCAGGTAGGGTGCACTTCCTGCCTCCTCTTCTTCCTCGGGAGGCCGCCAGCACTGTATCGCCCTCTGTATCGAAGTAAGAGTATATCAGGCCTTGGCGCTGGTACGGATATTTCTATCAGAGCCAACCATAATTTCCCAACAGCTTGCTGGGTGGGTTCTAAGTCTCAGTAACAATAATAACCAAGCCTTTGCGTCTCAGCTTGGGGTATGGCCTGAGGACAAAAGTTGTGGCTTTTAAAATAACAGAGAAGTAAAAGCAGGTCACAATTCACAAAGCCAAACTGAGTTGATAAAAACTGTGAAAAGATCAAGAACATCAGAAAATTACAAAACAATAAGGCCAAAAATACACTATTCAAAATTGATCCCTTGGGGCCTGGGAGATAGCTCAGTAGAGTAAGTGCCTGCCTTCCAAGCACAGGGTCCTGAGTTCAATCCCTGGTACCAGGGGAAAAATAAATCTATCCCTTTCCTCACAGCATGAACAACCAGGTAAGTCTCCATACTGTAGCTCCATAAAACTACAACTGCCACCTCCTGCACTGTTTCAAAGGTTAATTTCCTCCCCAGGAGAGTTTTTCTAAATTTAGGAGGCAAAATTCCCCACTCACATAGTTTCAATTAAGATGACATGTACTTCATGAGGATAACATGCATTCAACCATCTGTAAAATCAACTTCTTTGCAAATCCAAATCCCAATTCTACACAGGTGGCTGGGCAGGACTTCCAAAGATGCACCAGCAGGTGGGCTGTTTTCTGCAATATTCATCTCAGAAGGAAGGAAAATTCCTCAGGGTCACAATTGTGATTTGTCTGCTATGGACCACTTAGGAAGCCAGGCAAAGGTCAGTAAGAAGTGCACCAAAACTGTCTGCCAGTGGAGTTCTAGCTGAGTAATGTATGAGGGCAGATTTCAAGTCTTACAGGGGCAGGCAGGCCTTGCTGGGAGGGCTTCCTACCCACACAGACCTTTGGCAGAAACTGGGCATAATTATTCTGTAATGGATTAACTCTTGGTGATGATGAAGACAGATGATGATTAGTAATAAACAATAGGATTTCACATGGATTGAAGACCTACTATGTGTAAGACAACACTGTAAGCACTTGAGCATATTAGTTCTACAAGGAGGATATCTGTTATTCTGTGTCTAGATGTCAGCCGACCCCTCCTGCGGTCACAGGTGGAGCTTTTCAGAGGTGGCTGGATCTAGAGCGCATGATGCTGGGATAAGGATGGGATGCTGGGATAGATTCATGGGTGGTGTTAGGATTAAGGCTGCCCCACCTGGGCATGAGTGGGTGGGTAGCCTGTAGACAATAAGGGAGAAAGAGGGCTGCTGTGGTCACGGCTGTGGCTTATCGTCTGCGGCTTGCTACTTTTCTCCAATATCTCACTGCCTTCTACAGACCATGAACTGTTTCTGCTCTGCCATGCCATCTTGCCTTGGAGCAGCCAGCTATGAAGCAAAATTCTACAAATATGGCTATAACAAACTTTGCCTCTTCTAACGTTGTATTGGTTGGTTTTTTGTTTGTTTTTGTTTTTGTCTCAGCAACCAGAAAAAGTGACTGAGACAGATTTTTTTTTTATGCTAGTCCTCTCATGGCCAACAGGGATAGACCACCCTGATGACCCCAGTGGCAATCTGCATGACAGACCACAAAGAAGGCTTTATTATCCCACTTTATAGAGAAGGAAATAGGACTGGTGGGATAGCTCAGTGGACTAAGCACCTGCCTTGTCAAGCACAGGTACCAGGGTTTGATGTCTGGTCTGATATCTTGTGTCTTATCTTTTGCCAAAAGATTAAAACATCTTATCAGAGTTTTATGGGCCTGTTATGAGGTCTACACAAGAGGCTTTGATAGCTTGTGACTTTGGTGCACCATGGTGAGAACACTGAAGGTGTTCCTGAAGGGTCCACAGAAACCAGGCATCCCTAGAAGAAACGTCTCTGCCGTGTTAAGATCTGTCGAGATGCCCTCCCATGTCGCAGCCTCTTACAAACCCCCACCTCTCACCCTGACTGCATAAGTCTTCTCTGGGAACTCGCCTTCTCTCCCACTTCATGGTGAACTCTCATCTGAATAAATTCTTCTCTTTTCTAGATTCCTTGACTGTTGGAAAATTCTTATAATCACTCACATGATGGGCCTTCCACATGCTGTCTGAAATGGCAGCTACGCTGGGATTTGAAAAGACTTTTTATACTGCGAGCACTGAAGGGACATCACTCCCAGAGGCTGACCTCTAAGAAAGAAACAAACATTTGCAGTTTTGCTTACCCTGGATGGGAATGGGATGAACTCCAAAAAACCTACTGGGTTTTCAATGCATAACCTTTGGATGGAAATCATCCTTCTAAATCAAAGGTCTGACTTTGATAAATTAGTAGTAATTATGAATCGCTTCTAGAAAGGAAATAAGGTTTAATTTTAAAAGGAAAGGAAACTCTGACACTGTCTGAACAAGTGAGCTTATTTCATGCCCTATTGCTATGCACAAATAGGCTTCTCTGCCTTGAATGCCTCTAGCTCAACCTCCACACACCTAGTGCCTGCACCTGACACTGTATAAGCCTTGACATTGTAAGCACAGATACAGATATGTAGCTGTGAGTCCTCCCTTCACCTGACCCTCAGTCATGTCTGTATGGTTAGCATATGGTGTTTGCATACCTGTTTGTGGAACACACATTGAAGGCAACCCTGCTACGTGTCAGGTGCCATCTGAGAGAGGAGGGAAGGGCCTTCAGTGAGGAAGACCAGCATCTCAGAGACGAGGAAAGGAACTGACTAGACTGGATTTCTGCCCTTCTCCCCCAACCGAGGGCAGGCTTCCAAAGATCTATTTGACACAGATGTGTTGAGCCTAAGTGGAACATGTATCTAGCTAAAGGCATTCAAGTGGGTGCAGTGAGTACATACGTGACACCTGGACCTCACCTGGGAGGAAGGCAGCTATTGGAAGACATCAGCTGGCAGATTCTCAGTCTGGAAATCAGCCACCAGTGTGCGACAGTGGAACTGTGTGGTGAGGGACATGGTCCCACCATGGACACTTTCGCATTGCTCTTTCCCTGTGCTCCTTAAGAACTGGGTTTCCAAGTGCACAGAGAGGTGTCATGAGAGCTGCTGCACCTGGGCTGTGGCCACAACACTGCACCTGGCTGTGATGCAGGTGTGGAGGCTGGGCCTGCCTGTGTAACACAAGGATGCGCACAGGGACAGACCCATAACAGCCTCCTGGAACACAGGTGACTCTGGCTATGGAGAAGATGGCACAACTCAGAAGATGAAGAACATTTTTGGAGGACACTCTTTAGAGGTGAGCTGTAGGTGTGTGAAAATTCTACCCCAAGTCCTTAGGAAGGATGAGGCCAGGAGAGAGCCTGGTCATATCTCAAACGAAGCAGGGCAAAAAAAGGGACGGTGTTTCATTGGCAGAGGAGTGACAGTCTACTGGCTGCTCTGCAATATTTATTCTTACTTTTTTCCAAACTAATACGACCCCTAGGTTATTCCTGGCCTTGAGTAAACCCTACCTTTCCCAGCTTCCTTTATAACACTATGTGGCCAAGTGACTAAATTTTGACAAACAGAGAAGTGGAAGAAACACTAATGTGTGAAATCCTAGAGCTATCTTAAAGGGAAGGGGCATGCCTTTCTTGCTGGCTAATGTTACCCAGAAAAAGGAAAAAAAGGGAAATGAGGCCCAAGCCAGCAAAAAGACCTATAACCAACCACTTGTTAAAGTTACCACTAATGGTGTTGAGGGTGTGCTATCCCAAAATGACACTGTGTCACATCATGCCTTTGAAGCTGCAGGAATCTGAGTGGCAGCAGGTGCAAGGAGGTCTCTCTGCCTCCTCTACTCTTCTTCTTGAAGGTCGCAATACCAAGAAAGCATTTCTTCAAGGGACCTCCCCTTGAAGCAGGTTGTGGTGGGCTGACCACTGGTGGTCAACTTGTAAGACCCAGCTGAACTGGATCAGTGTGGTGCTCGGTGTAGAAGACCCCTCTGAGGGTTGGTGCCAGTGTCATAAAAGGGAGAACTGGAGTAGAGGAGGAGAAGCTGTTAGGGAGCTGTTGGTTCTTCTGGGGGATTTCTTGATATGAATGAAACTGTTCTCATTGTCAAAGGAGCTTGGGGCCTTGTCGCTGAGATGGCAATAGTTCACTTTGGGGGAGCTCCAATCCTTACTTTGAGCATTGCTTACTGGCTCTGGAGGGGAAGATGGTTCACTGCTCAGTCTCCTAAAGTAGTTTGTTGTGCTGGATTTCCTGTTATGGACATAGCTGTTCTTGTGATCAGAAGAGCCTGGGACCTCACTGTCATTGAGAATGGCTGTGGTACCTTTCAGAGTGCTCATTCTTTCTTGGAACACTGCTTCTTGACTCCAGTGCAGATCCCTAAGCCTGCTGGCACAGGCCTTCTAGCTTCCAGGACTGACCTTTGGACCTTCCCAGTGCAAATCCATGAAGCAGACCTGCATAAGACATTGTCTTGGGCTCTAGGCATCCAGTTGGACTCATGGGGGGGGTGGCACTGTCATGGGCTCTAGGTCTTCAGCAGGGCATTGCTGTGGGATCCAGTCTTCAGCTGGCTTCTTTGGTCTTTAGAGAGTACGGGACAGATTTCCCGTACTCTCTTTGTATGTGGCTCTTCTGGGGACTATTGTAAAATAGTCCTATAAACTGTGCATCCTGTGTTGTTCTCCTTGAAAACCCCAACTACAGCACAGGTCATCAGGCTCCCCTGGGCCCTCACTGAAGGTGTGAGAATGTGGGCAAGAATCTGAACTGGGGCCCCTATGTCTCTCCAGTTTACCACCAGTTGGTCAGACCCTGAGCTTCAGTAATGCAAGTCACTTAATGAAAAGCAATCCGGGCCGGGCATGGTGGCGCATGCCTATAATCCCAACACTCGGGAGGCTGAGACAGGAGGATTGTTGTGAGTTCGAGACCACCCTGAGCTACAAAGTGAGCTCGAGGCCAGCCTGAACTGCATAGTGAGACCCTGTCTCAAAAAGACAAAAAAAAAAAAAAAAAAAGAAAGAAAAAAGAAAAGCAATCCATGCTATGAGTTTTGATGGGAAATGGATTGCAGGCTTTGTGGAGGAGAACAGAAGCCCACGTTTCACATGAAGGTATAGATGGAGCAAGGCAGAGAGGCAAGTCCAGGAAATCCCTGGAACCAGATGCTTCCAGGTCATTCTTCCTGAGTTTACTAAGACTTCCTGAAAGAGAAAGTGGGTTGTGGTTTCAAAGGTGAAGGCAGTACCACAGAGGGGACCCAAATAAAGGTCCTCATAGGGAAGACCTTTCATGTAGCTGAAACTTCTGGGCTGGGGACCCAAGGTGAGTAAGCTCATGTCTAGTCCAGTTACACAAGGCACGAGGGAAGGACTAGGAAATAAGCAGAGGTCTTGGATCGGCTGAGGGGCAGTGAGGAAAGAGTCTCTCCAGGGATTTGAGCTTGGTATCACCTCCAAAACCACAGCTCTGGCTGTGGCACAGAGCAGGATGGAAAGCAGCCAGCTGTAAGCAGGAGGGCTGTGAGCAAGCCACCACAGAGACCCAAGAGAGAGCAATGGCGGTCTCCATCTGGAGTGGGACAGATCCAGAAGGAAGGCAGATACATGAGAGATGAGGAAGAACAAGGACTGGAGGATGGTGCCTGAGGGTTGGCTTCAGCATGGGCATACAAGGACCTTCATGCATATTGCCTTTCCATCATCCTTGAGCTAGGAGCTGGGGCAGGGAGTGCATGACCGTCACAGCATGTTGGGGTCCAACCCTGATTCATGGGGCAGCTTCTCTTTCCTGGGCTTCTAGGTCTTTCCATTCCTCATGTCTCAGAAGAAATAGAGGAGAAGGAAGAGGAAAAAATGGCCATTGTCCTGCAGGAGGAGCAAGGGACCCTCTTTCCCACCTCACTTCACCTCCACCCTGCTCCAGGTTCTCTGGTGCCCTCCCCTGGGGACAGCCAAGGAGCACTGTTGTTCTCTTCTTTGCCACTGTTTTAAAACTGATACAAAATGATTGAGGCCTCTGTTCCAGTTCCTTCCTCTGTTCAGTTGATGCTACACACAGCGCAAACAAGAAAACAATATTGGGCTCAACTGAGTGCTTCCTGACCCAGGAGGTACAGACCAACAGAAGCCCCTGGGGAAGCTTGTCTGCAGCATAGGTAACTTGGGTGCCAGACACTACAAAGCCTGGCAAATCCAAGTCTTGAATTTAAATGCATGGCACATAGATTTTCAATACTGAGTCCTCCCTCCTTTAAGCTCATTAAAACAGAAGCCAAGCAGGGAAAGCAGAGAGAAAATAAAATACAAATCTACCATTTAGCTTCTTAATATGGGAATGACTGGGGCACCCACAAAGGTAGCAGGAGCAGTTTTTCAATCCTGCCTTCTCTCTGGCCCTGTCCACCCCTCACAGCCACCCTAATTAACTGTGGCATAAGTGTCAAACTGGGGAGCAATGGCCAAGATGCAGTAGGAGCCTGCACCACTGAGTTCAAAGGAGGCTCATTTGCTTATTCCTGTTATGTAATGACTGGGCCAGCCGTGCCGAATCTCCTGTGGGAGGCCTTGTTTCAATTAATAAAAACCTCATATGCTTCAAGGCGACATAAAGGAAAGATAAATAGTTGTGAAAATGAGTAGAAACAGGCGGGCTTGCTTCAGAGTTTCAGTGGCTCAATGCTAAGAGCTCCAAGTTAGAAGCCAGCAAGAATAGGGAGCTTGATTTCTATTTTGAGTCGTTCACTCACTAAGAAGAAAATAACTCAGGTGAGGGTCACACCCAGATACACATTTTACTGCATCTGGAAAGTTCTGAACGTATGCTTTAACTTATTGGGGGATATAGATGATATAAAATGGACATATTGGCTTTTCTAAGTAGGGAATTGAAGCTTTGAGGGAAAAGGTAATGTTTCTATCTCATGCCAATTGCAGGCCACAGTTTTGGAAGACCTTGGACCAAATGGGAAATTTCTACTTGGTTATATAATTATTCTACCTTGACTTATGAATAAGGATTCTATGAATTCTTGGGTGGAAACAGTGTGCATTTCTCAAAACCAGGGCAATTATAGCTCAGGAATTTCTGATTTACAGAGGTAAAGCTTAAACTTTAGAGAGGAAAATATCCAGGTGGGATGATAAATCTGCACTCAAGAAAAAGCACCAAAGCCATAAAATTATTAGGGCAATGTGATGGGGTTGGCTCCTCTTGACTGCAAACCAAGATGGAGACAGCAGGTCACCAGTAACCTTGAAGTTTGACCCTAACGGTATTTTTCCATTGGCATCACCAAGGCTGAGGGTCAATGTTCACTGTTACAAATCAGAGGTGAGATGGGGCGTACCTGCTCTAAGCTACCAGGCACTAACAGAGCTGGATTTTCAGCAACTTGGGCACTGGAACCTAGGCTTTCATCCATTTACCACCCAGCACTGCCTGCCCCATTTTCTGACAGAGGGAGGGTTCAGGGTGGAGGGAGTTAATGCATATCCTGCTGACTGACAGAACTGGTGGACATCACATTCTGATGAAACAAGGTCTGAGCCAGGGAGGATTGCCCAAGCCAGGATGGAAGACACAACGAGGGCATGGAGCCAAGGCAAATGGCAAAATGAGAGGTCCTGTTGCACATGGCTAAACAGCCAGGTGGTGGCACAGGCCTGAGATCGGAGGCTCTATAAGTAGAGCCAACCAGGATCATTCATTATAGACTCATATTTGGAGACACTGGGCCACTGTACAGAGTACATTAGAAAGCACTGGCATGGTGTGGATGCATCTAACACAGGCATTTACATTAGGTCATTGACTATTTTGTGATTTAATGGCAAAAATCCTCAAGCTTGAGTATGTGTAGGAGGAGCACAGTGGGGGAGGAGATGGAAAGGCAAATGTGAATGAAGCCAAGAGAGCTCCAAGGAGCAGCTGACTAGGAGTTATGGGACCTGCAGTCTAACCAGGAAGCACTGAGGTGCTCCCCAGGCATGCAGGGTCAGAGAAAGTGGTGGCAAACAGGTCTGGCCCTCCCCTGCAGCGAGCCAGGGCTGGGGTGATTAGGGACCTGGAGCAGAGGACAGAACGGCACTCAGTGTGCCACATTGCCTCTCCTCCTCTGCAGCAAGCAGTGGGTCGCTACGACTGACAACTGTGAACATCACAGACCCAGAATATATTGATTAATCAAGGCATTTGGCAAAGTCTCTCAGAAAATTCTTGTGGACAAGATGGAGAAATGCAGACCAGATGACAGTATAATTTGGGTGACTTGGAGTTGGCTGGAAACCTGTTCTCTTAGAGTGCTGATGGGTGGGGGAAGGCCGGACCCAGGGGCCTGCCAGGGGGCACTGATCCTGATCCTCGACGGCTCCTCATTACTACAAGTGCAAGTGACTTGGCTACAAAGACAGCAGGAATGCTGATTAGAACTCGAGATGACACAATGCTGGGAGAAATAACTAATATGATAGCATCAAGATTCAATCACCAGCAAATGTCAAAGACTTCAATGGGCTGGAACAACAGCCTGAATCAAAGAGAAGGAGTTGGACAGCGATAAATGTGAACTCTTTCATTTAGGTTCAAAACTAACTCCATGCATGCCGCATTGGGAAGTCTTGACCTGACAACAGTTCCTTTTGATGGAAACTGATCATTTTAGTTGCTCATGACCGAAATGATCCAATAGACTGACATGGCCCCAAAGGAGACGAATGTAATCGATCTTCGGTTATATCAATAGAAATGTAACATCTGAGGTGACTGAAAACAACAGGCTCACTCAACCCTGTCCTTTCAGACATCTGCAGGGGGAGGGCGCCTGCCGGAAGGCTGCTCTGGGCCAATACCTGTCACACAACCCAATGGATATTGCATTTTCAGATGGATGTTGAAAAGAGGACAGTGAAGAACTTGGAGATTGTTCTAAAATGGGAAGGCTAAAAAACATGGAAAAGACTAAGGAGAACCTCATGAGAGCAGCTTTCAAGTATTTGGAGGAAGTCCACATTTGGGCAGACGATAGGCAGAGATCCGTGGCCCCACTAGAAAATGAAAACTGTTTGACAACTGAAGATAGTGGTTAAATCTCATGCAAGATGTAAAAGGGGAAGTGGGATCCTCACTGATGGCATCTATATTTTTACTTGTATTTTGGTACTAGGGATCGAACTCAGGACCTTGTGCTTGCCAGGCAGGTACTCATGCCACTGAGCTACCTCCCCAGTCCTGCTGGCATCTCTAGAGTTTCAGAATATCAGACGTTCTCCTGCAGATATGGGAAGTGAGGCCCGCAGGGCTCCCCGGGACAGACAAGCCCGTGACTGCTGGTTGCATTCTCTTAGCTCCCGATGAGCTTGCAACTCACTGGCGTTGGCTCTGCCAGTGCACAGAGCTCCACGTGGGTGTGAGTCTTGGCTGTGGACTTCACAGCTGCAGCTAACAAAGAATGCAGCTTGCACTCCAGGATGGCAGCTCATGAATGACAAGCTTTATAGAAGAAGATTCCATTTTGATCTGTTAGTTTAGCTTTGTTCAACTCAGACACGAGGGAAGAAAAGGAGATGAACAGCACGCCTCTGGCTTATCACAGTGGAAGAAAATCCCAGTAGAAAAGTGTGATCGAATGCGGAGCCTGGCCTTGATTCTTCCAGATTGCAATCTTGTTTTTCAATAAACATTGAGTTACACGCTCAGAAAGGAATAGGTCTTCTAATAGAATAATCCGCAGTACTATTCAACAGCTACATGTAAAATGGGTAGAGCTGATAGATTGCAGCAGGACCTTTGGGGCTTCATTTGAACTAACACTAGGAAAATTTTCTATTAAGTAGGACTGAAAATTCTAAAGGGCCCAGAGGGAAGGGTAGCCGATCCTGAGACAGCATCAACTCATCTTTGCCTACTAATATCCAGGCTTGCCATTGTTTGTATCCTAAATGTCCCCAAAGGCTGTGTGTCACAGGCTCAAACTTTGTGTCCCTGGGTCCTTAAATCACCAACAGTGTAGGAACCCTAACCTCTTCTCTCCTTTGCCTCCCAGTCATGACATAAAGCTTTGCTTCTTGCTATCTTATGTGGCCACCGACCCACCAGGATTCCAACTATTGGCCAAAACCTCTAAAACTGAGATACAAAATAAAACTTTTCTCTTCATGAGCTTATTATCTATCTCATGTTTCATTTGTTGTAGCAACAGAAACCTGAGGGTTCTATATACCCTTCTGTGGTTCCCTCCCACACTCAGCAAAGCAGATCTGTGTGATCGAGATGATATGGCAGAAATGACAACTTCCTAGGTTAAGTCCGTGGTGGTAAATCTATGGCACATGTGCCACTGTGTGCTGTCTGCCCACATGAAAAGCTCTTAAAGATTTGCCATCCTTGGGTGAGGTTATAAAGCACATTGGAACTGCTACCTTGTGCTCTTTTAGATCATTTGGAGGAGCCAGCTTCTATTCCATGAAGACACCCAAATGGCCCTCAGAAGTGCATGTGGGAGGAACAGAGGCCTCTGGCAGCGAGGACCAACTTACAGCACCCAAGGGTGCGCAAGCCTGCAGGCGGCTGCAGTCACACTGACCTCTGATGACAACTTCATGAGATTCCCTAGGTCAGAAGGCTCCATCAGGCTCCTCCTACCTTCTAGACCCACAGACACTTTGTAGGATAGTAAATGTTTATTACTGCTCTTAGGTCACTTAGGCAGCAACACAGAGGTTAATACACAGCTGTTATTAGCATACTCAGGGCTGGGGGCATTGCCCTGTGGTAGAGCACACTGGGTGCATGGCACACACACACAAGGCCCTGGGTTTGATCCCTACCATCAGAGGAACCAAAAGAAAAGTAAACTCTGTAGTACTTAAATAGGATGGAGAAACTGGAGACACACAACACTATATCCACATACTACACAGGGTGGCAGAGACAAGACACGGCTTTCCTTTGCTTTTCCCAGGCCCGGCCTCCCTGTGCTGTGACAGACAAGCACCTTCAGCAAACTGTGCCCTGGGCCTTTGCAGTGTGGCTGTCCCGAGACAGCATCAGTTAAAGTGACCTCACGATTAAACATAAAACGTGGCCAAACTGCACTCAACAGGGCACGTGCACTCTGGCCACATTTTCACTAAAGAGACAGCCACCTTTGGAGAGCAGATGCCCCAGGAAATCAGCCCCACAGAGACCTGTGCATGCCTGGTAGGCAGAGATGTCTAAATGTGACATGGAAGGTTCACAGAGCCGTTAACTTGGGGCAGTACAGGACCGATACGTGCCTTTTAATATACCATTTAGTCTACTCCTATGGTTATCTGGGGCCAATAGCATACTGAAAAAGAAAATTATGGGCAACTCATATTTTTTTTTCCTTGCTTATGCACCCATGTTTTTGTGAACATGGTAGGTGATTTACTTTTTCTATTAGAATGAGCCAGTGCCTAGAGCAATTGGCCCAGCTTCAGCCCCTCGACTGTTCCTGTGGGGGATCCTTCAACAGTGAGCTGGAGAAACAACGTCACCATCGGGACCAGAGGTCATGGGATCAAGGTGCACAGAGGGAGCAGCTCCAGAGGAGCATGAAAAGGGGGCCGAGGTACTGCGTGGGAGAGAGAAATCAGGGGGGCCAGAAGTGAAAACTGAGCGATGTGCTCATCAGGAGAGAATCCAGGTCACTGAGGGCATGTAAGGGACAAGCAAACACAGCAGAGGGCAAGACATAATCCAGGCTGTGTACCAGGGAATATATAATCCTGAAAAGGAAATGTAATTCAAAATATGAAATGTGCAAAGCTTATCTGCCTAATAATACCCTCCTTAGAAATATTAATCTACCCTCTACTGTATAGTCAGTTATTATATATAACTTCTCAGTATACATATTCATCTATGCATATTACATATTCATATATATTATATATTACATATTCATATATTCATTTCCAAGCTTATAAATATTTTAAGTATGAGAGTTGTAGGGGCCTTTTACTTTTGTGGTTTAATGTGTTTCTTTTTTGGATTTTTCAAAGTAAAAGATAATCTAAAAAAGAAAAAAAGCAACAGCAAGCTTTACTTCAAATGTTCCATTTTATGCAGAGCCAGAACTTTCTAAAGGAAACTTGAAGAAGAAATAGTTCTGTCTCCTTTGAACCAAGCAAGGTGGGCGGCTGAGACCCTGGTCCAACCCAGGCAGGGACCTCTGCTGGGCACTGGGTCAGGAGGATGCGGAGCAGACAGGAAATGCAGAAAAATTAAGACACCAATGCTGCTGCAGAGTTGAAGGGCACCGACAAAGTAAAGGTAGGCATTCAGGAGACAGCTGTCGAAAATGTACCTTTCGGCCTCCTCAGACCTAATCCCCAAGTACTCAAGAAAAGCTTCAGTGAAAACAGAACACAGGACATCAACACAGAAGAGTTAAGGACTTCCACACAAAGTCCAATGAGTTAGAGATCCTGGCACCGGGGAGCTAGGCTGGGCACTTTTATAAGTGAAACACAGAGTTAAGGTTTTTAAAGAATAAATAAGCTTTTTAAAATGAAAATTCTCTGTGAAAGATTAAAACATCAAGTCGAAGAAACTTCACAAATCGGAATGACCTTCTCTCCATGGCATAAATGTCTTGGCATGTTTTTTTCTTATAACATCTAAGGATGAACAGAATATCTGACCTCTGCTTCTCTTTTAGAAAGTTCCAGAATGGCTAGTGTGTTCAGCTATGACAACTACACTATGCTTTCTAGTTCATGGGTTCTTCTGACACCTTACTTTATTTGAGCTTAGTAACAACTCCCACATTTAGGCATAGTATTTTTACAGGTGAGGAAATAAGTATTTATCAACCAGAACCCCCTGGGCTACAAGAAATCATCTGTATAGGTGATTATAGGTAGTTCTAAAGCAGTTACCTCCCCCACTTTAAAATACATATTTTCATTCTAGAGAGAACACTGAAGTTTAGAAAGGGAAATGTATTGTTGATAATATTAGTATAAATATACTAAAACACAAACTGAGACAAACCTTCTGACTCCAAATCCCAGGCTCTCCCCAGTCCTGAACAATAGTTGAGCAAGTCCTATTTCCATGTGTATTTATAACACAAAATCTTTGTTCAAAGGTGTTACAATTTGGGGGAATTCATTGAGCTTCTCTGAACTGCAGTGCAGGTTTGTTATTGATAAAAAAGATATGATAACAGATAGTAATTTACCCACGGACATTAAAGAATTAATTGCATATACAAAAGAGATGTATTATAACAAGATTGCATTTTTACAGGATTGCATCACTTTTCATCCTTTATCTCGGGGCTAGAAAAGCCAAAGAATCCTCTGGGAAGGGACTGTAGAGACTTCTGGTGCCACAGAGTCTCCGAGTCCACTTGTCCCTTCCATATGCAAGATGGATATAGGCCTTGAGCTCATGAGCACACTCTCCATGGGGAAAGGCAGAGCAGAGACACGTGACCAAGGAAACAGTGCAGGCCCAGGTAAGAAAATAGATGTGGATGTGAGGCACAGAGTGTGGCAGCGGCCAGAGATCAGAGGAATTGGCCTGGGGGTCGGTGGTCAGAGCAGGAAGCACAGAGGAGGTCAAGGACAAAGAGCCCAGGGCGCAGTGTTCGTGGCAACACTGCAGCGAGTGGCATGACCTAGGGTGAGTGTGCGGTTGGCAGGACCCAAGAACAAGAAGGCCAAGGCAGCCATGTAGGAGAGAACACGGATGGGAGGCCAGGCCATGAGGGGCCACTTCTGACCCCAGGTGGATGACAAAGACGCTGGAGATGCCCACATCACCCTCATCCCAATGCTGGCTTCTCAGAGGACCCTCGTGCACCCCATGGGATCCTCATCCTTGACTATGGGAGGTTCACGACTCCGCACCTGGCCTCTCAAGAAGGTAACACTCACGAGTCAGCATGGTGACCACAGCTGCCTTCCACGGCAGCCTATCCAAGGCCCTGGATGTTCCTGGAAGGAGCTCTTGGGATTCACCAGGATGAATTCAACCTGAATTCATCAGGTTGAGCCAGCAAACAAAAGCGCCCCCAAATGGCACCTTGAAGGGAAAATTTCTTGGTTGTTGCTATGGCAAGAGGCTGCACACAGTGACTGCACGTGCTAACCCAAAGCAGAAGTCAGCCTCTGCCTCGGCTCCTAAGGCTTCACCTCCCAACGCATGCACTCTTCCGACCTCTAGATCAGGACTCAAGGTAAAGCAGAGCAGCCCCGGGGCGAGCCCGTACTTACAGGTCATTCAGTGAAGACCTCACTCTGGACCCAGCTGCAGTGCTCATACCCCAGTTTCTTCCCATCTGTGACATCTGGGTTATAATACAATCTTCCTAACAAGGTTGTTCGGGTGGGACAAGCAGGCAAGGAGCTCAGTAGAGCAGCCTGGTTGCCACCATGTACAGAACATGGCTCTTCCATTTCTTGGCAACAAGTGCCACCATCTTCGCACCTTTGACCTCCTCCCCATATTTCCAAGGAGCTCCTTTTCCTGCTGGAAAGAATTTTCTCAGGAAGTGGAAGAAACTGGAAAGGAAAAAGACAGTCCTAAGACTGTCTTAACATTTGAAGTTTGGGGGAGATACATGGGGCAGAAAAAGAGATGAACAGACATGATGTGCTGCCCTAGTGCTCTCTGGATGAGTAATGGGAGATGTTTTCAATCTACTTACTGAAGTAACTCGAAAGTAAACCACAGGAGGAAAAGAGAAGAAGAGAAAAGTTCTGTCCTTACACCCAAAGCAAACACCACAGAATAATGTTGCCATGCATATTACAGGATTCTAATGAACGCAGTCAAGCCCTGGCTTTGGTTCCAAAATGTGGCCCAATCTAAGAGGTCAGCAAGTCAAACCGGGCTTAGCCAGACCTTGCGCTCTCTTGCTGGCTCAGATAGAAGGGAAACCAACCTTGGTGAGTTAGGGTAAGACCAACAGCCCTGCTGCTCAAGACAGACAGAGCTCTGCAGGTAGAAGCAGAGAGGCCCACCCAGGTCCTGCTTGTGTCTAGCCAGGGCTACCCAAGGTGAAGAAATTAAGTTTAATCTTTGCCACCTCCCACTGCCTTTTCAGCATCTACTTGGGTCTAGTTCCTGCCTTTTGTCACTCTCCTCATTTCTGTCCCCACCTCTCCCTCAAATTGGGGTGCATCTGGAAAGCCTTATATCCTCAGGTTTGCCGTCACATGAGGCCAGGTGTGGTGGCTGCTGGGAAGGGCAGCATTTTGTGGGTCAATTTCTGAGGTCGAAGGAATGAATCTCCCATGTGGGGGAGACCAGGTGATGGCAATGGGGACCCGCCCACAGAGACAAGCTCCCCTGGGGGGCTGGATGGTGGCTGCTGATTGAGACAAGGTCCTCCTCATCCTGCAGGCAACAGGAACCAGGGGGCAGCTAATCTGCCCCACTGAACCTTCCAAACCAACACGTGGTCTGGGCATAACCCAGAGGCTTCTGAGCCCTGAGCCAGAGGCCCCTGAAAAGCACTTTCTGTGAACCTCACCACCTCATGCTTTTCTGATTTTACAAATGTGTTGCTACATCCCTATTCTCCCCTAGAGTTGCCTGAGGCTCAGGGTCAGACAGAAGGGAGGGCAGGGGGTCACAAAGTTGTGCTTTCTCTAGCCTCATTTCTCCTCTGCAGATCTTTGGCGGGCACACAGAAGACAGCTTGGCTGAGAGAAACCAGCTGGGCACTTATTTCTGGTAGGAAATCAAACCTGAGAGGAGCAGCAGGTGAGGCAGACTTCTGTGGGTGGCAAGAGTGGGTGTGGGCAGAGAAAGGACATCTCGCAACCAACCAGGGAAGACTGCACAGAAAACCGAAGCTACCTCCAGTCCAAAGGGTGCGGTTTGCAACATGCTCAGTCTTCCAGTCTTAATCCTTCAACTGAGGCTTGGGGCTTCATGTATTCATTCCTAGCAACCAATTTTGCTGCTATTTGGAATGACCTGGATGTCAGGAAGAGATGACTGGAAAGAGAAGGGACCGGGGTAGAGGGGTCTGCCAATGTCTCCCCAAGAAAGCCTTCTTTTCAATTACGTTCCTAACCACTTAGATGAATTTTAACAGCCTCTGCTTTTCCCGGACAGTTTTCCTTTGAACTCCTAGACTTCCCTTCACTGCAAGTTGCCATAATATGAACCAGATTTTTTTTTCTCTCCCTCTTGTTTTCTTAAAAGGCGTTAACTATAAATTAGAGTATCTTAAGAGTGAGGTGTCACATGTGGGCCTCAGGCTCCTCAGCCCTGGAGCCCCGGGCTGGGCCAGGGGCCAGGCCGCCTCTGTCTTTGGCAGCTGAGCCCCGCCAGCCAGCCCAGGGATGATCCCACCCTCCTCCTCCTCCGAGCTCTCCGGTTACATCAACGTACAGAACCGCCTTGTTTGACTTAAGATTTTAAATGTACTTTTTTTTTTCTGAGTTATTTTTCCACGCAGTTCTTCATTCTAACGAGCTTTTTCCCACCATGGACACCACATCCATACGCAGTGTATCCATGCCTGCAGGTGCCCACCTCTCTGGGCTGTCAGCGGGTAGCTGGCCTGGTCCGGGCACAAGCAAGCAATGCCTTTTAAAGTCCTCTCCTTTAGATGCGCACCAGAGACTTCGAGAGTACACAGCGCTCACCGGCCTCGGAGTCTGCCTGTGATACCACCCTAGGGCAGAGCCCCCAACAGGCAGTCATCATTTCAGCATCTGCTTTTCATGGCACCCATGTTCCTAGCTGTTACTCAGGGTCAACATCGAGGAAACTGTCCCCAAAAGTCATTGTTCAGTGGGGGTGAGTGAAGACAAAGACAGCAGCATGTGCTCTCTGGTGTTTTTCCTTCTGAGGGCACTCATCCCAGCACAGGGCCCCGTCCTTGTGACCTCATTGAAACTCCTTAAAGGGTCTGCCTCCTACAACCACTCCATGAGGGTTAGAGCTTCAATACAGAAAGAGAAAAATCCCTTCAAGGTCTGGGAGAGCAGATGAACCTTGGAGGGAGGAGCTAAAGTTTATGAGTTTTGTTTTTTTTTTCCCTTCAGCCTAGGCGGCCCCCTTCCAGTCCAAGTAAAAGCCTGGGAGTAGAATGCAATCTCCAGAGAGGTCCAGGAACCCAGACCAAAGTGAGCTGTGTCTTCCTTCCTACATAGGAAGGTAGGAACTGCGCAATATCACACAGAGCATCCCTGCATCGCAGGACAGCAGCCAGAGAGGAGAAATGGGGGTGCAGTGAGTCTAAGCAGCCAGAGAAGCTGCAAAGATGCACAGCCCGGGGCCAGGGTCCTAGGGGTACAGGAGGCCTGCGGCCCAAGCTGCCCTTGTGAGGTGGAGCAGACGGAGGCAGAGGGGTACATGCAGGATGGAGTCCAGGAGCCCTCAGTGGAGCTGGGAAACAAACCAGGAGCTCTAGCCACCACCGTGCCTGGGTACCTGTGGTACACGCTGGGGACCGTGTCCGGACAGTAGGCCTCATTGTGAGACAATGAAGCTGCCCGTGAGTGTGGCTTGTCTAGAAGAAAATCCAATCCAGAACACAGGCTTTCCTGCCTGGAAGACAAAATGCCACCTGCCCCAGCCTCAGCCTTAGCCTCTGGTGAAGAAAGGCCTGAGAGCAATTCAGGCTCAGTCGCTTTGAAGCAACAGTGCACACAGAGGAGAAAAGCCATGCTCAGAGGCCCCAGCCACGTGCCTGAGGGAGCATAACTTCCGCGTGATCAGAGCTGGGTGTGAGCTTCAATCTTGGCAGGCTGCACCCTACCCTCTAAGACGCTTTCTGTTCCTTTTCCTCTCCTCCCCTCCCATGCCCAATAAGCAGGTACAGCCCTCCTGGGTGCAAACGAGGCCCTAAGCATCCTCTGCTGCGTGCTCACCCTCCTGGGGCAGCAATCACAGCCCCCTGCCCCAGGGTGAGTCTCCAGTCCTGTCCCAAGCAAACCTTCCTCTAGGGGTACTGCCCCCAGGTGGCAAATAGGGGGTCATGTAGATGTCCAGCCACCAGGCCACAAGCGACACTGGCAACAGCTTTGCCTGCCCCTGAGTTTTTAAACACACACTGCTGAACTTACACATCTGCCCCACATCAGTCCCTTCCTTCTCTTTGTTCTTTCTTATGGCTCTGTCTGGATTTGAAGATCACACCTTGCTTAGGGCCACCCAGGTCCACCCTAGAAGGTAACCTGGGGAATAGTTTCTTTGCCTACTTTTAACCCTAAGTAGTCCCCACCACCACCACAAGTGTTTACAAATCCTATTATTATGAATCTGTGGAAAAGCTTCCTCAAGTGCTGGACAAAGACTTAGGCCAGCAAATCTTATAAATATAAGCTGGTGTTAAAGAGCCCTGCTTTTCATGGTTTAGTAGTTCTGTATTTTGGGTGCAAACCAATTTCCTCTCAATTAAGTCTCATTTCTAAAATGCTATTTTAGCCTGCACCTCGGTTTTACAGTCAAGGCTTTACTTCTCGTTTTATTCCCAGGACTTTTTACAACTCAAGTTACAATGACTGTAAAACGTCTGTGTGGAACAGGGTCAAAGGACTGACACTGCCAACGCCCGTGACTTTCATGTCAGGTTAGATGGCGATGGTAATAGCTGATGCAGCCTAGCAGGTCAGGCGCTGGGTGCTTTCCATAGATCAGTCTCTCTCAAAACTTCCCAGAGGCTCTGTGAAGTATGTGCTGTTACTGCCTCCATCTTCATGAGGCACAGAGAGGCTGATGAACCTGCCCAGGGCCCAAGAGTAAGGGGACGGATCTAAGACTGGAACCCAGGGCAGTCGGACTCCGAGCTTCTTCAGTTCCATAGGACCTTTCTTCTGCCACTGGACCTCACGGTGTCCCCAAGTCCCACACCTAGGCTGTATTATATTACCACACAGAAGCAGTGTCTGAGTCACCCGTAGATAATTGGGTCAGTCAGCAGAAAAGTTTTATACAAGTGAGCCGGGCGTGGTGGCGCATGCCTGTAATCCCAGCACTAGGGAGGCTGAGGCAGGAGGATTGTTGTGAGTTCGAGACCAGCCTGAGCTACAAAGTGAGCTTAAGGCCAGCCTGAACTGCACAGTGAGACCCTGTCTCAAAAAAAAGACAAAAAAAAAAAAAAAGTTTTATACAAGTGGTGCTGGACAACAATATGTTGTTACGTTTACAAGAGTAATTTAAAAGCTAAGCCTCTAATTACTAACCCGACACACTGGAACTTCTCCACCAGAGTCACCAAATCCTGATATGGTGGCTGAGTGGCCAATGGGACACATGTCCCTGGATGCCTCAGGCAGAAGGGGGCCTGAGGCGGGGGGAGACTGAGGTAGGACCCATCTGCCTGGGTTTGCAGGCTGCAGGGGCTGGGAGTATGAACAGAAGCAAAGGGATCGCTACATAATCATCAGGCATGTTTACAGCCAGTGCCAGGCTTTCACCACCTCTCCTTTGACCAAACCATCCACCAGCCTCGCCTGAGAGCCACTGATATTAACTTTTCACCACCTTGAAGCCAGAATTTGTTGGTTTTCTGACAGGCTGTTCACAGAAGTAAGAAACGGTTTCCAGACCGATGTATGCGCGCCATCTAGAGGTGCATGGCGGTTACTGCAGATTACACTGGGGCAAAATCCTGCATTTTTCTAGAATCCATAGAGAAAAATGGGAAGGAACACACCAAGATCATAAAACTAATTTCTATTACTGGATACATATATGCACGCAAATCGCTGCTGCTGAAGGCCACAAAGGTGACAGTTGAGATAAGCCTAGTTCTCTCCCACGTGGCCTGTACCATCAGGTGTCCTACTCTGCCTTCTCAACATTCTCAGTGAGGCCAGGGGAACAATATAAGCCATCCCGACGAGGCCCATCGTTGGCGCGATACTACTTTCATGTGACAACTTTTGATGGCTGCTTCTTTGTTTCAGGCTGGCAGACAGAACAACAAAAGGACCAATCATCTTGCGACGCCCTGGAGGGAACTTGGGCTTGATGCAGGCATGTGTTCCCCCTCCCTGGTTCCTAACAGAGCCCTGACAATGTCTCCGTGGAAGAACCCCCAGCACACCAGACCTGTGTGTGAGGGAACACAACCAGACGCCAGGTAGGTGCAGCTGCGAAAACAGCTGTTTATCTGCAGAAGGGAGCCCTTGGCACTGCCTCCTGCCGGTACATGGGCCCCTGTGACCAGGCGTCCCACGCCACAGACTGCAGCCAAGCCCCCCTAGAGCACGGGGTTCAGGCGACCCAGGCTTCAGGACAGGCTTCAGTTGTCAGGGAAGGAAGCAGTCAGAAAAGCCATCCCTTAGTGGTTATTTGTTGTACAAGGAGCAGACATGATATTCTATTTACAAACACTGTTAGAGCAGATCCCTCTATTCACTGAATTGCGAGAATGTGGCTGTATACCTATCTTTTTTTTTCCAAAGCTGATTTATAGGACAGTTTCAATAATTTTTACATTGTTATCTTCCTAGTGGACATCCACTAAGAAAACAATATTCAATGTATTAATTATTGAATCTGTCCTACTAATTTTATTTAAAACTGTCTCATTGCTGTTTGTTCTTCAATAAACTTATGGAAAAAATAATAATTAGTATATTGCAAAAAGAAAAGCCATCCCTATGAGGCTCACGAAGGACTATGAACAGAGCACTGAGGAACTACCTGGTAAGGCAGGGCCCTGAGGGCATGGCAGCTCCTCTGTCTGCTGCCCCATGGCATGTTTCCTCACCTTCTTCCACTGCTCCTTTGTCTCCCTGAACTCCTGGACCTGCAGTGGGACATCCCAAAAATGGCATGGAAGTGGGTGGGGGAGCCGCCCTGAGATCAGCGGAGTGGAACCAGGGAAGGAAGCCTGACCCCAACAACTCCCCCCTACTCACTGCCCTGGTCAGCCCAAGAGATGTCAAATGTCTGGACATCCATGAGCTTGCAGCCTCTCCTGTGCAGCTTCTTACGTCAGGTCTTCTGCTATCCGCAGCTGAAGTGTCCTGCTCTGAAGGCACTCTAGGCAGAGGCCAGAGCCAACACCAAGAAGCTGAGAGATGCGAGCCATGGTTAAGAAGCAGCGCTATGAACAACGCCAAAGAGTACTGGGACAGAATGACCTGGGCCAACGAAGTGAAGATCTGGAGGACTTATTGGAAGTCTCTCAGCAGTGGCACATTTAGATTCATATTTTAGAAGATGACACTGACGATTTTGTAGTGGAAAGGGCAGGAAGCCGATGAGAGGAGTTTCCTTGCTTATCTACACAAGGAATGATGAAGGCGTAAAGAAAGCAGGGGATGATGGGAAGAACGTGAGCAAAACATAGACCCTGCCAAGGCAGGGTGCCCGTTGCGTCAGCACCCCCAGCTGCGGTGCGGAGGGGGAACAGAGGGTGACACCCCATTTCTGGCCCGGCCAACTAGATGCTGTTCATGAAGACAGAGGAGGAGTCACTGAAAGCCCGTGTTGAGTGTAGCGTTTTGTGCTTCAGGTGCTTCATCACTCCGGTTACATCACCCTTTTTCACCGGGCCCAGACAACAATCTTAACCAATGCTTTGAGTGCCAGGACTCAGACTATGCAGCTATTTGCTATCCCCATTGGAAACGCCTGGGAGGACTCTCTGTGAACACAGGAAGTCTCCTGCTGACCAGTGGATGGGGCCAGACACGGCCTCTGGGGGTGGCACCCAGCCTGTGTGGCTGTGAGGTCTGAGCATTCAGGAGGACCCAGTGTAGAAGAACAGTAGGCCGTACACTTCCCAGAGCTCCGGGTGGGCATGGCAGCATCCCAGAGTCACCCGGGGCTGGCTGAGCAACACGCTCACTCAGACAAAATCTGAGCCAGGATTGTGTGTAGCCTCCCTGTGCCAGGCCAAAGAGGAGGAAGGCAAGGGTAGTCCCTAGGCCTGGGCACCTCAGGGTATCCCAGTAGGCAGATGTGTAACTCAAAAAGGGCAATAGAGAATGACAGGTGACCTGACTGAGTCCTGTTGGGGGCACCGTAGGGGCAAGGAGCCTCAAGGGGCAGTGCTGGGGAGAAATGACAGCTGTGTGGAGCCTGGCCAGGAAGAGAGCTGGGTACCAGTGTGCACAAGGAAGGGGCATTTCAGGGGAAGTCAGGCTGGCACCACCACACAGACACACCAATTCTCTCCTACATGGGAGAGACACCAGCAGGAGACACAGTGGGACAAGCTGGGTTCATTCAGCACTTTCGATTTTCCACTGAATTCTGCATCATTTGAGTCGCTGGATCACAAGTGGGAAGGGACCCAACAGTGAGCATGGTGAGCCATACCTGCACTCGGTGTAAACATCCGTGCTCTGCACCACTGGTCAGGGCTGCCTCAGCTTGAGGCCTGCCCAGCCCGCCCCGCATTCATCACACGTTTATGGGGCATCCACAGGGAGAGACCACGCCAGGTTGGGACATCCTACTTTTTAGGAGGCAGTTTTTGAGACTGAGTCTGTGTGTGTGTGTGTGTGTGTGTGTATTTTAGGGAAGGGTCTACAGGGTGTTCAGAGTCTCACTTCTAGATCAGACTTGTAGTGATTCTCCTGTTTACAGCCTCCGAAGTGCTGGGATTACAGGCGTGCGTCACCAAGCCCAGTCTTGGCTGCTGTCTTGGCGCCCCCCCCGGGGGCGGAGCCAGCACGGCAGGCCCTGGGATTGGGCGCCCAGCCCGCGCCTGTTTGCAGGTGCTTTAATCGAGACAAGGACTTACTATGTAGTGCAGTTTGATCTTGAACTCACTGTGGAGCCCAGGCTGGCCTCAGACTCACAGCAATCCTCCTGCCTCAGCCTCCCGAGTGCTGGAACCACAGGTGTGCCCCACCATGCGTAGCACGAGGAACATTTTTATGTTGGCAAACAACTACCTCATGAAAGCCCCACCTCAGTCTTGGGCAATCCTAGCACAGGCAGTGTTCCTGGTCCTCAAGCCAGACCCTACAACACAAGGGATGTGTGGGTCTTCCAGGATCTGCTACAGGTCTCTTCTTCTCAGTAAGAAATGAAACAAAGCAGAAGAATTTGAGGAGCATCTGCTAGGCACCTTGACCTTAGTCTTGAAGTCACTGCGGAGCTTAGCAGTTTAAGCAGAGGGAGCTGGAGAAGACACAGCTACAAACAGGCACTTTTTATGCTTTCCAAAAAGCACATGAGGACTTTTAAAAAGTGATCTCAGATGATGCAGCCCCGAAAATGCCCAGCAGGGGGAGCTAGAAGCGACGACACAGGAGGCTTTTCAGCCTTTGAACCTGCCTTGCTAATCCGAGGGGTGTTTCAATCCTTCCTCTCTGCAAAAGTTAACATTGGCGCTCCTTGTCCGGATCCAGGAACACATCGTGGCTTCCAAGTCAGACCAGGAGAAGTGCTCTCATGGGAGTGGGTGGATGGGTGGGGGGTGTCTATTTTTCTCTGAGTTACACGCAGAACCCAATGGATGAGACAGATCCCACCAGGGCAAAGACACCTCCCAAGAGCAGGAGGGACAGGGTGCCCTCTGATTGCAGGAGGCTGGGCAAGGAAGGGGAGGGAAGCCAACAGCAGGTCTCAGAGCCCTATCCAGTCTCCCTGAAAAGAATCACGGAGAAGGTGGAAACTCTTGCTTTTTCTCCAACTTTGGATTTTGAAAGATTCCAATGCTAAAGGAAAAGTCACAGAAACAATTCACTTAAACTCTGTAAACATCCTGGTCCCTCTCCTCCCTCTCTCTCTCCAGTATCTCTGCGCCCTCCTGGATTCTGCCCACAGCCTCCTGAGCACCCAAGCTCCCCGGCCTCTTCTCCGGGGTGCCCTGGCATGAGGGAGGCTGGGGTGTGAGCCACTATGGAAGTGAGAGGGGCTATGGGGCCGGGGGGCTGAGGAAGAGGAGGATTGAATGATGGCGGGCTGCGTGGGGGAAGGGTGGAACAGAGGGGCTCTGGGGAGAGCAGTGGCCCCTACAGAGGTAGGGAGCAGGGGCATGCACCTGTGCTCTGCATGTCCCACTTTAAACGTTCTGCTTTCATCTTCCTTTAACAGTAATGAGGGTCATCTTACCGTTGAGCTGTGCTGGGCATCATGTTCCTTAAGGGTCTTCCATGCATCTTCTCCTTTCTTCGCCAGTCACTACCTGGCGGGTCAGGATTGTGATCAACTCATTTATAGAAGTGGAAACTGAGGTGGCTCCTGAGGCCCACAACACTTCTGTACCAGATCAGCCCCAGTCTTTGCGATCCTTCACGTCAAGATCCTGGCACGCAAACCTGGACACAGCCCCATGCCAACCCCCTCCCTAATGTCTCCAGCACAGACACCTGCAGGTCACACTGAGCTCAGATCTCTGAGACCGCATTTCTTTTCACTCCCCCAGAATTTTATGAAGGGGCCTGAGAATCTCCGATTGCCAGACAGTCACAAAGTAATGATGTGACCTCTAGGTCACATGGCCAGACCTTCTCCCCAAGGCCAGCTCTAGAGAGGAACAGAGGGGGCTTCCAATTACAACGAAGTCCAGCCTGTGCAGCAGAGTACACACCTGCCCTAAGGTGCTGTTTATTCTTGGCATTGTCATAGGGGGAAAATCACGCTCCTAGTCTGTATTTGTTGCATCTCTTGCTACCATTACTCTACTTCCATGTATCTTATTTTGGTCTAGTCTATTTTTAAAATAAATATCTACTTTTTTTATTTTTGTAATAATTCTTTTTTTTTTTTTTTTTTTTTTTTTTTTTTTTTTTTTTTTTTTTTTTTTTTTTTTTTTGGCAGAACCAGGGATTGAACTCAAGCCCTTGCACTTGCCAGGCAAGCGCTTATTCTACTGAGCTAACTCCCTGGCCCCCTACATTTTTTATTTTTAAAAGTGAATAAAAAATATTAAAATTGGGCCAGCCGAAAAGATCAGCATATTAAAGGGTTCGATTGCTGGGCTGGCCATGCCAGCCCTGCCCCAGGAACGTGCTGAGACTTCAATTGAGACTGGGTGTGGTGATGTGTAATCCCAGCTCTTGGGAGGCTGTAAACTGATGGACTGCTACGAATGTAATCTAGTGGTGAAACCCTGAACACCCTATAGACCCTTCCCTAAAATACAGGAAAAAAAATAGTAAAACTAAAACATCCACTAGAAACGATACAGAATTTCACTGTATAGAATAATAGGAATTCAGCCATGGTTGTTATAATGTCCTCTTCAAATTAGTTGCTTAGAATACCAGATGTAAGTATGCAAATTGGTTTTAAAAAGTTATAAGAAATTTAAGACAAAAAAATAAGCATTAACTGCTCCTTTCAATAGACCAGCAGAAATCAGCAGCATAATTATCTAAGCCATCCTGTACATATACACGAATCTATCTTTTTCCCTTCCTTCTTTCTTTTCTTTTAACCTCTCCATCTTCCCAGTTGTTCCTTTCCTTTGAACAGTTTCTTTCCCTTAGTCTATATTGCCAGCAATAAGTTGCGTTGCCTTGAGCAGCTTATAAGAAGGACATGTAATTTTAGAGTTGAACACTAGATGTCACTATAAACCAGCTTTAGAAACCCATTTCTGCCCAGTCTTCCAGGGTCTCAGGAAGCCGACATCAGGCTGAAGTATGGCATGTCTCACACTGACTTGCTATTATGCTACATAGTCTATAAAGACTGAAGGGGTGCAATCAGACAGAGACCCCATCACTAATATGGCTAACCATAGCCTCTCTGAGGGACCGAAGAAAGGCAGTGCACTCTATTAAGAGCATATATTTGAACCCTCACATTGTACGCCTTACATATTGAGCCTTCTAGGAACTGCTTGGAAACCTCAAGGATAAATCCTATGAAAAGTTCATCACAGTTCTACAAGGGAGAAAAATATACATGAAGGTTTTGCCCAGTACAGTCTTGAGAAAGTGAAGCTGTATTTGAATGCGAGATCTTTTTATAAAATGTACGATCATATTTGATCCTTTTATTATTATTTTTGGGGGGGTCTCTCTACATAGTTCAGGCTGGTCTTGAACTCACTGCGTAGCCCAGGCTGGCTGTGAACTCCTGGGGATCCTCCTGCCTCAGCCTCCAGAGCACGGAGGTTACAGGTGTGTGCTACCCAGCAGGCCTGGGTTTGTTAACTGTGGCTGATCTTGCTCCCCTCCTCCATTGGGCTAGTGTGGAAGCACAGCAAAGAAATAAGCTGTTCTCTTGCCACCCTAAGAGTTCATCAGGAGACAGGACTGCAGTAGCCGTAGGCATTTCAATGACACACTTGCCTGGGAATGGTGAGCAAAGCAGGTGGAAAAACTAGCAAATTTCAAATCTTCAGGAGATGAGCTGAGGAACTTTTTAAAAAATTCTTTTTCTTTTTTCTTTTTGTATTTTAGGAAAGAGTCTACCAGGTTTTCAGGGTCTCAGTACTAGATCAGACTCCATCTAGTGATCCACCTGTTTGCAGCCTCCCAAGAGCTGGGATTACAGGCGTGCACTACCAGGTCCAGTCTCAGTTGCCTCTCAGTGTGCCCCAGCGGTGAGGCTGGCACGGGAGGTCCAGGGATCGAACACCAGTCCCTGTGCTTGCTTGTAGGTGTTTTTAATCTGCTGAGCTATTTGGCCAGCCCAGAGCTGCTAAACTTTAAAAAAACTGATATGATCTACAAAAAATAAGATGAAACTTATGGTTGATATGATCTATTAACTGAATGACAGAAAATCATCTCTGGAGCTGTGCTGACACAGGAACTAGAAATCCCCACCCATCATGCTAGCAAGTCTAATTTATTCTAAAAGCAAACAGTTGTTAGAATTTGTAGTGTTTGTTAAAAAGAAAATCTTCTTTTTTTTAAGTTCTAGCCCCTAACCATGAGAACTTTGTCAGGCCTACCATACTTCTGTCATTGGGAATAGTTGTCTTAATTATTGTTTCTACTACTTGGCCCTCAAGAGTCATGGAAGAGCTTGCTTGCTTGCTTTCTAGCAGGATCTCACAATGCAGACTCAGACTCATTGATCCTCCTGTTTTCAGCCTCCCCGGCGCTGGGATTACAGGTGTGCCCCACCACGCCTGTGGTAGAGCAAGCCTTGGTAGCCAGCTCAGTGCGCCCAGAGGCAGGGCTAGTGCATCCTGTGGTGCCAGAGATTGAACCTGGTCCCTGTGCTTGCTTAAGCACACCTGTAGTTCACTGAGCTAACTCACCAGCCCCAAGTTTTGTTTCCTGCACAAGTAACAATCTAACATAAATAGGAAATCTCACAGCTGAGTGCAAGTGACTTCTCCACTTGATAAAGTGAGGATTCTACATGGAACACCCGCATGCGTTACCCACAAGCAAAGCGCAAGCTTACTCTCTGTAATCACTCTACCTGCCAGTGTATTTCATTTCTCTATGTGCATGCTCTGTATGTTTAATAGACACCTGGACCAGTGGAGTAGGACAGGAAGCCCAACACATACACAAAGTCTATACCCACAAAAAAAGTATGCACCTGAAAAAGAAAAACTTGGTTAAATGTTTTAATAATAAATTTCTTGAGCTATCATGCATGAGATATCAACATATCGCTGGCCTCTACCATTGTAAGAGGTACAAGGGGCTGGGGAGATGGTTCAGTGGAATAAGTGCTTCCCTGGCAAGTGCAAGGGCCTGAGTTCAATCCCCATTTCCACCAAAAAAAAAAAAAAAGAGGTACATAAAGTGGTGCCCTCAGCTTCCAGATGCTCAGTAGTACGGTGATGGTGACGGCTGAAGTGCATATTTGTTTTGTTTTGTTGTTGTTGTTTTGCAGATGCTACACACACACAGCAGTGAAGAGGGAGCCTCAAAACAACAAGCAATTGCTCAGTTCTGGTAAGAGCAGGCCTGGGCAGCTGTCTGAGCAAAGTTTAGCCAAAGTGTGTTACATGGCTGTGCAAATCGGCCAAAGTGAAATCCCTTCATCTGCAGAGCCACAAAGAAAAAAGTGGAAAACATTCCACAGAATCGACACCTCACAGGATATACCTGGATAAAGTCCAAGTGGATTATTCATGTAAAGTGTCAGAAATGAGCTCCATGGAACCATAAAAGAAAAGCAAGAGAATTTATGTATAATTTCACAATCGAGAAAGCCTTTCTAAGACACAAATCTGGAATTACAAAAGTGAAAATTGCTAAAATCGCCATTTAAAAAAATGTTAGGGACTGCAGGAAGACAGCAGGGGTGGGCAGCGTGACCTTGTGGCTGTTGTAGGGCAGAGGTGCAGAGCCCACGTCATGCATGCCGCAGCAAGCCATGGCCCGGAAAGATCTAGAAGGTTTGCCAGTACTTCTCTAGAGCTCTTGTGCAAATCAACAGGTGGGAAGGTCTGCAGGGACACGAGGGTACACGGGAAGCTGTGAGACTGCATGTGGGGAGCGCCAGTGACCAGGCGGAGCCGTGCAGTAACTGGTACAGGCGCTCCTCATGAATGACCGGATTCCGTTAAATGGATGAACTGGTCTCTCACAAGGAACTGCAGGCAGCACATGCATAAAGAGATTCCGAACAAAGACATGATGAAAGGAAACTCCAGCCTGCTGACTTTGCTTTTATTTGCATAGCCATTACATGCAGTACGGTAGTGTACAGCAGAACACGAAACCACAGGGCTATGCTGTTCAGGACCATCAGCCAAAATCACAGCACTGTGTACACAAGGTGTACTGACCCTGAGGCTCCAGAAGAGCATGTGTAGAACTGCCCAAAATA
Organism: Ctenomys sociabilis; assembly: GCA_004027165.1. NCBI lineage: Eukaryota > Metazoa > Chordata > Mammalia > Rodentia > Ctenomyidae > Ctenomys > Ctenomys sociabilis. Next base: position 4,114 of record PVKA01000104.1, on the reverse strand, counting down.
AAGAGATGGGTTGCAAGTCACAGCAGGGCACTTGGGAGGTTAAGCCCAGACAGCTGTTAATGAGTAGGTCATTCGAGGAGGAATACCTGTATTTAGAAAGATAAGTGAATTTACAGGACCAGCAAACTCCAACGCTGAGTTGCATGGGGGGGGGGTCCTCCTCCTGTGCAGGGAGAAAAGCAAGTGAAGGAATGCAGGGCTGCAAGCGCTGACTGCTCCTGGACAGAGGCAGCCCTGAGGCAGCGGGTCGCAGAGTGGGCGATTCCATCCTTCTCTCTGGGTTCAGCCAACTCAGGAGGCCTCTTTAGAAGTCCTTCCTCCAGTAGAACAAGCACAAAACTGGGCTCTGGCAGTTGGGGTGGGAAAACATCCTACGTGTCTTTGCCTCTGCTTAGAAAATCTCCCTATCTTCTGTAGGTCCAAGACCCAACAGCCACCCCGCCACAGGGAGGAAGCGCCTGCTCCTCTAAGAGCCAGCACGGGTCCAGGAAGAAAGCGACTATGACTTGGTAGAACTAAGATCACAGGATCAGGAGAAAGGTCCTGGTTCCAGGTTATAGGAGACCAAACTCTCTCTGGTCTGGAAGGATCTAGGCAGGGTGGAGAGGCACCAGGCAACAGCAGTAGTTTGGACATAGCAGTGGGAGGTGAGTGTGGGGCTTTGCAGGGGGAGAGGTTCTGAGCCTGGGGCCCCCCCTGCAGCACCGGAAGAGGTCCAGATGGCCCAAACACAAGGGTGCTACAGGTACTACACACTTCCGTTGTGCCTCCTCCCGTCGCACCATGCTTTCCGGTGTCAAGTGCTGTATCACAGGGTTTGCTAAACATGTGCCTCTCTTAGTTCATTACCTGGATTCGATCTCACTGTATCGTTCCTCACTTTCCACCCACAGCTCTCCCCTCTGTCTTCTCCCCTTCGTCATATCCTCTTAGGTGTCTGTAATCCTTTCTCAGTTTAACGATAACCCACAACCATCGGACCAACTTAATCTTCTCTTTATTGCCTGGGGAAGTCACTTGCCCGCAGCTGTGCGATTTCCTATTTATGTTACATTGTTACTTGCCCAGGAAACAAAACTTGCAGCTGGCAAGATAGCTCAGGGCAGGGACCAGGTTCAACATCCGGCACCACCTGATGCACTAGCCCTGCTCCTGCCCCCTTCTGTTCTGTTACTGAAAGAGTGGAGAACTTTCTAGACAGGTTTAAATTATATGTTGAGATATGGTTGGATCTTTGGATGCTAATATAACTCATAAGTATTTCTTCTCTAAAAGCAAAAGCAAAGATTGAGATTGAATCTAGTACTCTGAAAAGTCATTTTGAGTCATCCCAAAAGCTAAAGGCACAACAGAGGGAGAAAGCCACTAAAGAGATAAACTTCAGAGCTCGTGAGATAGCTCAGCAGACTAAGCGCTTGCTTGGGCAAGCCCAAGGACCATGGTTTGATCCCCAATACCTGATACCACATGCTGCATGAGCCCTGCCCCCAGTGCACTGAGCTGGCCGCACAAACCGGGCCTGTAATCCCAGAGCTGGGGAGACTGAAAACAGGAGGAGCACTACAAGTCCAAGCTGTGCAGTGAGACCCTGTACCAAATACATGGGGGGGGGGGGGGGGGGGGGGAGAGAGAGAGAGAGAGAGAGAGCTCACAAACAACAAGAATCATGAGGAAAAAAAGAAGAATCATGAGAAAAGAAGGCAACAAGATGCCTCTAAAAATTTAAAAATCTCCAAAAGCTGACCCCACACATACTTCAGAGAAGGAAAAATTCTAAAAAAGATTTTAAAAACTGATACTTCAAATGGTCAGTGAGATTAAAGAAGAAAAAGAAAATAAGCAGCTAAACTAATTGATTACTATAATCGTCAATGAGCTTAAAGAAGATGAAAATAATCAGTTGAATGAATTAAGAAAGATAACGTAGGACATAAAAGACTATCACTAAAGAATTTCTTAAAAAGGAACCAGGCACAAATCATGAAAATGAAAATCTCAATAAATCAAATCATAACACTCAACTGAAAGTCTCAGCAAGATGAAATGAATCAGATAAAGTGTACTAGAACATTCAGGGAGTAATGATGAAAAAGAAATGATTATAAATAAAGAAAAAGAAAATGAAGAAAAGATTATCCAAAAGCTGCTGAACTACTCTAAAAGAACAGAGTTAGGAATCATTGGCCAAGAATCACTGAGCATGATACAGGCTAGTGGCATAAAAATTCTATTCCTTGAAATTATTACAGAAAAATTCTCGGGGCTGGCGAGATAGCTCAGCAGACTAAAGCTCCTGCTTAGGCAAGCACAAGGACCGTCATTCGATCTCCAGCACCACGCGCCACAGCAGCTCCGCCCCTGGTTAGCAGCCCACCTGGGGTGGGCTGAGCCAGCCAGAGTCCAGGCATGGTGGCGCACACCTGCAGTCCCAGTGCTGGGGAAGCTGAGAGCAGGAGGAGCACTGGGGTCCAAGCTGCATAGTGAGACCCTGTAACAAGCAAATTCACTAAAAAACAGAAAACTTCTCAACCCTGGGGAATAAGATGGGTACTTCACCTGAGGCAGCATTTAGAACTCCAGATAGACAGAAGCAGAAAACCATAGCAAACTGCCAGGAGCTCAGAAGAAGGGAAGAATTTTAAAAGCTGTCAAAGAGAAAAGCACCAAATCATTGATAAGGGCAAACCCATTAGAATAGCAGCAGAGTTTTCAACAGAGACCTTACAGTCCAGCAGAGCTTGAAATAGATTTTTAGGACCTGAAAGAAAGTAACTGCCAATCTAGATTATTATAACTTGTGAGGCTATCCTTCAAAATCAAAGGGGGAATAAAGAACTTCTGTGATAAGGCTAGACTAAAGAAATTCACAACCACCAATCCACTATTACAGAAAACACAAAATCTTTCAAAATAACACTTACTGTAAATGGTCTTTACTCTCCAATTATAACATACAGACTGGCAGATTGGATTAAAAAAAAAAAACATAAAAAAAACTAAGACCCATCTGTATGCTGGCCTCCAAGAGATATGCCTCATCTATACCCATTTAGACAGCCTGAAAATGAAAGGATGGAAAATGACACTTTAGGGTGGGCAGGGAGATGGCTCATTAGAATAAGCACCTGCCTGGCAAGCACAAGATCCTGAGTTCAATCCCCAGTTCTGCCAAAAAAAAAAAAAAAAAGGTACTCTAAGCAGCTGGAGTCTGAAAGCAAGTAGGAACAGCTAAATTTATATCTGACAAAGCTGGTTTCAAATAAAAGCTAGTTATAAGAGACAAAGAAGCCACTCAATAGTAGCAAGAAGACACAGCCATGGTAAATATATATGTACTGAATGTTGGCACAGTATTTAATAAAGTGAACACCTGGACACAAAAGGCCAGATAAATATAAATATTATCACAACAGAGGACTTAATAGTCTACTTTCACAAGTAGATCATCCATACAAAAAAAAAAAAAATCAACATAAGAGTTAAACTATACTACTGATCAGTCTCAGTAAATATAAGAAAATTAAAATGATGTCATCAATCCTATCAGATCACAGTGGAATCTTAGGGGAAAAAAGGAAAAGAAACTATACAGACACACAAAGACAATAATTTACCTCTGAAAAATCAATGGGTCACTCCAAACACCAGGAGAAATTTAAGAATTCTTAGAACTAAATGATAATGAAGAATTAACATTGGATTCTGTGAGACACAATGAAGGCAGTTTTAGGGGGAAAGTTTATAGCTACATTAGAACAGAGTGCTCTGAAATAAATAACTTAGTGATGTAATTCAAGGAAAAATAAGAACAAACCAATTTCCAAACCAGTAGGAGTAAATAAATATAAAGATCAGAATGGAAATTAATGAAATTGAAACAAAAAAAAAAAAAGGATCAGTGAATCAAAGATTTGGATCTTTGAAACAATAAACGAGATTGAGGAACCCTTAGCCATATTTAGCAAAAGAAGAAAATGGCCCAAATTAACAAAATGAGATGATGGGTGAGATAACAATGCCTGCCATTTGTCTGTCATTGCTGAGACAAAATACCGGACACCTAAAAGGAAGGAAGGAAAGGGTTCGTTAGCTCACAGTGGGGGAGGTGCCAACC
>PVKA01000103.1:0-267614 GCA_004027165.1 Ctenomys sociabilis | reverse complement strand
ATGTTTATCACCATACACTAAAGTCAAAATGAATCAAGGATTTAAACATTAAAACAGAAACACTAAATCTTCTGGAAAATAAAGTAGGTAGAAATCTTGAAGCTAGGGGCCGGAAAGATGGCTCAGTGGAGTAAGTGCTTCCCTGGCAAGCGCAAGGGCCTGAGTTCAATCCCTGGTACCACAAAAAAAAAAAAAAAAAAAATCACTGTGAAATCTTGAAGCTATAGGGGTAAGTAAAGAGTTCATGAACAAAAACCAAACTTCATGGGAAATACTTCAAAGAATCAACAACTGGGATCTCATCTTTTTGAAAAATGCTTTGCACCTCCAAAGAATTCACCAACAGAATAAAAAGAAAACCCATGAATTGGCAAAAATTTTTAGCTGACTGTCCCTCAGAGAAAGGACTTCTATCTAGAATGTATAAAGAATTTTTTAAAATGAGGGCACCAAAATTCAAAGACCCAATCCAAAACATAGCATCTGAGATGAATATACACTTCTTAGATGACGAACGGTAAATAAATATATGGAAAAATGTCAACATTAAGAGATGTAAATTGGCCAAAGAGATGGCCCAGTAGAATAAGAACTTATTTGGATGACCAATCCCTGGTCATCCCCTATCACAAAAAAAAAAAAAAAAAAGAGAGAGATGTAAATTGAAATAACACAGATTTAATTTCACCCTTGAGAGAGTGGCTATCATCAAGAAGTCAACCAATAACCAATGCTGAAGGGCTGTGGGGAGAAAGGAACCCTTCTCTACTGTTGGTGGGAATGTAGACTGGTACAAGCACTGTGGAAATCAGTGTGGAGATTCCTCAAAAACTAGTATTAGAGGTCTTATTCAACTCAGCTATTTCCACTGTGGGCATTTTGCCACAACTGAAAACATCATGCCCCACAGCAGGAAGGAGAGAGGCAAAGTCATGGGGATGCAGAGGGGATTGGTTTGTGGGGTGAAGTTCCAGTTACACCCAGTGAGGGAGTGGCTCCTGGGAGGCTGTGATTGTCTGCAGCAGAGCCTGCAAGTGGATCCCCTCCTGCTGAGCTCATGTGGGGTGTTCTTAAGTTGGCATCATTGTCAAAGAGCAGGAATGAAATAACTGCACAGGCAGCCCAGAAATGGTGGACACCGCCGTACGCCAGGGGGTGAAGTTCAGCCTCACCGCGTGCTGCGCGGCACATGTGTGCCAGCTTTGGGTCTCACAGCGCTGCATGGTGAACGTGGAACCACTCACCACTCTGCTCTAGGAGGAATCCTGCCACATGCTTCCTCACTACACCGGGGGTGTGATTTCCTACATGTCCTAGGTATTATGGTTTGTGTCTCGTTGTCCCCTGAAAGCCTCATGCAGTCATGGGGCAGACTTCTAGTTTCTGATTAACTCATGATCTGCTGGGATTATGGGTGTGAGTGCTGCACCCAGCTTGGAGCAGATAAGGCAGAGAGAGAGAGAGACTCGTTCTCTGGAGCCATTGTTGCTGCTGCTACTCCTCCATTTTGCTCTCTGCTCTTTATCACCACCATGAAAGGTTGCTCTCTGCCATGTGCCATGCTGCCTTGGAGCCAGCTAAGTATAGACTGAAGCCTCCAGTAACTGCGAGCTAAATAAACCTTTCCTTCCTTCATTTTGGGTGTCAGGTATTTGTCCCAGCAAGGAGAGTAGAGTAACTGAGACTCTAAGCAAACACCAAAACACTGAGATTCTTTAAAATATCAAGGTTTCTTATATATAGGACCTGGCACACATAAATGCTATGTGGACTTTGCTTTTTTTTTTTTTGCACGTTTAATTCCTTTGCTTAATGCATATTATTTTTCTTGCTTACCTTAAAAAGCCAGAGAAGTCATGCAAAGATTAAAGTCTTAAAGCACAGACTTGGAGATCGTAGCTAAGTCCCCAAAGATGGTAGCAGGTATCACTGGAGAGCACAACCACGGAAGCTCACGAGGACAATTCTGAGCACAGGAGAGGATGCTAAGCCGTGGCTAACACCAGAGACTAACAGAGACACAATAGGCTGCGCAGCTCTGGCTTGACTGTGAAGTTGTCCTCCATCACGATGGCCACCAGCGAAGTCGCCGAGGGCGTGTGAATGGCCGCGACTCTGGAATCAAGAGGAACTGACGCAGCCATGTGGCGTAGGCTACTGTTAAGAACTTTATACTGAATTTAGTGAAGCGTATAGCAACCACAAGATAAGCGAGTAGCCAGAGGAAAGCCCCAGGCCTCCCCGGAAGCAGGGAGCAGCGGGTGGAGAGGCAAGGCCTGGGTGCCTTCCAGCCAGCCTGCTGCTCCCAAGTATTAAAACCTCAGCCCCGTCTGAATGCCGCCCAATGCAGGTCTGCAGGGGGAGGGTCGGCGCCCTGCTTTCTAATAGGATCCGAAGGTGTCGAGTGACACCTGGTGGCAGAGTTCTGAGCTGCCTGGTGATAGCATGGATTCCTACCTGACCCGCGCTTTATTAAAAATTGGAAAATAAATGCCCATGTGAAAAGCAAACTGCGCCTCAGCTGAGCAGAAAGCACAGTGTTTCGCTCCAAACACCGCTCACCTCGACCGCAGGAAAGGGCGGACGTTTGGCCTGGCTGCAGGACAGCTGGGAAACGGGGTAGGAGGGTGATTCTCGTGCGCATAGAAAACGGGTGTGCGTGGGGAGGGGTGTGCTTAATGTCTTTAGCATCTAACAATAAAGAAGATGTGGAAACGATAAAAGCAAAACGCACACTGAGCTTACAAATCTGAAGCGGGCCTGCTCGAGCTGCTGGATGGGAGGGAAAGGAAGGGCCCCTGGGGCGAGGCGCAGGGTTGGGGTGCTTCCAGACAGCCAGGGAGCCGCGGAGCTCCCACACCGAAGGGCGACTGGACCAGGTCTATGCCACGGAAATCCAACGGGTGCTGGGGGGTGAAAGGCGGGAGGCAGAGAGCCGATCCGGGCTCTGCAGAGGCAGGGGCAGGAGAAAGCAAAGGAGCGGCCGCGCCTCTCGGCTCTCATCCGTGCCCTGCCTGATTTCTATGCGAAACAGACGTTGGCCACGCAGAAGGGGCACATCCGCACACTAGTCTCTGTCCTCCCTCCTCTTACCCAGCTCCTCACCTGCAGTTGCCCTGGGGAACCTGGGTCTTTCCGGGCACCACAGCCCTGGAGGATGACTAGCCACAGCTCATAGGAGGTGTGAGCAAAACATACAATGGGTGTTTAATTTAAAAAGTGCATCACCCTCAAAATTTTCCCCTTCCCTTGGAACACACCGAGCCCATCGAACTCACCACTGTTCACAACACTGCTGGAGGCCCCTTTCCCGGGGATCGTTAGTTACAGTGTTATTCCTGCCTCCATGTCCTGAACTGATCCCAGATGTCACCCTTTCATGGTCATTTTGAGTTAGGCAGAGCCAGAAGTGCGCGGTGCCAATCCAAAGGCGGGTGAGAACATGACATCGTGTTCTACAGGTTGCCTTCTTGCTCAGCGGGGCTTGGCAGCCACAGTCACTGGGTGTGTAACACACCCCATACAGACTTGGGAAAAAGGGCTCAGAGATGCTGCAGAGATGCCCAGGACACTGCAAACAGTGAGTGTGGACAGTGGGGTCTTCTGATGGGAATTCTTGCCATGTGCTTTGCACTGCAATAAACTGTGGGGCCAGCCAAATAGCTCCGCAGATTAAAGCACCTGCAAGCAGGGGTCAGGGGTTCGGTCCTCAGGACTGCCTGCAGACCCTGCCCCCAGGGCACGCTGAGATAGCTATTTAGACTGGGTGTGGTGGTGCACACCTGTAATCCCAGCTCTTGGGAGGCTGTAAACTGGTGGATCACTATGAGTCCGATCTAGTAGTGAGATCCTGAACACTTAAAATACAAAATAAATAAATACATAAACTTTAATGTGTCACCATTTATGCGTCTCTCAATCACCCCACACAGTCAGCTCTGCCTAGGGGTCCTAGATGCTCTGTGCCCCCTCTGTTAGCACAGCAGGAGGAAGGGCAGGTGTGTACCCCTGCAACCAGGTAGCAGAGTATTACAGGAGGGACAAAAGGTGTTCGCAAGGATGATTTTAACGTACTTATCCTTCCTGGCACCTCTTCATCTATTCTCCTTGTTTTATAATGACTAGTATTGGGTAATAAAGGAAAACAAAAAAAACCTTCAAAATAGAGCACTTGCTTTCCCTTTCCACTGGCTGAACCAGCATCCTGGTACCACCTCCCCCTCTAGTGGAGACAGCAAGGAAGGACATGGGTGACTGCTGGTTTCTGCGACCTGGGTGGATTCCAGCTAAGCACAAACTGAACCACTGGAGTCTCGCATGGCGCTGAAGGGCAGAGATGGAGTTGCCTAAGTTGTGGGCGCCTGCTCCTCCACACATCTTGTCCTGGCCTTCTGAACTGTCCTCTCTCCTAGACCGGTAAGGGCAGCCAGGTGGTGGGACCAGGGCATTCCCAGTCTCTCATCAATTCCAGGGTTTCAAGAAAGAGACCAAATAATAATAATAATAATAATAATAATAATAATAAGTTATGAAGAGTGGTCAACTAGGCTCATCGTTTAGCCCAGGCTTTGGTCTTCAGCAAAAATAACCTGGAAGGAAGCAATGTTCAGGGGTCAGGAGAATGCACCCTGCATGCAACCCCAGCCCCTCACCTGCCATGTGGCTCCAGAGGCCCTCCCCCTAACTCCATTTCTACCTTTCTCGGTTGGCCAGCAGGGGTCATAGCCCTGTCCAAAGAAGTTGTTTGCAAGTGAAAAATGAGCTCGTATTTCAAAAGAATTTGGGACAATTCTGGTAAAAATTAAATATGTGTTTACAGAATAAAATTCACAAGGACTAGGCCAAAGTTCTCATTTCCACCTGGATGACTCTTCAAAGAGAGTTCATGGACTCCTCACCTGTAGCAGAGGTGCAGACTAGGCAGGTAAGGTTGCTGGTTGGTAGGGTCCAGTGTCTGCACGGAATATTTAAGAAGGAAACCTGTTTTGATAAACATGTAGCAGCAGGTGGAAGCAGGTGGGGAAGATTTCTACGCTGGAAGAACAGAAGTTGCACCTGGTGAGGTCGCTCACAAGGCTGAGACATGGCTGATCCTAATATCCACAGGGTGACCCTGAGAGGCCAGTCCAAAAGCAAAGACTCGGGGGACAGAATGTGGGGTGAGCCCAGCCCACACGGCAGCTAAGATAAATCATTTGCGCATGTGCAAGCTGACGTCATGGTATCAGGTGCAGATCCAATCCCTGTGGACAGGCAAAGAAACAGAAGTTCAGGTCGTGACACTTTGCTAACCAACAAAGGGGCTGAGACAAATTCATCTCAAGATGGAACCTTGAGAAGAGCAGTTAAATTAATGGGGAAATGCAATAGACAAAAACAGAGACGCTAAGCGCAACACGCTGCTCTCACCTGTAGCAGCTTCTCAGATCCCCGAATTGTCACCATTCTGGCCCACCTGAGTGGTTCTAGCCGAAGTGACCCCATGAGGACCCAGGCAACAACATGTGTGACACGTGTTCTCAAGGCTGCATCCCCGGGAAGTAAGATGGCAGGCCCAATGTGACTTATTCTGCACCCTAGCAGGAATATGCACGTGAGCGTGCTTAGGGGCAGGATATGCACATGAGCACGCTTTGTGGCCGGTGATTTTGACCCTGAGCCTCTGATGAGGCAGTGTCCTGTGGGATCCCCTGCGTCCCCGCTGTCGCTGTGCAGGACTCTGCTGCACAACCGGCGTAGGAGGGGCAGTGTGTCCTGGCCTTGAAGGCGAGGTGGCTCCGTCATTTGCTTGACATTTTCTGTGGGGAAGAGCACTACTTCCTCATTCTTCTACGTTGACTCAGTCTTTTGTGTGCATTCTGGGCTGTTTGTTTAATTTAATTTGGTGTGTGCGCACTGGACGGCCTTGACTGATTTCCGTGGCATTTATTGTGTACTTAGGGTCACAACCCGATACAGACAATAAGGGATTACAAAGGTGTTACATGCCAAAGAGTCCATCATAGATTGAAAATGCCCCAAGTCAGCCTCAGGAATTTCTATGCACACAACTCTAAGCATAATACCCAACACCCCAACACCACAGCCTAGCAGCAGAGCCTTGTTGCAGTCCTCACAGGCCTGGCAAATGTTCACCACCAGGCCCCGCCACTCGCCTGGGAAAGACCAAGATTGAGAGCTCAGAGCAAACTTCTGTGGAACATGAACCACTGCCAGGAAAGCATAAGTCCAACTCGTCTCAGTTGGAGACTGCCTGTGTGGCTCACTGTACGTGTGCTCAAGCTGTACTGGGGCTGGTGATGCAGACTCTTCCCTTGGATCCTGCTACTTTCCACAGAGTGGGTGGAGAAACAGCACAAACGCATGCCTTCGCTGCTGTGCGGCAGAAAGTCCAAGGCCAGCTTACCAGCAGTCAAAAGCACTGGTCAAGCTACAAGTGCTGTGAGAGAGAAGCCAGCACCCTCCTCCACCCCTGCTCCTGGCACCCCAGGGGCCACCAGTCTCTGTCTTGTGTCTGGGCAGAGCTCCCTGGGCTCCTTGCTAGGACGTGCATGTAGCAGCATTCAGGGTCTAGCACGTTATCTGGAGTGAATGTCCTCACTGTAATCAATCCCAAGCCCCTGCTCCCGTCACACAGCACTGCCAAGTGCCACAGAGCAGACCCTGAGCTCTCCGCGGGATGTCACTCAGCTTAGCACAGTTGCTGGAACCTCCACTGTGCCCTGGTCCATGGAGCTGGCAGGCTGTGTTTTCTTATTCTGTTTTGTGTTTCGAGCACTTTGAAAGGCTCTGCAAGTTGCTCTAAGCACACCTGGAATTCAGAGGACCACAGCCCAAGAGTCAGTTGAGGAGCCTCCCACATAACTGCACGTTACCTGCTTCTCCAGCCCCTCCAGCTGTCAGAAAAGGGACACATGTGTATGCTGACCACGTCCACATATGCACACATATTACAGAATTTCTTGTGTGCTACCATCCGTGTCTCTGTGAAGTTAAATGTAATTCCAGCATAAGTAGCATCGCTGTGGACCCTTCTAGCCGCCTCCTCCCCTGCTTACACACAAATCCCTACCCAGAGAGAAGCTCGGCTCCCACTGCCCACAGCTCACTCTGTGTGTCCCATCCTCCAATGCTAGAGGTGCAGAGACCAACATGAAGTTGTTGTCCTGGCCCCACAGAGAGCAGCCAGCTAGGGACAGTGCTGCAGCTAGGGGCTGGTCTTCAGGGCGCTTCCTCCAGCTAGGGATGGTGCTGCAGTGCACCTACTCTGCTTCTCCTCTTACCAAAGTCTCTCAGCTCAGCATCTTTCCCCAAATCCCTGGGAGACATTGCATCACACGTGTGTCACCTGGTTAGGCTCTCCTGCCACATGGTCTACATTGTCCTATACTTTTTCATCTGCATACATTCACACTCAGTCCTTGTTGTAGTACTCTACACATTTTGACGAGGGCATATCATCCTGCATCTGTCCTAACAGCCACACAGAACAGTTTCTCCAGGCGTCTCTCCTCCTTCTGCCTCCATCCTCCCTACCCTGCACGCACACTGCTCATGCCTGTCCCAGGCTCTGGGCAGCCACTGATCCTTCCATTCTCTCCACAGCTCAGCTCGTCCACAGTGTCACATATTTGGAAAGAGAAGGCGTTTTCAGCTGGGCTTCCTTTACTTAGCAACGCAGCTCTCCATGTGTGCTAGATCACTTGCTTACACTGACGGGTCGTGTTCCACTGCACCACACCACCACTGCTCGCACTAGCTGCCCCCCCCCCATTGAGGGACGTCTTGGTTACTCCCAGTTTGTGGACATTGTTAATAAAATTGCTAAAATCATTTGCAGGGAGATGCCTGTGTATGAAAATTTTGGACTTAGTTGCCAGATTGCCCTGCCATGTGATGCTTAGCTTTGCAGTTGCTGCTCGAGGGCCAGCCTAAGTGACCACACCGTTTCATGTCCCCGCAGCAGTGCCTAAAGTTCTCCCTCCTCATCCTGGGTGGGGTGCCGTGTTGTCTGTGTGTGGGGTGTTAGCTGCCCCCGTGATAGATCATGCAATGTCACTACTGTTTTTGTTTATAATTTCCTAAGGACATACACTGTCACCTGTGTTTTCATATGCTTACTTGTCATAGGCAAATTTGTACATTTTTTTTGCCCATTTTTAGTGTTTTATTATTGCTGAATTTTAAGTTTTGTTTTGGATGTGGGCTCTTTCTCAGTTGTTTGTTTTGTGAATTTCTTCTAGTCTTTGGCTGTTCTTCATTCTATTAGTGCCTTTTGCAGAAGAGAACTTTTAAATTTTAACAAATCCAATTTATCACATTTTTTGCATGAAGTATGTTTTTGATGTTGCCTTAAAAATCATTGCCTAGGGGTGGGGGGATAGTTCAGTGGCCTAACCACCTGCCTAGCAAACACAAAGACTCGGGTTTGATCCCTGGTCCCACATGCTGGCCCTGGAAACCTGGCTGCTGTGCCAGCCCATGAAAGCAGGTGTGGTGGTGCACACCTATAATCCCAGTGCTGGGGAGGCTGAGACAGGAGGATCACTGTGAGTCCCAGCTGCATAGCAAGACCCTGTACCAGACAGACAGACAGACAGACAGACAACATATATTTTTTGTATTTTAGGGAAGGGTCTACAGGGTATTCAGGGTCTCATTACTAGATCAGACTCATAGTGACCCACCTGATTATAGCCTCCCAAGAGCTGGGATTACAGGTGTGTGCCACAGTGCCCAGTCTGCATTACAGTCTCAAGGCACCCCAGGGGTGAGGTCAGCAGGCAGCCTTGGTGATCGAACCCTTGGCCCCTGCACCTGCTTGCAGGTGTTTTAATCTGCTGAGCTATTTAGCTAGCCTTTAGTTAGACATTAAAAAAAAATTTTTTTTTAATATTTGGCCAGCCTCCAATAACTTAAGTTTCTCCTGTACCATCTTGTAGGTGTTTTCAGTTTTTCCATTTTTGCCTTAAGGTTTATGATCCATTCTCTGTTAATTTTTAAAAGATAAAACTTTGGACTACATTAGAATTATTGCTATTTACTTCTGCATGGAGATGACCACTTTTCCTGAAATCATTCACTGAAGGTGAAGAGGTTATTTAGATTGTTTTTGCTCCTTTATTGAAGATGAGTCAACAATAAGTAGTTGTGTAGGTCTTTTCTGAACACTGTTTCTAGTTTCATTGATCTACATACATGTTCTTTTGCTAATGCTAAACATGATCTTGATTTTTTGAGGTGACCCTAGAGTTGGGTAGTGCCGCCCTTCAAGCACGTTCTCCTGCAGTACAGTAGTGCATATTCTAGGCCTTTTGCCTTTCATGTCTTTTTTCTTTTCTTGTAGTACTGGGAATTGAACTCAGGACCTTGTACTTGCCAGGCAAGTGCTTATTCTACTGAGCTATCTCCCAGACCCCTTTTGCCTTTCACTATAAATTCTAAGATCTGTTTATCAGTGCTCACACATAGCTTCTCAGGAAGTTGGCCAAGGTGGTGCTGAGTTTGTAGATCAGGTGGAGAAAAGTGATGCCAATGTTAACTCTTCCTATTCATGAACATGGACTCTCTATTTATTTACCTTGTGTCTAAATTCTTTCATAAAAGCTTTACATTTTCTTCAGGTAGAACTTGTACTTATTTTGTTAGATTTGTATATAAGTACACCTGTTTTAGGTTTTAATAGAAGTGACACTGATTTTAATTTCAAGTTTCACTGTGTTCTTGTGGCTGTGTAAGGAAGCATGGATTTGTGTATCAACCTTGAGTTCTGTGACCTAGCTTTGATCGTTTATTGATTGCAGGAGTTGATTTTTATCAATTGATGGACCATTATGCCGCCTGTACCTCCACAGTTTCACTTCTCCCTTCCTAACTTAGGTCACTTGCACTCTCTTGCTGTCATGTCGCCCTTGTACCCTGGATGGGGTTGTTGAACGGCGCACACTCACCCTACTCCCAATCTTAGGAGAGGAGCACTCAGCTTCTTGCCAACAAGCATGAAGATTTTATGCTTAGGTTGTCAAAAGGTTTGCAGTGTGTGAGAGCTTTTCCACCCCTACCTGCGCACAGCCTGGGTTGTGGGCTAGCAAGTGTGAGTTCTGTAGGCCATGGGTGGTCAGCGGTGGGAAGCGGTGTTCCAGCATCTCAGCTGGCTGAGAAGCCGATTTCACTCAACATGTGTGGACGCTGTGTGGGGCCTCCATACATGGGCTAAACTGTGGCTGGTGTGAGTCTTTTGTATTTAATTTGTTCACTTATATAGGCTTTTCTTTGGAGGAACTGAGGATTGAACTCAGGCCCTTGCACTCTTCAGGGAAGCACTTATTCCACTGAGCCATCTCCCCGGCCTCTCTTTAGGCTTTCTACACCTACATAATTTTCCTCTTTATAATATCTTTATTTAGGTTGAGTGTTAAAATAATGCGGGACTCACAGAGTTAGTTAGGAATTACTCCCTGTGCCTTTGTGCTTGTGATACTACAGGATATCACTGATACCATTTTTTCTGAAACAGCTGGTAGAATCCACCAAAGAAACCAAGTGAATCTGGTGCTTTGTTTTTATTTACTTTTTTTTTTTTGGAAAGCTTGTAACTCTTGAGTCAATTTCTTTAATAACACAGCCTTGTTCAGATTATGTTTCTTTTATGTGAATTAGCTTTCAACTAATTGGCCAATTTCACCTAAATTATTAGAATTATGAACACAGAATTGCTTCTAACAGTCACTTACACCCCTCTAATGCCCATGATATTAGCAGTAATCATTTCCTCTTTCATTTCTGATATATGTAGTATGTCTTTTGCTTTCTTTCTTGACAAATTTATCAGTTGTTTTGACCAGCCTTTATTTTGTAGATCTTTCTCCCCTAGTTCTTTTTTTTCATTTCTGCTCTCATTTTTGTTATCTTCTTATGCATGTTTATGTTCATATGACTCTTGTTCCTCTTCTTTCTAAATGTGGATGCTTAAATTGATTTTAGATCTATCTCATTTTCTACTACATGTGTCAAATGCTGTAAATTTTCCTCTAAGCTGTTTCCACTGCATCCTATAAATTTTCCTAAGTTGCATTTTCATTTTTATTTAGTTTCAAATATTTTTTATTTCTTTGAGGACACCTTCTTTGACTTGTGTGTAATTTAGCAGTGTGTTGTTTAGTATGTGGCTCTCTCACTCTGATTTATGTGCAGTTCAATTCTACTTTGATCTGAGAATATAATTGAGATGACTTTTGTACAAGTTAAAGGAGAAAAGGTTTATTGAAGCTGCCTGTTTATAGAGGTTTCAGTCCACAGTTGGCTGGCTCCAAGGCAGGGCGGTGTGGCAGAGGGGAAAGAACTCCTAGCCTGGCAGCAGGAAGCAGCGAGAGGTACAGCAAAGAGGGGAGACCGACCATGCAGCCCGCGATCGCCCACCTTCGCCTGCCAGGCTTCGTCTCCAACACCACATGCAGCTGTGAGCTCTTCGGCATACTGCTGCGCTGCTGAGTATCTCAGAGCCAGGCCCATCACCTCCCCAAAGCCCCACCATGAGGCTTCAGGGGCCCAGCAACAGAAGTAACTAGGGCAATGCTTAGTTGCCCTGTTAGTACACATTTATGGCCTACAGCAGACTGATCTTGGTGAATGTTCCATTCCATTTAGAGAACAATGTGCACCCTGCTGTTAAATGAAATATTCTGTAACTGTAAATGAATCCAGCTGATTGATGGTACTGCCCACTCCAGTGAAATTCTTATTCATTTTTTGCCTGTTGGTTCTCTTTGATAATGACATGGATTTTAGATCTTCATCTATAACAATGAATATATATATTTTTCTGAGAAGTTCTACAATTTTTTACTACCTATTATGATATTCTGTTGTTACCTGGATACACAACAAATATTGTTATGTCTATGTGGAAAATTCACTCACATACTGTCTTGGTTACTCTTCTCTCATTGCTGGGAGAAAACGCCCACACCCAAAATTAAGGAAGGAAACGTTTATTTAGCTAACAGTCAATTCTCAGCTGGCTCCAAGGCAGAGTGGCACATGGCAGACAGCAACCATTCTTGCCAGTGGCAAAGAGAACGAAGGGAGGGGCTGCAGCACCTCCAGCTAGCTAGCCTCTCCCTGCTTCCTTACATTTGGATGCAGAGAATCTGCCCCAGGGCACTCACACCTAAAATCCCAGCCTTGGATCTTGACTCAGTCACAAATTCCAGAATCATCCCCATGACTGAATGAGGCTCAAGGGGACAACTAGACACAAAACATAACATTTACCACTATATTTTACATTTTTTTAAATCCATGTTAATCCTCCTTGTCCAGAAGTCTGTATGACACTAATGTAAGTGCTCCAGCTTTCTTTTGGTTAATGTTAACCCGGTATGTCCTGAGTCATGATCCAATGCTGGGATAACAGGTATGAGTGCCCTGGGGCAGATTCTCTGCATCCAAATGTATGCCCTGTAACTTTCTGCTTGTCACTTCATTTAGTCTTTCTACTTAAAATGAGTTTCTTATAGGCAACAGGTAGTTGGGGACTGTTTTTTAATCCACTATCTCCCACTATCTCATCCTCTCCCATTTAATTGGGTTTTTTTTTAGAACATTCACACTTGAAGAAACTATTGATATAGATGAATTAATATTTACCATGTTTATTCTATATCTGTTGTATTTGTTCTCTTTTTAAATTGTCTCTTATTCTCCCATCTCTGGTTTTACTTGAGTGTCACATAATTTTGTTCTCTTTGCTACCTTGGAAAAACAATTATAATCCCCTACCCTTGTTTTAGTGGTTGCCATAGAGCTTGCAGCATACATTTACAACACATCTAGGACCCTTTTAAAATCATGGTGTGACATATAAAGCACAGGGCCTAGTAGCTTAGCAGTCTCAATTTCTCCCTTCTATCCCTACAGCACTGCTGTCAATTCATTCTACTTACCCATATGCTATGATTACCCATTACTACAATAATCAACTCTTGACAGTTATCTTCTATTTTATTTATTTATTTGCTTATTTATTTTGCAGTACTGGGGATTGAACTCAGGAGCCTGCACTTGCCAGGAAAGTACTTATTCTACTGAACTATCTCCCCAGCCCCTGGATAGTTATCTTTTAGATCAATTAAGAATAAGAAAAAGAAAATAGTTTATTCACTTTCATTTATCCCTTCTCCTTTTAAGTAAAAATGAATTGTGGCTTCTGTCATTTTCTTTCTCTCTGAAGAACTTTAACAGTTCTTTCAGGATAAGTCTACTGTTGAATTTCCCCAATATTTGTTTTTCTCCACAAAACACCCAGTTCTTTTTCACTTTTTAAAGATAATTTTTGAAGAATATATAATTCTAGCTTGCTGTTTTAATTGTTAAAAACTTATATTTTACTGCACTCTTCTTGGTTGCATGGATTCTGTTAAGAATTCCACTACAGTTCTTATCCTTGCTTGCTTAGTGAGCAGGTGCCTCATTTGTTTTAGTTTTGTCCTCTAATTTCCTTTAAGATTTTGCCTTTGTCTGTTGTTTGGAAACAATATGCTTCCTTCTTGGTATTTATCCTATTTTATATTCTCTAAGATTTCTTTAGCTCTGAACAACAAAGGACTTGGTGGGAAAGATATGAGAAAGGCACATGTTCTACAGCCTTGTACTACAAGCTTTTCCTGCTTCTTTGTGCCTGGGATTTGAATGTCAGGAGTGCTTCTTAGCCTTTACCATCTCTCCCTTTAAATGAGACTGGAAGGGCAAGGGGAATAGATTTGGCTGATCAGCTTTCCCCAGGGTAAGCTATGGCTTGTGAAGTGTTTCTCTTTACTTGAATTGAAGAGGGCAGCCATGTGCCACAGAGTCTGCCAGGAAAGTCCTTCAAATGGTCACTTTTCTCCCCCCACCCTTCAAATTGAGATTTCTCCCACAGGTCTTCACCTTAAGCACCTTGGGCTTTTCTGAAAGTAACATCCTCCAAAGTGTGGGGGTCCTTGAGGGCTTGTTGCCCTCGAGCTCATCCATGCTCTTCCTGTAGGAATTCATCAAGACTACAATCCGTGTTGTGGACTGTGTGTTTCCAGTAGCTTCTGCTTTGTGTAAACTGTTCCTGGCCCAGCCTCCCTGTATTCACTTCTGTCTCTAGATCTCAGCAGGAGCTTGCTCTGGGATCTCAGTTCTCTGATTGGACTAGGAGATGAAACTGGAGGGTGGGAATGGTGATTTCTAAGATGTTCACATTTCAGAGCTAAAACTGGAGATCTCTTCTTGTCTTTCAAACTATAAATTCCCCCCTCACTGTGTTTATATCCTCATGATGTATTTAGTAAAGAAAGAGAACCATCGTTTAGGGGATCTAATATTCTAACATTTTCTGCTTGTCTCTCAGTGGGAAGTTTTTATACATTCTCCTTGGTGAGGTCAAAGGTTCATCCAGATTTGGCTGCTGTCCACAGTACCAGTGTTCGACAGGGTGTGGTGCAGCTCCATCAGAGACACATGATGCCCAGCTCTTTACCCTTGGTCATGCATGTGCTAGGCAGTGCATTAGCTCCTGATCACTTTACCAACCTTGTCATTGCCTCTCATCCACTATTTCAATGGCCATTGATGATCAAGATCCAAGTCCATGATTTCATTAAGAGTTAAAAGGTGATATTTCCATTTTACTATTGTTTCCATGTTTATTTACTGAAATTCTTTTGAAAGGTTTTTTCCCAAATTACCTACTTGATAGCTTGAAGTACCTCTCAGGCAAGAAATGTGATCTAGAAGCTCAATTATTTTTGTTCACTTAATTTACCAATTTTTAGGGCAAGTTGTTGATTCCGGGACATCCCTAATGTGGTTAACGAGAGTGTTATACATTAGTGCCATTAAGAACTAATGGTTTTTAGCACATTGAAAGTGGCCTGATTCATTACCATTATGATTATTATTATTTTTTGTTGCTAATATTAGCCCATCTTTGGCCAGTGCAATCCCTTCCATGCTGTGGTAGTACCCAGTAGATGTGAACCCAGATGTCCCTCATAGCTTTCCTATCTTTCAGTAAGGCATTCCAAGGGCATTTTGCACATTCCCTATCCAAAGTTCTAGGATTTCCAAGGACCCACACATTCTCCAAGCCCTGCCCAACTTAATGATGCTTGATACCATTCTACCTGCTGCTTGTAGGATGCTTGTAGGATAACAAATGGCATTATGGAAGACACGTCTACAAACACAGTTAACTTCTCAGTCAATAATCTACTCGCTTTAAATAGCATTCCATACAACACAACTGCAACATACAAAGACATTTATGTATCTTTGATATGCTGTTATTTTTCTGTTCAAGTGGCTATTGTTCATATCTATGCAACCACAAGCTCATTACTTTTTAAGCCTCTTCCCAAAGTGCACCTCTCTCTATGTAGCCCTTTCCCCATTCAACCCCACCTAAGCACCCAACACACTAAGCACTGTGGCCAGGAAGGCATGGAATTCTTAACATCAGATGACCTCCAGTGTCTAATAATGCCCCCTCCTCCAACATATTCTGTTACTGTCTCATTAAAGATACCTGGCCTCTTTTAAGTGTGTATACAATAATGCATCTCTCCCAACCATCCAGCAATTCTACATGGCCTTTTGAACTATGCCTCTCCTATTTTACTCCATAGAAAAATCATCTAGAATCTTGTCAAGGTAAAATTCTTATTCAACACATCTGGTGTAGGACCTGAAACTCTTCCTAGGCAGCTTTCTGAATTCTGGCTCACTTTTTAAGGAGCAGGGCTGGATGACGCTGTCCTTGTCAGTTCTGCTGTGAAGAGAGGTATTGCAAATGCAGACTTCTCCTGCTCTCTCTCCTTTCCTTTCCACTCTTATGCGTAATCATGCTCTCTTTGCCTAAGACAAATGGTTGACGACATCAATGTGAACCTGAGCAGCTGCCACACTACTGTCTTTGATGTGTGTGTGTGGGGGGGCATCTGCTCTGTAATGGGGTAGCTGCAAACATTGCAGAATACTTGGCATTCCTCCTTTCTAAAACAGAAAACTGTCTTAATCACTTTTCTGTCACTGCTGAGACAAAACACACAATGCCCAAAATGAAGGAAACAAAGGTTTATTTAGCTCAGAGTTTGTGAAGGTTTCAAATTATAACCTTCTGGTTCCAAGGGATGGTGGCAAGGTAGAAGGGCGACAGCTCATGACAGAGGAAGACAGCAAATGCAGCAAGGGCAAAAGAGAAGGAGCCAGTCTCGCTGCCCCCTCATATTGTAAGCCGGCTGCCCACTCTGGGGTGTAGAGCACTCACACCATGTCCGTGCCTCCTCTTGCACAGGATTAGGATGTTGCAAAGCGAGGAGCCAGGCTCCCTGCTGAGTCACTTAGTTCAACTTCTAAACTCCATAATTTAACACAATGAATCCGTCATTACAACATCCTAGAGCTTAAACAGCTGACCTAGAGCATGTTCTCTACATGCTAAGATGTAGAACTGCTCCCAAGTCACTGCATTAAGCTTCTAAGCTTCTTACATCAACATGGCATGTCAACCATTACTCTGTTATCCTCCCTTTACAGCAGCTACCCTCAGGGACCCTCTTCCAGGAGGAAGGTGGCACTGCATGACTCCCACACTAGGCCACAGGAAGACAGCCTCTGCTCCTCCCTTTACACTGTGTGCCTTGGGAATCACCACGGGGAAAAGCCACATGGAGATACAGACACCTGAAGGCACCAGATGTTCACTGTGGCTCTTGGCATTTTTGTGGCCCAGGCACATGCTCAGTAGGTCTTCACAGGACAGAACCCATGGCACCCTCCGCCTGACCCCACTGCTGCACTTCCCAGAGCCAACCTCCCTGCCCACCACAGGCCTGAGAGATGCTGACCAGGCTGTCAGTGCCTGAGTCCCTTGTGTAAAGTGCCTTGTTATGCAGGGTAATGATGTGTTGGGTTCCCTTTTGTCCCAGCAGCCGGGACCCTCAGAGCCTTGCTTGACACTGCCCTGGCTCCCAAGGTGCCTAGAGATGCTTCTTCCCTCCTTCCAGCATCCCTGGCCTCTCTCTGGTTATTAACTTTATTATCCTTGCATCCTTCCTTTAGTCCACCCAAATCCTTTTAGAAAATAAACGAAGGGATAAACAAACAATGGTTTTCTGCTTCCCATTCATCTGCCTCAACATACTCAAGGCTTGATTTGTTTTCTTTCTCATTTATGTTGTCTCAGAACAAATAAATACCTTATTTTTTTTTTCCTTCATGAGTTTTCTCTAGTCACTTGCCACTTGTCTCCTTAGCATTTGATTTTAAGTATGTATGAAGCTCTTCAGTCTCAAGAAAACCTTTGGTCTCTTGGGGAGACCACATTTGTTATTTTCTGTTTTCCCTCAATCTCCTGGCAGATGTTTCTCCTCACCTTTACCCCACTGACACCCAATGGACACTCTTGCTTGTCCACAATTTAGCACTTTATGAAAGCGCACGGTTGCAACCTTGCTGATCACCTCACAGGAGTGATCGCACCACCTGGTCCAGGGCACAGCTCTGATGAACAAAAGCATGGTGGTGACAGCAAAAATGACAATTCTCTGTGTATGAAAAGGCAGTACCCCCTGCCCCTACTCTGACCCTGTCCTAATGTCCTATAAACCAAAGTCTCAGTGCTGTCCCATGACATCTCTTCCCAGGGTTAATTCACACCGACTGTGGCACTGGCTAGCAACAGGCTGTTACTGGGTGATGGAGGGGGACATGGTCTGTGCCACAGCAGTCAGTGACACAAGCATGTTTCACACCACCAGGGCAAACCGGCACGACCAACTTTGAGGAGAGTGTCAGACCATGTCGTCTGCAACTAATGACTGGTGTATTTCTCATTTCCACAAGCTGATGATTTATTCTGAAATTCTGTTTTTGGTGTTGCCAATTCTTCTTTTAGCCAAAAGGCTGAGAAGTCATCCAATTCTCTTAAACTCATGTGTTGGGTACTTTTTTCCTCTCAAGACAACACTGAAATCTGTGTCCTCAAAAGAGCCAAATTCTCTGGTGTTATTTTTTTCTCCTCATTCCCTCAGCCCCACTCGCCAACTACAGATGAATCAACCCTGTTACTGTCAGGTGAAGCCACTGCAGCTCCTCCTGCCATTAGAGAAGCTGCAGGAGAGCCCCTGAGCCTGCCCCCAGGTGAGGCCATCCAAAGCTAGGGCTGTGCATGACTCTCAACTGGAGTCCAGTAGGAATTCATGTGACAGAGGACTCAGTGCCTGATTCCCACACACAGAACACAGCCTTTCCAAATATGAAAGATCTAACAGTACAGTAAAAGTTAACTCATCCTGACCTAATGACACCACTTTGGAGAACTAAAAACTTAGAAAAACACAATTCGGTTCAATCCATCAGGAGAATCCACCTTGTGCTCACTGGCCCAGTCGCACCTACTGGGGCTCCTAGATCCAGGGCCCTGTAGAGAATCAAACACCCCTGGTTGGGCTACTCCATGACTCATAACTGGGACATGTAGTCCTGGGAGCAATGGACCCACACCATAGGCTTCCTCACGGTTGGTTATCTTGTTCAGTCAGTGGTGGGGCTCCTTGGACAGGAAAGGTCTCAAGTCGTTTCTTGGAGTTACAGCACTGGTGCCAGCAGGCTCTCTGTGGATCATACAAGACCTCCTGGGCTCCTAGGTGCAGCTCTTCAGAGGTGCCTGGGTCTAGTGTGTATGATGCTGGGATCATGGACCTGTGCACTGGCTGGCTTGGCATAGTTCTGGGCGTCCACCAGGATGGGAGTGTAAGGATAGGGTAGCACGAGGGCCAGCAGGAGGGTGTTGCCTGATGCTCGCTTGCTTTTGTGGTCTTCTGCCTGCCACACACACGGCCCTCTGTCAGGCTGCCCTGCCTTGGAGCCCATGGGCTGAGAACTGAAGCCTGTATGAACCATGAGCCAAACAACCTTTCTCTTCTTTAACTTTGTGTGTTGCATATTTTGTTTCAGCAATAAGAAAAGCAACCAAGACAACTGATCACAAAATATGCAGCTACTTAGCCAAGAGGAATTCACAGCACGTTGAAATCCAGACACGCCTGGGTCATTTGCTTCATCCTGCAGCCTTGTCATCACTCTGTCCTCAGGAGAGGCATTTCAGCCATGGAAAAGAACTGGGTCTCTGTTATGTTAACAGTCTCAAATTATTGAATGTTCTCTTTTTGTTAAAACCCAGAATCCTGTCATTTAAAAAAATACATTGACTTGTCTTTTCCCATTTTTCTTTCTGTGTAGGCATTCCAAAACATGGTAGAAAAATGGAGTTGACTTTGAAATCTGGTACTAGAAAAATAGCTTACGTGCTGCTTTTCACCTAAAACATGGTGCCACAGGGCTCTCGTGGCAAGAACCTGCCATGATGTCTTAAGCTCCGAGTCACACCAATTCCTGTAAGAGTCATTCTGAGGATCTTCAGTCTCAGAATAGAAAGAACACACTGCACACTTACACACCCACTCACTAGCATGCACACACACACACACACACAGAATTGCTTATCTCAATTTTCATTTCTGTAGTCAAGTGCTTTTCTGAATTATGGTTATGGAATCACTAAGTCCTGGGTTCTCATGGGAAACAGGAGGTCACTGGCATGTTCTGTGTGTTCACTGAGATGATGTGTTGGTGCTGGAGGATGCGGGGACCTCTGAAGCTGACATCTGAGCCTGCCATGGTCAGGACAAAATGCACAATGTTTAGGGAAGCCCTCGATGTCCTCCACTTCTTCTCACCCAGCTGGAGGAGGCCACTGCACTGGGCAAGGCCTGCAGTTCCTGATTTCTGTACCATGGAATTCAAAGTGCTGGGCTTGCTCCCCAGGGACTGATTGGGACAGCTTTTCAAGCTCTTCAGGTCGTTGCTACGGTCAGGTTCTGGTCTCACTTCCCTGTCACATTGTCTCAGTGGTGGAAAGCACATGAAATCTCCACAGCCAGTGCTAGTGCTTCTTGTCCTTTGCTCATTTCAGTTTTGGTTACAAATCAGAGAGCGCCACTCCCGAGGTTCAGCAGATCATTTCTGTTCCCACATGGTGAGCGCTGACACGGATACCTTGTCAGCCCAGAGGGAAGGGCCCTGTCACCAGTGTGGCTGAGTTTGCAAGGCTCAGATCAGAACTGTATTGTCCTGCATTAGCCTCCCAGAGTGCTGGGATTACAGTCATGTACTACCTCACCACACCTGGCTTCTTATAGCAATTTTTAAGCAGCATTAACCATTTAATTTTGGCTATTGTAAATTCTAATTTTTCTTTTATTTTAAGTATCTACTGTGTTCCTCACATTCATTGCTACAACTCCAGCAGTGTTGTGTCTGTCACACTCATTCAGTGTTTGCAGTCCTGTTGTCCTCCATCCATGTTGTCACCTCTGTCCCCTTGAGGCCTCTCCTCCCCTGGCATGGACAGGAGGCTGCTGCAGCCCAGGCTGTCCCTGTCCTTCCTGGGTGCTATGCTCTCCTCCCTGCGCTCCACTTCTTTGTCCTGCAGAAGAATTTCCATGGTCTCCCTATGGGCATGGTGGGGCCGCTAATGTTTTGTTCTTGTGTACATGAGGAGACGACCTGTCCTTGTTTACCATCTGGCTGGACCTTGGGCCCCAGGGCATGGAGGCTGAGGGCCTCTCCCTTGGCAGGTGGCCCTTGGTTTTCTCTTGCTGGAAGTTTTGGGGATCTACTTATAGTATTGTCCTTTGCACTTGGTGACTCTATAGTAATTTACTTCATTATGTTTATTTTTTTACTTTTTGCTTAAGGATAGTTTTCATTTGTTTTATTCTTAGTGATATCAATTAGCAAAATAAAAATCAGTGACCTTATGTTGTTCTCCATTTTCTTTAGATATATGAAATCTTTTTGTTTGTTTGTTTTTATAAAATATGGTGCTGCCT
The DNA here is from genome assembly GCA_004027165.1 of Ctenomys sociabilis. Lineage (NCBI taxonomy): Eukaryota > Metazoa > Chordata > Mammalia > Rodentia > Ctenomyidae > Ctenomys > Ctenomys sociabilis. The sequence continues at coordinate 246,696 of PVKA01000103.1, read as the reverse complement.
CAGTTCACAAACTCAGTTCTCTCCATGATTCTGACTGCAAACTGAATAGGACAAGAACTGAACCAGATTTTCACAGAAGGTCAACACTGAACCTAACCAGAGCATATGATTCTGGTCTGGCCCACATCAGTCTGCAATAAGAATTATGGAAAGAAAAGAGCTTGTGAGTCAGTACCACTGCATTTGTAAATCTTTATGAGGTACCACAAGAGATCAAATTCACAGAGACAGTATGCAGTGTCCAGGTCAGGGTGCTAAGCATTTCCAACTCACCCCTCTTTTCTGCTATTGGGAAATATATCTTTGTCTCAGTTACTCTTCTCTCATTTCTGGGACACATACCCAACACCCAGAATGAAGGGGAGAAAGTTTCTTTAGTTCACAGTTACTGAAGGTTTCGTCCATACTCGGCTGGCTCCAAGGCAGAGTAGCACATGGCAGGGAACAACCTTTCACAGTGTGGCAAAGAGCAGAGAGCAAAAATGGAGGACTTGCAACAGCACTGGTAACAGAAAGGTCTGTCTCCCTTATGTTGTATTCAGGTTGTCCACCCCAGGCTGAGAGTAGCACTCACACCCATAATCCCAGCCTTGGATCACCATAATCCTGGTGGATCATGAGTTAATCACAAACTCTAGAAGTCCACCTCATGACTACATAAGGCTTTGGGGGATAACTGGACAAACCATAACCTTTGTGCAAAAGACATTTTAGTCCATCTCTAAGAGTTGCCAGAGTCCCAACTGTTTCAGCATTGATGAAAAGTACAAGTCCCAATGTTTTGCTCTTGTGTACATGAGCAAAGAACCAAGGCAAACTCTTAGCTGTGAGCCCCTGTACAAATGAAAAGTTAAACGCTTCCAACATTCAAAGACACAAGATAAACATTACCATTCCAGAAGTTGTGAACAGGGGAAAACAAAACACTGGGACCAACACAAGTCCAAAATCTAGCAGGGAAAACATCAAGTCCTATAAGTCCATGTGGGACATCTGAAGAAATCTGTGGCACATTGTGAGCTCTATGTGGCTCCGCCCCTGTACCACTATTGGTGGTAGCTCCCATGGCTTCCCTCTTAGGCTGGCTTTGCTTCCTCCTTGCAGTTTCCCTTTGACAATCCATGTTGGTGGCTTTTCCAAACTTCTGGGTTTCCACTGAATAGGCTTCTCACTCACAGCTTCACACACTGCCCTCTCAGGGCACACTGCCTGGCCTTCCAGGCCTTCTTCTGAAATTGAGGTGGAAGCCTTCTTAACCTCAGAGCTCCTGCATTCTGCAAGCACCTAAAACCAATGCCACATGATGATGCCAAGGTCTGCTGCCAGCTGGAGCAGTAACCAGGCCTCCTTCTCGCTTGGCTGTAGGGGTTGAGTGCTTGGATCGCTGAGCACTCTGACCCTATTCTGAGAAATAAATTTTCCTTGCTGGCACCATTCTGGAACCTGATGTGGCTTCTGCCAAGGGGCTCTGAGGATTTTCTCTCAAGGCAAAGTCCCTGACCTTTGCAATTCTGAGACTGCGAAGGGTGGAGACCTTCTGCCTTCAGTGACACCCTCAGGCCATCCTTCTGATTCTCTGGTTCCTTCCAGGCAATGGAGATCCTCTCAGCTCTATCTTTGCATTCCACAGCTTTATTGGGGCTTCCTTTCTGGCCAAACTCACTCATTTTAATCCATCTGGCTGTGCTCTTTACTCTTGATTCTCAACGTAAATCTGGCTTAAAGCTGCCAACCACATCCATGCCACTCTGCCTTGGAGCCAGCTGAGTATGAACTAAATCCTCCCGTAACTATGAACTAAATGAACCTTTCCTTCCTTCATTTTGGGTGTTGGGTATTTGTCACAGCAACAAGAGTAACTGAGACAGTCATGGATGCCCCAACCTGCATCCTGCCCTTGGCAGGGCACTGGCTCCCTCTCAGGAGTGGGAGAACATCTGCTAAGAAGATGTGATGCCTGCTTCCCTGGACAGCCCTGGGTTTTGCACTGCTGACACTGGGCAGTGGCCCTTCTCCTTCTTGACATGACCAAGAGTCACCCTTCCCCAGACCAAGGCAGAGGAGACTGTCTCTCCTTGCTCCCTCTGTGGCAGAGCCTTCATGTCCTCCCTGAATTGGAGTCTCCTTGGTGACAGCCTTCTTTTCAAAGAGTGGCCAACACCCCCTAGTTTCCATCCTGGCGCCCACATTCCCTGTGTGGACTGGCACACCTGTGCAGCATGTCTTAACCCTCTACTCAACCCCTGCCTCTCCCCCACTGCTCCTGTGCATCTCTTGGTCCCTTTGCATGTGCAAAGTGTTCATCTTCATACTTCAGGTCTCTCATTTAAAGAAAAACATAAAAAAATAAAAATAAAGGAAACCACACACTATTTAAGCTACATGTCTGATTCATTTCACTGAACATCCAGGTTCCTACAAATGATTCAGGTTTATCATGCTTTAGGGCACAGTAGTACTCTACTGTATGAAACTTGTGTTTCCCTTATCCATTCATCTGTTTATTGAACTGTGCTGCTGTCTTCATGGGAAGGTATGGGTCCCTGGAATATGGCATCTTTACCTCTTCAGGGAAGCTGCCCACAAGGGGAATTGCTGGGTTATGTGGAATTCTATCTGTTATCTGAGGAATCTGCACACCAATTTCCTGAGTAGTTTGGTGGTCACCTTCTGAGGAAAAGGATGTGGAAGGAAGAAGAGAGCAGAGCGGTGTTCCTCAGCTCCTGCTGCTGGGATTCAAAAACCCAACAAGTACAACCTGAGGGGAAAGCTAATTGGCCACAGGTTTTGGGACTCAGCCCATGGCAGGACTGGGTAGAGGGACAGCCTGTGGAGGGGGGCAGTGGGATGATACTCTGTTCATCTGCTAGGCATCTTTTAACCCAGTGAAGGTGACATATCAGGACTAGGAGTCACGGTGCTACTGGGCGCAGACCACAGAAGGACCCTATGCTCTGTCTGTGGTCAGGGACTGAGGCCTCTCCCTATGGCCACCAGGCACTGAGGTCACCTGGAGGAAGGCACCACCTTGTGACTGGTAAGTAGGCCCTCCAGGCCACTAGAAGTCTGACTGCAGCCTCACCAACACCTGGACTGGGAAGCATACAATCCACACTCCAATTTCCCACCCACAGAAATGCAGCAGCTGCAGGAGCTGACTGCTTAGAGTTAGCAGGATTCAGGCAGCTCTGCCTCACCGTGGTGATGCCTGAGAGCCTTCCGGAAGGAGACATGCCGGGGCCACGGTGCCAGCTGGCACTCGTGCAGCATCTACCTGGTCTTCAAGACTTCTGGGTTTTCCCATGTCACCCAGAGCCTGCCCTGCATGGCTGTGGCTGCTCCTCTTGACCACCCAGTGTGGCTCTATCTTCTGAGCTGGTGAAACTTCCTCTCTCCTTTTGGGCAGAGCCTGGCCCTGACAGCATTCGCCCCGGCCTGGCCACCTCTAGCTTGGCTCCCAGGCAGGGTATTGGTGGTCTTGTCAAGAAGGACAAGGGCTACTGCCCAATGCCAACAGCACAGAGCCCAGGGCTTATCCCAGGTGGCAGTAGTCACAACTCCTTGACAAACATCACTGTCACTAGTTATTTCTCATGATTTCACAGAAGCTGCACACTGACTTCCTCAGGCATTACTGCTGCTTGTTTCTGTACTACATTGTCTCAGGAGTTAAAGGATTACCAGCCCTCTGGGGATCATTATTGCATCCACAAAGATTTTCAGGGCTTGAAGAGCAGTGTTCGCCCTGGTAGCATCTCCTCAGCACAGAACCCAGGTCAGAGGAAGTGCAACCTATGCCCTTGAGTTCTAACTCCTGAATTGGTATAGGAGGGGTCACAGAGGCAGGCAGGTGGCCAGACACAGGTGCTGACAGAGCTGGAGGAGAGGAAGGCGCTTCCTAAGAGAGGATAATATTCTAGAGCCATAAGCATGAATGACTTGGTGGTGGAAAGGTGTAAACCAGTGAAGACTATCAGGAGAAGCAGGAAACTGTCACTGAGTTGCAAGCAGTGCTTGCCAGCTAGGCAGTTAAGAATTGCCTCATGAGCTGCATCTGAAATAGTTTCTTCAAGTGAGGTGGGCAAGTTTTTCAGCTTTTTTCTTGTATGGATTTTTTTTTTTTTTTTTTTTTTTTTTTTTTTGCTTAACCCAGGATAAGTAGGATTTCATTGTTTTCTTCTATATGGTTCACATTCAGTTCTACCTGCAATCCATTCTAAAGTTTTGAACAAGGTGCTAGGCTGGGTTCAAGTTTTGCATGCACAGTGACTGCACTGATGTAAAGGCCAGGCCCCAACGCCACCATTTGAAGCACATCTTTCCCTCCCATTCTTGTGGACTTGGGCCTTCTTCCTGACCAAAGAAAGTAGGAAGTGCTAAGCCAGACATAGGGCAATGGGAAGATGCTACTGCAGTGGGACAAAGGCCTGGCCTTGGTGGCCTGGGGTGGGGGACATTGGGACTGTGCCCATTCTGGGGCTCACAGCCTGGGCAGGGCAGGTGCAGCCTGGAGATGCCCAAGTACCAAGTGCAGAGGTCACTCACGCTTGCTGGGTGCATGGTGCTGGGTCTGTGAAAGCGCAGGGTCCTGGGGAAGGCCGTCCAGGGCCATCTTGTCCTCTCTTGGGCAGGGCCAGAGGGGTGGGAAAGAGATGAACCCCAGGGGTGGCTTAGGGTCTCCAGTCTGTGGGAACCCAGGTGTCTGAAAAAGGGGTCACGACCTCTCCTCTCTGCATTATCCTGGTGCTTTGGATCCTAAACTTGGCCTCCAGCAGCTCTGCCTGTACAAATCGCTGGCCACCCTCCCTGACAAGGCACTGGCATGGGCTCCTCATTATTTCAGCCCTGCGGCTTGAACCCAGGGCCTTCACACCGAGACACATCCGGGCCCTTCTTACTTTACACATAGAGTCTGCTGAAGTCCCCACAGTGCCTAGGTCTGGCTCTCATTTGCTGCCTCCTGCCTTGGCCTCACAGAATGCTGGGAGCACAGGTGCCCACTGGAGGAGTCTTTCATACCTGCCATCAGATTCTTCAATCTCCTTGGTGCTTTCAGAGTTGGGTCCTCAGTTCTGGCCCAGGACTTGAGACCTGGGGAGGACAGGGGACCACTAGGAGGTGCTCTGCAGAGCTGGGCTGGGCTGTGGTTCTCTGGGGCGGGGCCGATGGCCTAGGGGTGGGGCCTCGGGCACCTGGGGGCCTTCCTCGACCGTCGATGGGCGGGACCGCGAGGCTGGGGGGCGGGGCTGCAGGCGCCCAGGTCAGCCCGCAGGGAGGTCGCGGCAGCACTCACTGGCAGGTTCGGGCCTGCCGGACGCTGTCCCCACGCCTCTCTTGGGCCGAAGCGCGGACGCGCTGGGTCGGGGAAATCACTTGGACGCCGAGATCGGAGCAGACGGCCCGGGACGCGCGGCTCCGCGAGGTGAGCCCTCGGGCGGAGCGGGGTCCTTCCTGCCTCTGAGGCCGAGTTGGAGGGGGCTCAAGGAGTGTGTCGCGCATGCGAAGTGGGTCCGGGCTTAAGAAGCCTGACTGTCCCGCACCTGAGTCTCCTCCTGTGCCTCCCCCGCTGCCCTCGTCCGGGTCTCCAGCACCCAGGGGCTCGTGTCCTCTGTGAAGGGCGCGGGGTCCCAGCCGCCCTCGTCCCACTGACAGCACCGGCTGCCCGGCCTCGCGCGTCCCGGTCCCGCGCACCGGCCTCTGCAGGGCCCGGAGCGGGAAGGTGTGGCACTGGGTCCTGGAGTCTCCGTGTTTCGCAGTGCCCTCAGTTTTGGATTGGGTGCTGGTGCACCGGGCCGGGGCTGGGGCTCCCTGGCGTCCTGATTGGTAGTCCAGCCCGGCCCACTCCATCTGGCCTCCCAGCGAGGTGTGGTCGGAGTCCCCGGTGGACCCGAGGAAGTGAATTTGGGGGGAACTGAATCCAGGGTTCCCAGCTGCGGACTGAGTTCTGGCTCCAGAACAGAGCTGCTCAATTGACATCGGGGTCCCTTAACTTTCACGTGTCATCTCCAAAAGCTGAGAATTGGCTTTGGTTAAAGAACCCACTTTAGAAGCCTTTAAAGTTCAGATCCTGCTACTAGTGTGGGAATTGTCGCTCTCAGGGAGATGATGTCACAGCTCGCTCTCAACTCTCCAGTGCACAGCTGGGCACACTAAGCCCCACCCGGCCTTTGGGCAGAGCTGAGGTCCGGTGTCCAGCAAAGGTGCGAGGCAACGCCCTCCACCGCTTAGTTCCGTGGAGTACTTCTTGAGGACAGAAGAAGAGGTACAGACATGAGATTTGCAATTAGTCGTCCGTGAAATATGTAACTGCTGTCAGCAGCACAACTTTTCTTTCCAGTCTTTTCTTTCCACAAGGTGAGGTTTTGACCCCACACAGAAGTACAGATGCAGATGCAGCCCTTGCCTTGGTGCTCCCTGTGTGCTCAGTGGGCGGGGACAGCCAGGAATGCAGGGAGGACATTGGGCTGCACCAGAGAGGTAGGAAGGAAGGGTGTCAGCCTGACATGTGGGCTCCAGTTCTGGGTGCCGCTGCCTGGCCTGTGCCTGCACAGGAGAGTGTGGGCAGGTCCATCCCAAGCACGGGCTGAGTCCAGGTGACCGGACGGAGCAGGCTAAACATCAACCCGGGAACTCCAGCACATGCCGGTCTGGAGGGTCCCGGGCGGGAGGCACTGACCTGGAGCAGATGCTGAGAGCGCAGTGAGGTGGGGAGAGGAAAACACCCCGTGCCCACTCTGCCCACCCCCGGCGTAGAGGACGGTGACCTCACCTCTGAGCTTTGGTTTGCTCAAGCGGAACTTGGTGATCTTACTATTAGTTTGTATTATTTGGAGCTGACAATCTCTAAGGGCACCAAAGCTGGGGGAAGACTTGGTTATCTATAAAATCCTGGCCACCTGAGTGTGGCGGGCACTCACTCAGCCATGGTGCAGCCGCCATCTGGCTCCTCTTGAGGAGGCAGGCAATGCTCACCTAGCTGGGTTAGAAGGGGGTTTATAAATTCCAGGCGTGTGCCAGGAAGCAGACCAAGAGTTCTGAACCATTCTTCTAGCTTAGCCTGTAGTTAAGATTGTGAGGACTTCGCAGGGGCCCTGGAGGAGGAAAAGACCACTTTGAGAGCTGCCTACCATACGTATACAGGCTAGGTTCTTACCCTTTTGGTCCACCTTTCTGATCCAGCCTGGCCTCTCCCCAAAGAAGCGAGTCTCACCAACCAAGCATTGTGGTATGGAAGAGATATTGAAAATGGGTTTGTGGGCCAGGGCATAGCTTAGCAGCACAAGCACCTGCCTGGAAAGTGCAAGGTCATGAATTCGATTTTGGGTACCAAAAATAATTTTGGGAGGTCAGAATGTAAACTGAAAACTTTGGGAGGAATCTGTTCTTTTGGAATTATTTGCAAATCCTTCTTTTAAATTTAGAATTTTCTTAGAAATTTTAACTTAATCATTCGTGCCAGGCTTGGGGACACTACAGATAGGTGAACAGTGGAGTACCTAGAATTTTCTGTTGTAGGGTTCCTCCTTGCCCCACAGTGTGGATTTCTAAGAAAAAAAATGTTTTTGCAGTAATCCCTACAGATCTAGGGAAGACGCCACTTGGCACATGGGCACCAGCAGTCAGCAAAAGAACTCAGTTCAGAAATTGGACACTAGAGGGAGGCTGCACTGGAGAGGCTAGGACAGGCTGCTGATGACAAGGCCTGGGTCAGCTGGGCTGTCAGCCACCCTGGCATCGAAGCCTGGCTCAGGAAGGACTGTGAGGTAGGTTTTCTTTTTTGGTCATCTGTTCTCTAATCAGCTGACTTGAATATTTTTTCAGTCATTCTGTGCAAGAAACTTGTGGAAAGGAGAGTGAGGCTCCTTAGCCATAAGGGTTAGTTAGTGTCTGCAGAGTTGGTCTGAGCTCACTCCAGGAGCCCTCCCTTTCTGGGTTCTGACTCCTGAAGCCAGGGCAAAGTCTGGGAGTTTGGATTCCAGCAGCCTCTACGGGGACGCTGGTGACTCAGGAGCAGTGCACAGATGCAGGGGAATGTGTGCCTGTGTCCACTGTGCCTGCTCACATCTACCACTCCCTGATCAGGTGTCTGAACAAATCCAAAGGCTAGCCATTCCTTTTGGGAACCTACTTTTCCACTGTCGATGTTTCTCTTTGATACATAAAATAGAGACTCAGACTAGATTTATATAAATTCCAATCCCGTGTCTTGATTTGATGCCCATCACGTACAAAAATAGCTTAGTCTATGCATTCTGTGAGCCTGGTTTCAGGTAGCACTTTATATTGATGGTCTGTAGAGTTGTGTGAAATCTTCAGTGTCTTCAGTATGAAGACAACCACTTGTTAAAATCACCACCTCCATGTGTTACGAAGCACAGTGGTTGGATGCATTCAGGGCAAGGAAGGGGAGAGGGTTTCATTTATAGGGGGCCCTGAGTTTCATGAAACTGTGCTTCCACCCCCCTTTCTTTCTCCCTTCCTGCTAACCTGGGCATGAGACACAGGAGGAATAGCCCTCCTCTGCCATCCACCACTCAGGCAGCCCCTCTACCTATCATTCCCAGGCAGGGTGCTGTAGGTACCAGCCCTCCCGGCGCCTGGGGACCCCTGCCCTTAGCACAAGGGACACACAGGTTCTTTCTCTTCCTCTAGGGTTACCGGAGGGGAGCGTCTGGCATCTCCATTTCCCATTTATAGAACAGAAGTGCCTCCCCTATGAGCTCTGCCTCTCCCTCCCCGGCAAGATCACAGTGATGAGCTAAGCATGCTCATTCTCTTGAATAGCTAATGTCTGTTGCCTGGAAAAAGAGAAAATTATTTTTTTTTGGCTTCCACGCTGATGTGTACAGAACATGTGTTGTGAGTAGCTGCTCTTTCACTGCCTCTTTTTTCAGTTGAGGTGCAACATGAACTATTTTAATTAATATTGTGTCACCAAAAGGGATTGAAATGGCCAATTGAATTCTGCCAAGATAGAGTCTTTTGATGAAAACATATCTTTATTGATTGTGGATGAAGAAAATCATTCTTAAAATGAAATCCAGAGAAAAAAATCATATCCCTCAGAGAAAATTTCTGAGTGGCAGGCCGAGATTAACATCCTAAAATTGAATTTGTGCTGCAAGCCTTTGATGTAATCAGCAGCTGGGAGATGGGAGTGACTGGCTGCCTCCCTCCAGCTGTGGTGAGGTGCTGTGTGGAATGAAATCAGTGCTTCTGGTGTCCCTCCTCCAGGAGGTGAGTAAGGTGTCAGGGTCCCGCAAGCTTCTTGCTGGTTAGAGGGTTGAGTTGAAAGCAGCTTTTGGACTGCTCAGGGCTCGTGGCCATGGCAGTTGGGTGTCTCTGTATCGGCCCTTGTATTGGACAGAGACTTCTCTGGCAGTGGAAACCCAAAAGGGATAAAAGGCACCCCCTCCTCGGGTCTGTGTTCAGGGTAGGCCACATAGTGCCACTGGCCCCTGGTTTCTGGTGGCCGTTAGGTCCTGGCCATCTTTCTCCTGAACTCTCAGCCCACCTAGGATGCCCAGAGCACCAAAATCAGTGCCACAAAATCAGCCCACTTGACACCCAGTGGGCTTTGGAGACTCTGCTATCAGGCATGGCCTGCACAGTCCATGGGTCGTGAGCGAGTGCTGCAGACTGAGTAGAGGAGATCTGCGTGCAGCTCTGTCCCATGACTGAAGAGTAACTGGCACCCTGGCCACCGCTGTGCTGGGCCACTCCTGTCGTTGTGCTTGTTTTGCCTCCTCTGAGGCAGTGGGTGACTGGCTGTATGGGAACTGTACACAGCTGTGGGGAGCCTGGGAGAAGGAGGGGTGGTGTCAGACAAATGCAGGGGTGTGAGGAACCCTGCAGAAGGCTTGGTGCACAAGCTGCCTTTCCCCAATAATTCTGGGGAAGGCTGTTGGAGATCCTCAGAGTGTGGGGTGAGCATGAGTGTGAGAGCCCTGGACTCCTCCAGGGCCCAGGGCATTTTCTTTCACATGGGGAGTCTGTCTCTTGGGTACAGGGCCTTGAGGTTCTTGATGTCTCTGTCTGTGGTTGTGGAAGTCACCACGATGGTGCTGTGTCTTCCCTGCATGTAGGAATACTTTTAAACTAAATGTGTACAAAGAAAGGTGAGGGCTAGAGAGAAGACCAGGTAAAGACAAGAACTGAAGATTAGTCAAGGTGACAGAAGATGAAATCTGGGATAAAGGTTCCAATATTATTGAGATGAGTAGAGATATCTTAGAAAAAATAAACAGAAGTATGGGAAAGGTATGGAGTGTTCAAGTGAGAAAGGGAACACATCTGCGTGACAGATGTACTTGGTAGCAGAGGAAGAGCACTGCTTCTGCAGGCCCACCTGGGTTGGCTGGGTTTGCAGAGGGTTTGACCTTGGCGCTGAGGGGCTGCCCGGCCCCCCAGATTTGAGGCTGCTCAGCTGGACTTTATCCTCCTGGAAAGTCTGTCTCAGTAGTAAGTGCAGCTTGAAAAGAGTAGCCTTTGTGCTTCCGGTGAAGACACTCCATTTTTTCTGTTAGCTTTGCAGAGAAGAGTTTAGTTCAGCCACAGGCCTGGAAGTAGGGTGTGGCACAGGGGCAGCCTGCTGCCAGGTAGCCAGGTATGGGCAAGAGGAGGGCTGGCTCCTTCCCAGGCAGATCCAAAGCTTGAAGTACAAAGATTCCAGGTGCCTGGCAGCTCACACATGTCTTTCCCAGCTCTGCTGGACTCTGGCTGTAGGCAGCAGGCAGACTGGCAGGGCTCAGGCACACAGTAGATGTTTTGCCAGCTTGGGCAGGGATACAGTGTGAAGCAGCAACGTGAGCCTGTGCTGTGTGAGCTTGGAGCCCAGGACTGATTTCCTGCCCAGCCTAGGACCTCCATCCCTGCGGGTCTCAGTCAGTGCTTGTTGGATTTAATTAGGAATAGACTATAGACAGATAGTGAGGGTAAACCAAATTGTGTATGTTGCAGGGTCTCTTCTGGAGAACCTAAGTTTGCAGATCAAAAAATTGGAGAAAAGGAAGGGCTGCAAGGTCAGCCAACATTTTGGCCCTAGTCTTTCAAGATAGTGAAGACTCAGGACATAGGAGAACCTGTGCTGTAACATCATGTAACTCATTTGTGCCCCAAATTTTCTAATCAAGGAGATTATAGAGCTACAGAGGAATGTGATCGATGATGTATAGTGTGCCTAAGGAGAGTCACATGGAGAGAAAACAGGTTTACAGGATAAACAGTAAGGGTTCTTGATTGATCTTATCAGATACATAAGTTACATTTCTTGTCATATAGGTCTTGCTTTATCTTGGTCTTAACCATCCAGCAGAAAAGTATAAAAAGAAGGTATATAAAGTAAAGCCATATTAATATACTGAGCTGTGAAGGGCTCAAGTCAACAACTTCCGTGGATAACCTACTACTATTGTGGAATGCTGAACTATGTTGGATTGTTTTGCTGAATTCATGCACCTATAGTATTTAGATGCCAATGGAATACCTATGTCTGACACAATTAAACAAAAAAGGGGATACGAAGGAAGGACCATTTTGTATCTGCATATGTAGAATAGTTAGGATAGATATACAGATACTTTTGCTTAACTCAATGAGAAGATTTGTACTAATAGTGTTTGGACAGGATATCCTGTCTGCTACTTATATTATGGGTAACTCCTAAGAAGATAACAATGTACAAAGTATTAATTATTGAAAGTGTCCTATTAATCAGCTTTGAAACTGTCTCATTGATATTTGTTTCTCAATAAATAAAAAGAATAAAATTAAAAAAAATGTGCAAAATAGTCCTGGAAACTCTTGGTTAAGCTTGGTCTCTTTGATTCCTAACCTACATTCTAGGTTTACTGTTGAATCTTTAAGAAGAAACAGTAGCATCAAAAGTCAGAATAATTGTGATCTTAGTTTTGGGTTATTTTTATGCTCACTATTTAAAGACTAAGGGATCAAATATATAAGATAACTAAATTATAGATCTGTTTTATTTTGTATGGAGGATATATGTATGTGGATATACGTATGTAGGGTATTTTTATGTGTACATGCTTGAATGTATACACCCATATACATTATATATGTAACATATTCACTAATGCTTTTTTATATGTTTTTCTCAGCCCTTCAAGAAACATTACTACAACCTTAAATAAATCATAAAGATTAAAAAAAAAAAAAAAGGAAAAGACTAGACCAGTGGGGAATGTTCGCTCAGGTTAAATGCTTTTAGGATAAAGTTTTAGAGAAGGGGATTTTTCACTCCATGCTGTGGGTCCCTGCCTGTCAATCACAAGCAAGGTAGCCTTCAAGAAGAGGTGCCTGGCCCCTCTGTGGCCATTGTCAGCTGATGACACCAGGCATGGTGGGGCATACTCATCATCTGAGAAGCTGAGACAGGAGTGCAGACATGAGCCCAGCCTGGGGTGCTTGGCACGTGATCCTCTGTCTCAAAATAGAAAACTGAATATAGAAGGCTGAGGGTGTGGCTCAGTGTGTTGTGTGAGTGAGTGAGTGTGTGTGTGTGTGTGTGTGTGTGTGTGTGTTTGTGTGGAGTGCGCCTGCGTGCACCCATGCCCAGGAACTGGGGACTGAACTGCATTCTCTGTATCCCAGCGCCCCACTTTTGGGCAGGGCAGTGGTATCGGAAGTCATGAGCTGCTGGGAGAGCTTTAAGCTGCTGGGAAAATCTCCTATCTATTGGTTCAATTTCTTGCCTTCTTTTTTTGATGTGTATTATAAGACCTGTGTGTTTTGGAGTTCAGAGATTAATTTACATGTCTGTTTAGCTCTTCCTTTGACCTCTAGGTCATTCTATCACTGGCTCTAGGACACATCACTTCCTAGAATTCCCTAAGTAGCAGTCAACACTCAGTATTAATGCTTTTGAAGAACTGGGCTTTGGTGTTGGTTGGGGTTAATTCTGCAATCACCACTCTTCAGAGACCTGGCAGAAGTACATGCGTCGTGCAGATGGGCCCAGGAAGCCTGGTGCTTAGGCAGAGTCAGTGAGCGGCCATCTTGTCTGAGGAGTGATCTGGTTATAGTCTGCTCATAAAGGAAGAGCTTGGCGTGGGGAACCTGTAAAAGTGGCTAGTTTGGGATGCAGGGCATCTGCTGTTACCAGGCCGGGTGGGGAGGTAGGGGTCTGCAGGTGCCCAGAAGATGCAGGGACCTGCCCCTGCTCCAGTGCTGCAGCAGCCTCCCTCCTTCAGCAGATAGCTGCCAGGTCTGCCCTAGCTTTTCTGAATGTACTTTTCTCGTTGCTCTTGCATTGCCCTTCTGTTGGCTGTCTGAGCTGTGTGGCCCTTACTGAGGCTGAGCCCTTCCCCTGCTCTCAGCTCTCACTTAGGTCCTGTCCCTCCTGATTACAAGGCTCCAACTTACAATAGGTGGCACCCTGGGGCAGAGAACAAGTCAGAATGTAAACACCACCGTGCCTCTAATCTGTAGTGAAACTCAGGGCAAAAAAGTAAAGCCCCCTCTGGCTACAAGGGGACCAACCAAGCTGTTTTTCTTTTCTTTTTTTTTTTTTTTTGGCAGAAAACAACCCATCAGTCACTAGCTTTTACTTCCCTTGGCAGCTACAGGTTTTAAAGGAATCAGGCAGTCTCTGAGATCATTCACAGAGGCCCTGTGCTCTGCCTTAGAGCTGAAGTTCTCCTGAGTGCTGTTGCTAGTGCTGACTGTTTTCACTTTCCTGGAATGTGCTTGTTTTGGCTGGTGCCTATTGTGAATATTCACGCCTGAGTCATGCAGACTTTGTGGGTTTTGGTTGTTGTCCTCAGTGGAGGATTTGTCTGTGTGAGGTGGCAGGCAGAGACCATTGTCTGGGTGTGTCCAGGTCAGAGCTGGGAGGGACAGGCCAGAGTTCCAGGTACCTTGACGTCAAAACCACACTTGCATCAGAGTCATTGTTCCACCAGCCTCTGGCTTCAGGAAGGTGGGCAGGAACTGGGTGGGCAGGGCCTGCTGGCCAGTGCTGTGCTGGGAGGAAGCCTCAGGGAGAGCCTTAGCCCAGGACTCTAGGCAATTGAGGCCAGTTGGAGGCTGGGTGGATGACATTGTTTTATTGTCCTTCTGTTGGGCTTTTTTTTTTAAAGAACAACAGAAATAACAAAGGAGTTTTCCTTTCCATATCTGTAGGACTTGCTGAGCCTGTGGGAGGGGAGGTTGCAGTTGTGGGTGGATGGACCAGCGGAGGCCTGCTGTGCAGTTGCCTGAGCCACCCTTGTCCTGAGTGACCTTGACCATGTGATGGCTTGCCTGGGCCTTCACTTCCTCCTCTCTATGAGGAAGAGGTGATTGTGATCTTTAAGGCTCCCTTTATCTTTGGCTTCCAGTTGCCAGAGGCCCCAGGGTGCCTGCAGGACCCAGTTCTATTAGAATTTCCAAAAATGAATGTATTATATAAGCACGTTCCATGAAATAAAGCACAATTATGTTTTACTATCAGCACATTCCAAGTGTCACACCAGACATACTTATTTGAAAAATTACTTGTAGTTGCCTTAAAATTCCTATTTCATTCGACATCTTATATTTTAACTTTGTCTAGCAACACTAATTAGCCCTGGAATGGCTGATTAGAAGGTCATCACTGAATCTGAAAGTTAGTCACAAATGAGGGAACTGTCCTGAAGTAAGGGGGCTGTGGAGCAGATGGTTCTGCCATGAGTGGAGCTTCTGTGTTCGAGCCTGTCTTGGGACATCAGCTGAGTTCTGGGTTTCCTGTTCAGAATTCTTTATCTTAGTGTCACCTGTTGAGATAGCAGTTTTTCCATTTTGAGGATGATGAGAATGGGGCCATGTCATAGTCTGGGGTTTTTGCAAGGAGATCAATACAATACAGGACACATTTCATAAGATTATTTTATAATGACTCATCCAAAGGATCTTAAAAAGAGTACAGGGAATCTGTCCACACACTAAAGACCAAAGACTCCAGCTCAGAGCCTGGATCCTAATATCCTGCATGAAAACCTACAGCTCATAACAGTATCTGCTACAAGTCTGATTATAGGCCTAGGGCCCATGACAGTGTCTCATGCAGGTCTGCTTCAGGGATTTGCACTGGAAAGGCCCAAAGGTCAGTGGTGGAAGATAAAAAATTTGTGCCAGAGGGGTGAAGGATCTGTGCCAGTAGACTGAGGGATCTACATTGGAGCCAGGAAGCAATGCTCAAAGAAAGAACCAGAGCTCCCCCAAAAGGTACCACAGTCATCCTTAGCAACAGTGAGGCCCTGAGCTCCTCTGAAGGTGAGGACAGCTGAGTTCATATCAGGAAAGCCAGTGTGACAAGCTTCTCAGGAGACTGAGCAGTGCATCATCTTTCCCTCTGGAGCCAGGAAGCAATGCTCAAGATGAGGACCAGAGCTTCCCCCAAAGTTAACCATAGCTGTTCTCAGTGGCAACAAGGTCCTCAGTTCCTCTTTGGATGAGAACAGCCATGCTCCGCAGGAAAGCCAGCACGACAAGGTCCTCTAGCAGAATAGCCCGAGAGAACCAGCAGCTCCCCAATAGCTTCCAACAGCTTCCCTAACAGCTTTTCTAGTTCTGTCTCTTATGTTGCTGGAGACCATCCACAGGTGGGCTTCCCATACCTCCCACACCCAGAACCACACTAGTTCTCAACTGGGTATAACAAGTTGGCACTCAGAATATGTAGGCTGCTCTGACCCACCCTGTTGTAGTTTCTTGCCTCTTCACAAGAAAGAGTATTTTGGATTGAAATAACTGGGATGGCAGTGTGTAGGGGAATGCAAAGAGAGTGGGTGTGGATATGACCCTGGGTGAGTTCAGTTTCAGCAGGATTACTTTGATCACAGATGCCTGCCTCTTCCACCTGTTTGTGGTCTGCAAAGTAAGAGCCGAACTGTACCTCAGGCCACTTCTTCCTGTCTAGGAGATCACAGTCACTGGAATGTCCAAGGAGGCTGGTGTGGGGGTGCTCACCTATTACCCCAGTGACCCAGGAGGCAGGAGGATCACACATTGCAGAAAGCCCAGGTGAGATCCTGTCAAAATAAAAAGTAAACAAGTAGAAAAAGGGCTAGGATGTAGCTCAGTGGGAACAGTGGCCCTGGGCTTGATCCCCAAACAAGAAGCAGAAACCCAGGAGCCCCTGGGGGTCTCCAGGCATTGTCAGGAGGCTCTGTGGCCACAGTAGGTGGACTGCTGCATTTCTGGTTGGACCTTTGTCACTCCAGACATTGCCCAGCTGGAGGCCAACCTATGGGCACAGGTCTGGCACCCTGGGGTGATGCTGCCACCTCTTCTGTGACATCTGTGTCCCTGGCCAGCTCCCTTCACCCAGGGTTCCTGCCTCTCCCTCACAGCCTTCAGTGCAGGGAAGGTATCCAGGCCAGGGGCAGTTATTGCCCAGACACCGGTCCTGTGGGAAGCCCTGTGGCTTCAGCCTCACAGCCTGGCATCTCAGTGAGTTTACCAGAGAGGGTATGTAGACCTGCCATCCAGAACCAGACCTGAGCATGCCTCAGGGCAGTGGTGGCAGTGGAACTGTCCCCTTAGCTGAGAAGAGGACATCTGAATGATCTTCCTAGATGTGGGGACATTTTCAGCTCTCACAGTCACATAAAGTCAAAGGCCCCAAAGGGCTCTCCCTCAGACAGCAAGAGAGAGCTCCAGGAGGGGCAGCTTGGCTTGGGTGGTCCTACAAGGCTGGAATCCGAACATCACTGTGCCGATGCAGCTCTGGCCTTGTTTGATGTGTACCTAAATTTAGTTAACCTATAGCTAAGCATGGAATGTTAAAAAAAAATTTAATATGCTTTATTTTTACAGTTGCATATAAATTATTTTTTCAGTTATAATCAAACTGTATTGTACTCACCCTTAGAATAATACCTTTTAATTATTAGATTAAAATAGTTTTTTCCTTAAAAGTTGTTCATTATGCCACTGAGAAATGACAAAAACACACACATACATACACACACACACACACACACACACACACCTGTACATTGTGCATGTTGAGAAGGGAGCACACTGCATGGAGGGAAGCTTGGTGTGAGGCAACTATGTTCTGTGCCCTAGCTTCCTCTCCCTGTGTCCCCATGGTGTGTGCACATCTGGCCCTGCTCTGCAGTGTGGACAGCTCTTTGCAGAGCAGTGGGATCATACACACAGCCACTCCAGAGCTCAAGGGTGCCCATCCAGGCTGTGCCCCCACCTGCTCATCCCAGGCCTTCCATGGTGTCTGACTCACTACAGACAAGAATTGCAGATGTCACTCATCTGTGACGTGAGAGCACAGGTCTGCATGTGCATTTGTGTTATTCCTTCTGCAGCTGTATTGACTGCATTTTGCCTCAGTGATAAAACACTGGTGCTACTATTTATAGAAGTTATATTTGAATCAAGGTGTCAAATGCCAGATTAGTACTGTGAAATTAGTAACTTTATCCATTTCAGAGACTGTACTGCCTTTTTAATGCCTTTTTTGTTCAACAGAAGTATTGTTTTAAATTGCATCTAAAAAGACCAGATTTGGAAACCACAGCAGGGTGAACACCTATCCCCGAGCTGTTTCTGACACTCCAAACACTACGCTGGCCCTGGAATTTGAGGTAGAATAATTATAAATTGAGCCTGGACTTTGTAATCCCTTTGTGTCTAGACACATAATTATTGAGACAGAGCTTGTCCTCCTGGCAGACCAGACACCGCCACACCAGGGCTACATTAGCGTCACAGACTCCGCCATCACCTTCCCTTCTTCTCTTTGCATTTATTTTTGATTAGCGATTCCTGAAGAATTAGAAGTGCTCTCAGAAGACGTGGGTTGTCCCTTCTTCTCCTAGTGACACTAGGTACTAACTTCCTGAGTTACTGTAAAAAATTTGACTGTAAAATCAATGTAAGAATCTAAGCCATGTAGGCGACCCTGAGCTCTGCTGCCTTTGGTCACCCTTCTCTCACTACATAACTCGCTAGTTTCCGATTTTCGGAATCTGATGTGGTCTGAAGTTGTCTAGAGCACGGCTCCTCTGGAATGCGGGGGTTAGATGAGGGTGCCCAGGCCCTTCTGGATCTGCATTCCGAATCACTGGAGTTTGACATGGGAGTGGAGGATACAGGGCCCTCTGAGGACTGTGAGATGTGTGTCCTCTGCTACAAACTTTGGTTCACATCACTGCCTCGATTCTCTCAAGAGACTGGCCAGGCCAACAGGCAGCAGTTCCTGACTTCTTGTCTTTATGGCCTGTGAATAAGGGTGTCAAGTGACGAGGGCAGCCTTTGGATTCTGGGAGGGTCTGGATTGCACAGGCTGAATTCCGGTTTCACCTGATTTCTTGTGGCTTTGCTTGGGTGTGGTTTGTTTTCTGGTTTGGTTGTGTTAGGATCCCTGTGGCTCTGCAAGGCTTTCATCTATGAAGTGTTTCAGTGTATTTTCTAGGCTCAAGGTACTTTGCGTTTTGCTGGGTGTGTGCCCATTTGTGAATACTCAGGTGGTCAGGTGCCGCTATGCAAACAGGCCTTGGACTGCTGCATGGTTTTGGGGAGCTCTGTGTGCCCACATCTGCTCTGGGCCCAAGCCACCGTCTGCTGAGACTGGACTTGAAGTCAGCTAAGCTGAATAAGCTGAAAGCAAAGGAGCTGCAGTGAGGTTTGGTCTGTGGCTATACTGCTGCTGTTGAAGTAGAGAAGGTAAGATGAACTTAGTAATAAATGTCTGAACCCCTCAGCCTGAATGTCAGGGGTGTTTTCATTCCTGTGGATGACAGAGCTACCACTTTATCCCAGGACACAGGCTGGAGGCCGATGCTCAAAGCAGGGAAAGACTGGGTTGAAATTTAGCCTGATAGAGAGGTCAGAGCGGTCTTTGCCTTCTACTTGCAGATGTGCAGCTTAAATAAAACAGAGGAATCTAGTCAGCTAGTATTTATTGTCCTCCTATGTTCAGAGCACTGTGCTTCAGGAATGGTGTGTGTGTGGGGGGGGGGTTATAACATCAACTGAAAAACATGATTCCTTTGCCAGGTCTGGTAGTACCTGTGGTCCCAGCCCTGAGGAGGCTGGGACAGGGGATTACTGTGAGTTCAAGGCCAGACTGGGCCATAAAGCAAGACCCTCCACTCAAGAAACAAACAACAAAAAAACCTCCTCAAATGATTCCCATTTTTCACAAAGAATGCAGAAGCATCAAGATCAGTTTGACCAAAAGAAAATTTAGTAAATACCCATAATTGCCAAGGCCAATGTGGTATCTGTCGCTGGGGAATCTATCATTTAATGAGACAGGAATGTTCAGGAAGTCTTTTCTGGTATCTACTATTGAACCCAATGCTTCAAGTCCCTCACATGCCCCAGCACCTTAAGATCCACCTGCCTCAGCCTTCCAAGTGCTGAGTTTATAGGCATGCAGTGCCTACCCAGGCTTTCTTTTTTATATAACCATGGATGCTCTTATCTATATTTTTCTTCCTGCCTCTGTTTTTGTAGAATATTTTAATTTTGATGTATAATTAATCTTTAATCGTGTTCTTAATTATGCACTTAAGCTTATAACTTCCCTTCCCTTCTAATGCAAAACTTAAGTCTGGCAAGTTTTACTGTATATTACTTTGTTATTTGGGTCTTAATCTTATGTAGTTTTTATTATGTTTCCTTTGCTGACTCAAGGATTTTTTTTCCCCTTGATTTTAGGACAGGGTGCACAGGGTCTCACTGCTTAGATCAGACATGTAGTGATCCTCCTGTTTACAGCCTCCTAAGTGCTGGGATTACAGGTGTACACCACCATACCCAGTCTCAATCACTGTCTCAGCATGGCAGGCCTGGGGATTGAACTGACCTCTGCAGCTGCCTAAACAGGCACTTTAATCTGCTGAGCTATTTGGCTGGCCCTTGACACAAGGATTATTTAGCATATATATTTCCTTTAGTTTCCAAATATTCCAAACTTTTGTATTGTGTGGTGCTGAAGGGCTACTTGGAGAACTGAGTTTTTTACTCACTTTGTTCCAGTAGTTTTCCCATATTTGGAATTTTTAAGAATTGTTTCATTTCACACGATTTGAGTGTTTCTTAAGAATACCTGTGTGCAGGGGTCTGTTTGTGCCTATGAGATTACATATGTAAATTACTTGGGTCAACTATTCTAGTTTTAAATTCTGTCTCCTTCACTTATTACTGAGATATGTAAAATCTAGTAGTTTATTGACTTTCCTTTCTAACTCATGAACCATTATATTCTATGTGCCTAATATTCTGTTGATGAGAACCTGGGGGCGCTGCTCTGTTGGTGAGTTGTTGACCTACATACAACAGTACAGGGGGTTGGATCCAGGGTCTTCACACCAGCTATATCTTCAGCCCTTTTTACTTTCTGAGACCAGGTCTCATTGAAAATCACTAAGTTCCCCAGGCTGGGCTTGGGGAACTGAGATTGGAATCACAGCTAGGCCCCCTCACATCTGGTTTGGTCAACTTATGTGATCATCAAATATGCTGACTCTTTTATCACTTAAGAGTGTTTTTTACTTTAAATCCCATTTTTCTAATAGTGTATCAGTTTTCTTGTTATTTACCTATTTCCTTGCCCAGTTTGTTTTTCAGTGTTTGTGTGTTAATGTTAGGTATCTTGGGTAAATAGCATATATTAGGGTTTCTTCTGAAACATTTTTTTTTACCTAGTAAGTTTGGTTCACTACTTATTGTCTGATGTGTTTGGGTGTGCATTTACTACCTGTATTTTCTATGTCTCATGCTTCTTTTACTTTTGTTTTCTTTACTTTGGATTGATACATTTTTTAATTAACCTCCTGCTTTAGAAGTTACAAACTTTTCTTGTCTCCTGTCATAATAAAAGCTTTCCTTAAAAACTATGATGAATGTCCTTGCCCTCTTCCCAGGCACACTGCACACCAGGGGCCACACTGATAACTGTGCGTGTCTGAAATGTTCCTATCTCTCTTCAGCTCCAACCTGCCTGAGTAATCACTATTAATACTGTTGCAGTGTCCACTTATATTTACTGATGTTTATTTCTGTATTTGTAGTTCACTTTACTCCTTTACAAAAATTAACCTATTTTTCCAAAATGCATCCTTTTATAATTCACTTAGTATAGTCTGTGTCATGGTTTGGGTTTCGCAAGGGGAAACAATGCAAGACACTTATTATAAGATTTTTATAATAGTCACTCAAGGAATCATATGAAGAGCATGCAGGAAAACTGTCCATATACTAATGACCAACAAAGTCAGCTGAGGATCTGGATCCCACAGCAATGTCCTGCATGAAGACCTACAGCCATTCTCAGTGACAGTGAGGTACCGGGCTCCTCCTCCAAGGAAAACAGCCCAGTTCATTAGGAAAGCCAGCACGACCAGGTCCTCCTACAGCCTACAGCTTTGTGTAACAGCTTCCAACAGCTTCCTACAGCCTCTTTCTCTCCAGTTTGGCCTCTTAAACTGCTGGCAACAATCCTTATGTGGGCCTCCCATATCCAGCACCATGCTAGTTCAGTTCAGCTGGGTGTTTAGTCGACAATCCAGCACACTTTATAAATGTTTTCTAGCAGGCCTTTAAAATAAATAAATAAATAAATAAATAAATAAATAAATAAATAAAAAAGAAGGCCTTTCTACTGCATATGTAAAACCCTGGAAAAACATTTATCCTTCAGCATTTCCAAGTAACATTCCAGTTGCCTGCAACACTCGTTTTGCTGTGGAAAAACCCACCTTGAGCAGCTTGTCCTTTCTACGGCATTACATTGCTTTTCCTGCTTTGTCTTTATGATGCTGAGCTTTAGCATTTGTTTTAGCATCCATTTATTTCCATTTAAATCTTCTTTGAAGCTTATTTGGATTCTGGAGTCTAAATTTTCATATCTATGATATATTTTTGGAAGTTTTCTGCCTTACTTTTTTTTTTTTTTTGTGGAACTGGGTATTGAACTCAGGCCGTTGCGCTTGCCAGGGAAGTGCTTATTCTACTGAGCTGTCTCCTGGGCCCCTTCTGTCTTACATTTTTAATGGCCTATTTTAGAAAACAATCCCAAGCTTCCAGATAAGTAGAACGCGGTAGTTGGTGCCCTTGTCGTGAGGACTGGCTGGGTGTCTCTTTTCCTTCCTAGAACGCTTCCCATACCTTTCCTGACCCGGGTGCTCAACTCCAGCTGACGTGGGCCTCGGCTGGTCCCTGTGCTCAGTCCCCGGCCTCTCGAAGGCGGGGTCTGGACTCTTAGTTGTAGTTGTGTTCGTCCCCTCGGACCACCCCACGTGGGATGGCTGGAAGCTCCTAGTGCAGGGCTGGGGCCACACATCCCCGCAGGCCGCCGTCAGGTCTGGGTCGGCCACAAGGCCTGTGTGGGGTCAGCATGTGATGACGTATAGGCGCGTCCTGATGACGTCTGCTCCCACCGTGCATGCCTCGGGCCAGGCCTCAGCTCTTGGGTCCCGGGGTTGCGCGCAGTTTCCTATGCAGGCCTGTTCTGTGTTATCACAGTATTGGTTTCGAGGCCAGGAGCCCCGACCCTCCCAGCCTCGTGCCCTTGGCCCTCCCGCCTGCCCTCCTGAGCAGGTCCGGCCTGAGGCTGCCGGCAGAGTCGGACCCGGAAGCTCCGCGGTTTTGACGGCCAGGTTTACGGGATGCTCACCTTCGTAGTAATTCTAGGAGGCTTCCCGTACCTTTTCTCATTTATGCTTTGAGATTTTCCTGCATTAAGAAAACTCATTTTCTTGAGTTTTGGATTGTGAATCTGTTCACTATTGTAATAAAATCCTAACCATTATTGGTTGGTAGAAGTGTAGTCTAGAATTTTTAAAAAAACAATCAACTTTATTGAAGGATGCCTTACTGACACAATACTTGTGTACATATACATATGCATTTAAGAATACATTTGGCACATTTTACCATACATATATATTGGGAACCTGCCGCTGCAGTTAAAATTTTGAAATGATTTCCACCTACCAACGTTCCTCTTTCTCTTGGATGCTCACCCTCCGGTGCCCAGGCAACTGTTTACCTGTTTTTTGTTACTCTAAGTTGAATTTTTCAGGAATTTTGTACACAGAGAAATATTCAGCACTATTTTTATCTGCTTTTTCGTTCAACATTTTGTACTCACATGTTGTATGAATCAATAGGACCTTTTTGTTGTAGAAGGCAGCTTTTGTGCTACCATGCCAAAATGGGCTTATCCATGCACCTGTTTATTAATACGTGGATTGTTTTCAATTTCTTTCATTGGTGAAATTGCACACGTGACAGTCTTTGTATGCACATGTCCTTTTCCTCCCGGATAAGACCTAGGATGGACTAACCAGGTCACCTGTAGATATGTCTCTGGTGTAACTTACCCCTGCTGTCTTCCACCATGCAGTCCCATTAGCACAAGGGTCCTTTATCCTGGGTTCTTCTCACCTTTGCCATGGTTTGTTTTCCAGCTGTGGCTGTTGTAAGCAAACCTTTGCAAACCTCCCAGTACTACCACTGACACAGGGACACTGGTTTTTCATAACTGTTCCTAGGCATAGTTTGTAATGGCATAGTTTGTAATGGCATAGTTCCTAAGCATAGTTTTACGCCATGCCCATTTGTGCTTCTAGGGTGGCACATTTTTCTTTGGATTTGGAAGTAAACTTCCTTGTCTTCTCGGGCTGGTGGTGCAGTTTTTCTGGTTCTCCTTTCATTGTGCAGGGTAAGCTCACAAGCAAAGGTGTACCCGCTATAGTGCCTCTTAGCTATTTGCACATTCCTCTCCTGTGTTTACTCCTTGGGATTTCCCAGGCTCCCTTGAAGGCCTGCTTGTGAGGGAACAATTTCAACATGCTTGAAGGCATTACTTCTCTATGTTGGGAGCAGAAGCACAAGCTCAGGTTGAAATGTTACAAGAAATCTGTGGGTTCCTCAGTAATCTAATGAATCTGTGAGATCACAGATTTCAAAATTACAACGTCCAGAGCATTTCCATGGACACTTGGTTTTGTGGTGCTTGGATGTGACAGAAAGAATGTCACTGGTATGTTGTAGACTGCACAGATATGGACATTGCCTAGGAGCAACAGAAGCAGGGAGGAACTAGGGACTGAGTTCCTTGCAATGTGTAAATGAAACTTGTAATGCTGCTAGCACCCAGGATGCACACTGTGCTTGCTGAATGCATCTGTATTCATGATCGCAATGCATACCTTGTTATAGATTTGTGTGTAAAACTATATATTTAAACATTATAAATAACATGCTCCACAATTAAGAATGTTTCTCAGTGGAACTTAGTACCAAACAGCAAATTTTCATTCTGTTGACTTCCTCAAAGCGAATGTGGAAATTATGCCTGATACCTTCCTCTTCTCTTCTGTTTCTTACATTTCAATGCAGTAAATGTACACTACTAAATTACATCTCAGAGTTACTTGTGTTTCAAGACAGCATGCCTATTTGCCTATTTGGGAGAACATATAACTTGGTGTCCCACACATGTGGTTCACACATCCTTGGGGAAACATTTTGGGTGTGTTATGATTTGTATTTGTGTCTGGAGGTCTCCCCAAAGCCTCATACAGTCATGGGGTGGGTTCTAGAGTGTATGAGTGACTCATGGTGCAATGCTGGGATTGTGGGTGTGGTTGTTACAGGGTGGGTACCCTGCATGCAGAATAAGGGAAACAGGCTGGCTCATTCTACTTCTCCATTTGCTCTTTTGCTTTTGCTGTTTTCAGCTACCATGAACTGTTGCTCTCTGCCTTGAGCCACTTTGCCTTGAAGCTACTCAAGTATGGACTGAAAGGTGTATAGACTGTGATCTAAAAAAATCCTTCCATCTTCAATTTTGGACATTGAGTATTTTGTCTCAGCAACAAGAGAAAAGTAACTGAAACAGGGTTGTACCAAGGCAACTTTTTCTGACAACCAGGTATTCATTTCAACTTTTGCTACTAACACAAAAAGGTAGTGATTCTTAAAGATTATTGTGAAGGAAGATACTAAATATAAAACTGGACCAAATAAAAGTTATCAAAACAGTATGGTTGGAACACAGATTTTCTTTTTCATAGCAGACTTCAGTGTTTGTTACCTAGCTGAGTGACTCTCTTAGAAGACATGTCAGTGTGGCAGTGTTCCCATTCTAACACTGTGGACAGCCTCTTCCTAAGAGGCCCAGCTGGATGCGGGTCAGGTTGGAAACAAACCATGAGGAGGTGTGAAAGATATCCCCCTCCTTCTGTCCATTGGCATCAGTGACTTGAAGGAAAATCCACTCTTTGGTCTACTGGGCACAGGATTTCAGTATCTAATAATTATACCTTGTCTCTAATGGGTGGTGATGCAAACAGTCCATTAATTGAAGTGTGTGCCATCCTAAAGCCACTGGTGTGTGACTGGTTCTCCCGCACCAAGAGATGATCTGTTCCTTCTCCCTCCGTCCAGGACTCAGGCAGCATGAGGACGTCCCTGCAGGCGGTGGCACTTTGGGGAAAGAAGGCCCCTCCACACAGCATCTCTGCCATCATGATCACTGATGACCAGCAGATCATTGTGACCGGAAGCCAGGAGGGTCAGCTCTGCCTCTGGAACCTCTCACCTGAGCTGCAGGTGGGTGGAGCAGACAGCGTCACAGCTGTGCCTGGCTGGCTGCTTCCCCGGAAGGAACAGCTACTGTTGAAAAGAGTGAGACCCATAGTACACTGATTTCACTTGTGAATTTAGAGAAAGTATTACACAGTAGGTGAAGATATTTCAAAATTATATTATGAATATTGCTAATCTTAGCTACCAGCTAAAAATTATGCCCCTTTAAGCTATGCTGAGTCTTATTACTTTATATTCTGAATTATACATTTAATAACTGAACCACAGACATGTACATGTAATTCTGAATATTATGGCCCATTAATCTGTGCACAGGGCCTTCCTGAAAAGTGCTGTGAACCAAATGAATAATATCTTAATTATTAGACTGCTCCCACTGGCCCAGCCCTCTTGTTATTCTTTCAGTCTCTGCTTCCCTGAGATTTTTACAGATCCCATCAAATGGCTCTAAATCCAATTTACTGTTGTCCTCTTCTTGCTTTAGAAACCTGGCCTCACCTAGGATTTGTCCCATCGATTGGCAATTAATTGTCTCTGTCCCAAGTCATAAACATTTAACATATTGGAGTAGGTATTTGCTTAACTCTAAGCAGCTTTAGACCCATTTGGACATTTAAACTAATGATGTACTTAAAGTTCACTGCCCTTGTTAAGAAGCCTTTTAAAGATCAAAGACTATTTTTAGACCTTAAAGTCTGTCACTTTAAAACCTAAATTAACAATTAATTGTAATTCTATTTTATAGTGTAATTAATTAACATCTCCTGTCTTGGGTCAGTTCTGCTCCAAGACTGGAGAACCGCCCAAGTGTGTCTGTGGCTCCCTGAGAGAGGAGTGCTCTTACTGTGGCAGCACTTGTGCGTTAGCCATGGGGGCCCACAGGGGTGGGGTAATACACATGTGAGGTTGTGGCTTAAACCCAGACCCCCAGTGACTTCAAATGCCTTGCTGATCTTGTATGGTGGGAGTGGTTCACTGGCAATGTGTAGGCTGCTCACGCTAAGCAACATGCGACCCTGGGACTCTCATGTTTCTTCATCTGTCCTTTGTTTATTTAGCACCTGTCCGATATGCTTGTGTTGAGTGTGTGTCACCATTTGGTTCCAAGAGCATCCCTCAGTGTAGCAGGTGGTGGGGAGACGTGTGGGCAGTTGTGCAGCTGACCTGTGTGTCCAGGAGTGTGATGCGTGGGACAGGCGGGGTGCTACAAGCTGGGGTGGAGCCTTGCCCACTGGAGAAGGCAGAGCGAGGGCTTCGGTCGTCAGTGATTCTGATCAGCCACAGAACATTTCTGATTATGACAGAAACGATGTTTAGAAAGGGTTAGTTACGTCATGAAACATTTTATCCCCATTGATGTGGCTGGGTTATCGTCATATATATGTGTGCATATTCAGAAAGAAAGTGGGTATTAGTTCACTTGGAATAGAGATTTTTTTTTCTAATCATTCAAATGAAACATTTGGTTCATTACTGTTTTCCATATAAGGAGACCTTACCTGTTTTCTATTTTGTACTTTAATTTTCATAATCTTGCTTTTCAAAATAATGAGGAATATGTTTTTTTCATACATGAGATAATACGAGAATTAGAGCTCTTAGTGTTACATTTTTAAAATTCTTATTTAGAAGCAAATCATTGTATTTTAAATAGTAGTTTAGCTTAAATTTTTTTTTTAGGGCTAGGGAGATAGCTCAGCAGTCTAAATGCCTGCCTGCCAAGCACAAGGACCCAGGTTCAATCCTTGGGGCCCATACTGAGCCAGGTATGGTGGTACATGCCTGCAATCCCAGTGCTGGGGAGGCTGAGACACGAGGATCACTATGAATCTGTAGCAAGACCCTGTAACAAATAAATTTAATGTGGTTTCCAGGGATTGAACTCAGGACCTTGCACTTGCCAGGCAGGCACTTATACAACTGAGCTATATCCCTGGCCACAAATCAATCAATCAGTCAATCTAGCAGGATGAGTACTTTAAAAAAAAAAATGTGTGTGTGTGTGTGTGTGTGTGTGTGTGTGTGTGTTGCAGTACCAGGGATTTAACTCATGACCCTGTACTTGCCAGGGAGGTACTTATTCTACTGAGCTATCTCCTCAGCCCCCTAAATTTTATTTTTTTATGTGCCAGAAATCACAATTTCTGAGAGAGCAAGTCAAGTAAAATATTCTTAAATGTTTCAGTAGAGATTGTTTTGTAGCAATTTTGGGTTCATAGCAAATGGAGTGGGGTACAGAGAACTCCCTATGATGTCCTTGTGCTCACAGTTCCCCACTGCCACCATTCCCCATAGGGCTAAGCACTGGTGACCCACAGCAAGGGGGCATGCCGCTGTTACCAAGGCCACTGTCTGCATGTGTGCTGGGCCCATTGTTATGTGTGGAACAGCCTGTGGGGTTTGATACATATTCCACGGCACCCCTGATGGTGTTGTGCAGGATGGTTCCCCTGTGTTCCACTCCTGTGCCCAACCCAGAGCCCTCTGTGCTGTCTGCAGTTCCTTTGTTGCTGTTTCCAGAATGTTCTGTAGTGGGAATCACCATTTGGAGACTTCTCAAATTGGTTTATTTTCCTGAAATAATGTGCACATCATTTTCTCTATCATGTCATGGCTTGTGAGCTCATTTTTTTGGTCTTGTGTTTGTGTACAGTGTCTTAGTTTACTTGCTTATTTACTGAGGGCCATCTTGGTGACTCCCACAAGTTGGCACCTGTGAGTGATGCCACTGCAGACGTGCACTTCGGCATGGATGCCGCTTGGATGTGCCAGGAGCGTCCTGACCCATCTCCCAGCGCGAGTGTGTGGCATCTCAGCAGCAGCGGTTGGGCTTTCCCTCCGCAGCAGTGCCGAGGAGAGTGCACTGCCCGCAGCTCCTCACTCTAGAGCGCCCCTTCACTTAGGGTGTGGTGTGTGTCACCGGGTGGGAGTTGCACTTTCCAGGGACTCGGGATGTGCCCGTCTTTGGTTTTGCTCATTTCCAATTTCCACGTATTCTTTGGAGAGTTGTCTGCTCAGATCCTTTGATTTTTTAAATCAAGATTTTTATTCTCCGGTTGTTGAGTTTTAAGAATTATGAATTTTGAGTAAATAGTCCCTTAACAGATATGCCTTCTGCCGATGTCTCGCCCAGTCTGTGGCTTGTCTTCCTCCCTCATCTCTTGGTTTCTTATTTATGTTTATGTAAATGAAAAATCTTTTTATTTTAGAAATTTTAGGTCATACAGATAATCTAGAGATGAAATATGCTTCAAATGCCTGATCTCTGGTCTTTAATAGAATTTTCTCTCTCTTCGGCTTTACTAAGGTGCCATGGACAAGTGAAGATTATGTATTCAGAATGCTGAGTGTGGGACTGTGTGAGGTGGCAGCAGTTAGTCAGGTAACAGGCGCCACCTCCAGTAGGTGCCGTGGTTTGTGTGTGTGGGAGCACTCGGGCTCTCTCTCCGATTTCTAGCCCACAACATTATGCAGTTGTGTTACTGTTTTTGGTGGTACTGAGAACAGACGCAGGGCCTTCCTCATGCTAAACGGGCTCCACCCCAGCTGCTTCTCCGCCCTTGGAGTGGAGTTACTAGCTGTCATCGTCATGCTACACCTGAGGCCTTCCCGAGCTCACCCCCACGTGACGTTTCTGCCCTTTGAGTGCCTCGCCCTGGGCCTGCAGCAGCCCAGCTGACCCTGCTGCTGTGGGTTGGGCTACTTGGGGTTTGTAGTACAAGTGGGACCTCAAGTCTCTCAGTGCCTCTGGCTTGTGTCATTGGCATAGTGCCCTCTGGGTGCATGCCCGTTGTCATAGGGACAGGATTTTCTTGTTCTTATTAGCGAATAACTGTACTGTACACACACGCACATTCTTTTTCTGCACCTGTCCACAGGATGGACACCTAGGTGCCCTGCTGTGGCCTTTGTGAAGATGCTGCAGGGCACCCAGGCGCAGAGACCCCTGCAAGACACGCATTTCCATTCCTTTAGATCTGCACATGGACATGGGCTGTGGGTTCTGGGCTCACAGTTCTAATTGTTTGGAGTGTTGCCTGCTTGGGCCCCCATACTGTTTTCTAAAATCACTGTGCAGATTTACATTCCCACCAGTGATGTGGTATTCAAAAGGTACAAAAGGTAGTCTTTCCTCTTGTTGCTTTGTGAACTCATTTCCCCGCTGGGAGTAGTACACTGTGTGCTGTTGTCCTGGGGGCGTCCCTTATGTAATAAGTATCAACATGGATTTATTTGTATTCAAAACCTCAGTGTGGTCAAAGGCGTCTGGAAGTCTTCTAGGTTTGCTGACCCATACCAAACCCAAACAAGAAAAACACTGCACAACACAGTTTCTCTGCCCAGAAGTTTGTGATTCCTTGCACTCTGATGTACCATGCATCAGTTTTCCTGGAACATATGTGTGGAAAAGCATGCTATTCTATAGATGGTTTTCCTCAAGAGTGTGCATGGTGCGCTATTTTTACTTTTCAGTTTCCAGCTTTCTGAAAGTTTGTTGTCCTTTCAGATCTCAGCTAAAGAACTGCTCTTCGGTCATTCAGCGGCTGTGACATGCCTGGCCCGAGCAAGTGACTTTTCCAAACAGCCCTACGTCGTGAGTGCTGCTGAGAACGGGTGGGTAGAGTATGAGGTGTGGGGTTGCCGCCTTCTCCACACTTTCTCTTAAGGGACTGCAATGGGGACAGTTTTAGAGCTCAGGAGAGTTCTGTGCCTGGCACGTTCCTATCCAGAGAAGGAATGTAGATGTGGAGGAACTTGTGTGTGGGTCCCCAGGAATCCTCTTGGAAGTCTCAGTGTAATGCCCTGTGGTACTAGGTGACAACAGAGACAAACCCTCCTGCAAATACATACCATAGCACAAGCCAAAGAGGAGAAGATCCCTCATACACACACCTTGTTCACAGAGCAGTGTTTCACAGAAGCCAGCTTCCATCAGTATGATTGAAGGGCAGCTGAATTCCCTGAAGGCTGCAGAGAAAACATCTATCAACTCTGCAAAAGTCCAGATCTGTAAAGACATCTTGATACCTAGAATGAAATAATAACTGCTGTAGCTATTTTTCTCTTGTTGCTGAGACAAAATACCTGATGCCTCAAGTTAAGGAAGAAAAGGTTTATTTAGCTCATAGCTTATAGAGGTCTCAGTTCATACTCAACTGGGTCCAAGGCAGGGTGGTGTGCTGAGGGATAATAGTTCAAGGTGGCAGAAAATAGCAAAAGCAATGAGAGCAAAGGGGATAGAGCAAGCCTTTTCCTCCCTTATGGGTGTAGCTTACCATCTCCCTTCCCTCCTCTTGCACTGGGTGAGGGTGTTTGCTAAGCAAGGCCCCTGGCCTGTGCTGGGTCACTTCATTAAACTTTTTAAAATTCTCAAGTGGAAATAATGTATCAACCACTACAATAACCTGTAAGACAAATATTAGGTTAACTGGCACCCCACTTGTAACGAAGTTCTATATGAATTATTCCAGAGTAAGAGCAATGGTTTCATAAGAAAAGAGTGGGCATGAAAGAGGAAATATCGAGCAGAGCCCAGTAAAGTTTACAAGGTGTCCCAGAGATGTGTGTTTCCCGCCACTTGGTCACAGGCTCCATTGCAGTCTGGACAGAAAAAAAGGAATACAGTCAAGAGCGTCTGGTTTCCAATTTAATAAACAAAAGGGTGTTGAATGTGAAGAAAACAGCAAAAAAAATCTAGGGATGAGACAAATAGTACATAATAAGGCAGTTGAAATAAACTTGGATAAACACTAATTCCAAATACGTACTTCCAATTAATTTACAAAGATCATCAGACAGTTAAAAAATAAACAGCATAAGGACTGTGGAAAATTGAAAAGAAAAGGGATGAAAAATGTTTAGCAGCTATGTGGTGGTCAACATATGGTTGATGTGTCTGTGTCAGTGTTTTATGTAATGAAAATATAGTTGATGAACTTGAAGGCAAGAGGCCAGGGTACTGTTAGAGAGTACCATTACTTACTTCTTTTTCTTTTTTTGGAAGAACTGGGGATTGAACTCAGGCTCTTGTGCTTGCCAACAAGTGCTTATTCTACTGAGCCATCTCCCTGGCCCCAATAGTGCCATTACTCACTAAGAAACCTCTCCAACCTGGTCTGCTGGTTCACTTCTCAATCCTAGCTACTTGGGAGGCTGAGGCAGGAGGATCTCAAGTCTGAGGCCAGCCCTGGTGCCTTGGTGAGATGCTGTGTGTGGTCCAGTGCCCTGAGTTGATTTCTTCAGGCCCCAGCCAGAGGTGCAGGCAGAGACAGGTGTGCACAGGGCATCTGGAGCAGCGCTGCTTGGACCCCAGCTGAGCTGCTTCCCCAGCCCTGCAGAACCACCTTGCAGGGCTCACCTCCTGCCTGACTGGACTCAAATTTCAGCAGGTGTGTGAGGACTAGCACTTGGCCCAGCCCTGATCCAAGACCATGCTATCACTGTGCCAGGAGACCACACCTGGGTTGTCAGGTACCCTGCCATCTGGGGTTGGGGTAAGCTGGTGGCCTTGCTGGGAAAGATGTCCTTCACCAAGCCAAGAGGGCGCTGGAGCACTGGCTGGCAGGAGAGTGAGTGGCTCCAGGCCCTGCGTCCCAGGAAGAGGCTTGCAGACAGGCAGACAGGAGTTTGTCTAGGCTGGGCTGCCGCATACCAGGAAGCTTACCAGGCAAGTAGACTGGGCTTGAAGTGTGAGAATTAAGAGGAGCTCCGAAGAAGCCAGTGCTGGAGATGCTGAGGGAGAGAAGAAACCTGGCCAGCAATGCCAGGGAATTGCCAGGCCCCAGAGGAGGTGAGGGAGAGGCAGGGCACACAGTAGTCCCTGGGGGCAGGTGGCCCAGCATGCACACTTAACCCCTGGCCTGCCAGGTGCATGGCCCAGCAGAGCAGCAAATGTCCCGTGAGCAGCAGACCCAAGAATGAGGAGAGGAGCTGGCGGGCAGCAGTGCATCTGGGGAGCAGGCAGCTGTCTAGGGCAAAGCGGCAGGTCCAACTCTTCTTGCTCCATGGGGTGCATGGACCCACAGCCAACTCTCAGACTGGTGCTGTGGTCATGGAGTGAGATGAAGGATGGGCCATTTCTCAAGGACCTCGCATGTTATGGATACTTCCTCTGCCTCTTTCCTTTCATTGAAATTAGAAAAAATGAATTCGGAAATTGGTGAACTTAACTCTTAGGATTGAAGGTGACCTTTCCTGTGTACAAACCCTTGGAATCAGATCTGTAGATGACAAAAAAGTATGCACATTAACAGATTTCATTCTCCGTTCTGTGTGTAACTTGTGCAGTTGCAGCTAAAAATGCCAGGGCAACTTTTAGCCAGTACACCATACATTTACTTTTTTTTCTCAGAGCTGATAGGCTGAGTGCTTTCATTTTATCAGTTTTGTTTTTCAACTTTATAAGATGGTCAGGAAACAGGGAAAGCCTTGGGTTTAAAGATAATGTTTCTGGGGCTGCCTTTCTTGAAGCCCTTCACCAGCCAGAACAATAGTGATGCAATTTAAGGAGGCTGAGTTGAGGTCTGAGTGGGGCCCCAGCATCAGTGTTGTTTCCTGATCAGTCCGGGTCTAGCCATAGTTTCAAGGTGTAGGTTTAGAGCCAGGCTGCTGTACAGGGCCACGAGGCCTGGAACTTTCATATCCCAGGGCCCACCCCAAGCAGAGGAGCTTGAGACTTGGAGGGCAGGTTTTGCAGGTGATGGTGGATGGACAGAACATGTGAAAACCACACTGACCACCTCAGCTCTCTCGCAGAACTTGATTGCACATTGCAGGCTGCAAGAGATTCTGTTTACCTTTGAGATGCACTCATCTACCTTCATGAGATGTTAGTTGCTATGCCCTTCGAGATATAGTATTTTGATTTCTATCAACAATCTTGTCATTTCGTTATGTGCAAGTACACACATACACACACACACACGCATGCACACACACGTGTACATGCATACACACACAGGTTTTCCCTCCTGTTTTACAGTTACTGTGTTTTCAGGTGACAGCAGATCCTTTTGGGAGAAATGTGGATATAAATAGAGGAGAAAGTTGTGCGCCTTTGCTTCTGCACCTGGGCACCTTTTCCAGCTTCACCACAGAGGTGCTTGGGCTGAGCAGCCCTTTGTTGTGGGCACAGGGCTTGGAAAGACAGGGTGCCTGCCCGCTTCCCGGGTCTCCCACTAGATGGCAGTAGTGTGCTCTGGTGGTGACCACTGACACTGAGTGATCCGCCAAATGTCCTTGGGAGTGGAGGGAGGGGACTTGGGACGAAATTGGCCCAGTTTAACGACCACTGACTTAGAAGATGGCTCCTGTGTTGGTTAGGAAAACACAAGGGGCTGCAGATCCCCCAGTGCACAAGGTATTTAGCAGTGTGAGGCTGCATATTCTGCTTCTTAAAAACCACATTCCCTTTAGTGCCTACAAAACACTTGTTTCTTTTCCACTGAAGCTGTCCTCCATTGAGCCGTCAGTGGTGTCAGCAGATGGTGGACAGTTGCACTGGTGCTGTGAGCAGCAGCCACACCAGGGCAGGTGTGCTGCACCACGAGCGCAAGAAAGAGCTTGCAGAGCAAGAGAGTTTTCCAATGCTAAAAGTAAGGCTGATTTCAGATAGGAAGCAAAGAAAGAAACCATCCGGTGATACACCAAGTGAGGCCTCTTGGTGGCGCCTTCGTTTTTGCAAGATGCCACCTCAGCCCCAGAACAAGCAGCCCTGGCCCCATGGGTTACGGCTGGGCTGGTTGCTGTCACAGAATAGGTAGCTGAAGTTCAGTGAAATGGACCATTTTCCTGAGGATGCTATTTCACGGAGACTGTTGTCTTGTTGCTCCCAGGGCCTCCCTGCAGGCTGGCCCTGCTCAGCATTGCGGTCTGGTGACCAAGAGTCATTAACCACACATGGGATGCAGAGGCAGAGTCAGCCCTACAATGACCGTAGCATTGTCTTGCCCCATAATCTATAACCAAAAGCCATGTGAATGATTAGGTTGCACTTAGTACCATACTAAAGGAAAACTTGGTGGGACCAAAATTACTGCAGCCAGCTGAGTGGGAATGACGGAAAATGATGGCATTATCTCTCCTAGGGAGATGTGTGTGTGGAACGTCACCAGTGGACAGTGCGTGCACCAGGCCATCCTCCCCTACGGACACACTGCCATCTGCGTGAGTCCTGCCCCATCCCCACCCCATCCCGGGTGCCCCGTGGCTCTGTGCTCTCAGAGTGTAGTCCACTCACGTGGACATGCCTTTGCAGGACCTTCTTTCCTTGCAGTTTTGCTTGCTTCTGAGTAGAGCTTTTGCAAGGTCCTGATTCCCTATGATGACTGTTCTCATTATGTATATCTAAAATGTGCTAATGAATTTTTTAAAATGCAAAAGAAATCTCACTGAAAAATCCTCACTCATCTGCTACTTTGGTATTGTCTTTCTCAAAAGATACCGCTCAAGAAAACTTTCCTCTTAATTCCTTCATTTCTGTATGTTATTTTGTAAAGATGGCATGTGTGTTTTTCCTCAGTAACATTCACAAAACATGCATGGCATGTACGAGGTCAGCTTCATGATGTGCTATTTTATGAAGCACACACTCCTCCTTTATTTTTAACCTATGTGTTTCATACTTAATTTCTGGATTTGGTCATTTATGGAGAGAGCCAGGCTGCTGCCATGACCTTCAGAGTCACTCTGCAACCTCATGGGACAGACTTGGGGTTGTGGTGGAGGGTTAGCTATGGGTGGGAGGCTGTGGCAGGCCCCGTTGGCACTGGCAGCACCTTGCTATCTTGTGTGTTGCTTTTAGGCAGATTGTAGCACAACACATGCAAATTCTTCTCTGTTCATGCTGGGCCTCAGTCCTGCATAGTAAGGGGTTCCCTTACCATGTAGCGTGTCATGTGACCTTTCATAGAAGTCATTTCCAAGACTTGCTTGGAATAAGAAGTTCTCTCACTCTCTACAGACACTTGTGCTGGCCTTATTGACACGTGTCGTTACTGCTTCAGGGAAGAACCTGGCATTTGCTGTTGCTGTTTAGCTTAAATACCCTTAGGGCAACATATTTATGAGCTTTCTATGGTTTAGCATTTAGCGTATTTATTTTTTCCAAAAGATCCCCCTTTCTTCAGAGAAATAAAAATTCAAGTCTAGCTGAAATGCAAAGTCAACATAGAAAATAATCGCAAAGAAATTTTAGTGGTTTTTCAGTGGAATGCCTTTGCTGAGTAGATGCTTACACTAAAATTGAGAGAAGGCTTCTACACATCTAAAGTGATGCTGACTCACACCTGGGAGACCTAGATGGGGGATCATAGCTTCAGAGCCAGCCTGGGCCAGAGTGTGACTGTGTTGTAAAGTAAGCATTAACAAGGTCTAGGGACATGGCTTCCCCCTGGGCTCCGGGTTGGGTCTCCGCACAGTGCCACTACCGCTGGGTCCTGCTCTTTGTTTGTGACAGCTCCACTTTGCTTTGAACCCCTCTGTGTAGTATTACCACTGCTCCTCCCGGATGACAGGCGATGGCTGGCTCCTGTGCTGTGGGGAGTATCAGGACGTGCTGGTCATCGATGCCAAGACTCTGGCCGTGGTGCACATGTTTGTATCATCTCAGTCTCCAGACTGGGTCACCTGTATGTGCATCATGCACTCCATGCGGGTTCAAGGTAATGGTGACACAGGTGCTGGGGAGTGCGAGTGTAGGCCTGCTCCTCTCAGCTGTCTGTTGGCTGGATTCCTTACAGAGGAGAACCTGTGAACAGGCTGAGGAGAACACAAGCTGTGGCCTGGGCCCACCTGTGTCTTCCAGTTGTGGGGGCAGGAATGGGCAGAGGGATTGAGTTACTCAGTATGGTGAGAAGGAAAGCGGGGTGGGGTGGGGAGGAGGGTCCATCTCTGTGACCTTGGCTCAAGGGTGTGTGCGGCATGGCTCCCTGCATAGTCTGGAGCAGGGCTTCAATGTCACCAAGCACTGGCAGTCTGGACCTTTCCCTTTCCACAGGGATACTTTCAACAGTCTGGAACTCAGCATGAAATGGTTATTTTTTTATATAGACTCTTTAGCAGATCCAGTGTTCACCTCCACAGCCCTGCATGAGCCCTTAAGGATGCTGAGTTGTTCCTGAAGCCCACTCTGAGCAGGCTGCTCATATGTGACCCCTGTTCCTTTTACAGAAGATTCTCTGCTGGCAGTGACAGTGACCGGGGACCTCAAGGTGTGGGACCTCTCCTCGTCCATCAACAGCATCCAGGTGGGTCGGAGGCCAGGCTTGAACATATTAATGCACATTGTCAAATCCTGGAGGTAGTACATGCTCATAGTTAAAAATGGAAATGAGGAATCTTGCCTCTGTCTACACACCCCCATCTGTCTTTCAGGCATGGGCTGTGGTGGTGGTGGATCGCATCTTTGCAAGCTGGACTGTGACTACATAAACGTTGAATACACGCACAGATGCACAGAGACAGACAGACACAGTACTTAGATACAAATGTATAGCCACACAGAGACACACTGAGGCACACACAGGTGCTTATAGACTCATAGGGGCACACTCAGACACATGGACAGAGACAGTGGTGTACATGGACACACAGATGCACAGGCATGTGCATACAGGCACATAGACAAACACAGAAACACTAGGCGGACATACTGTATAGACACAAAGATAGACACACACAGACTCACAGTAGAGAGACAGATGAATCCATACACAGACATGTGGACCACATGGCACATGTAGACATACACAGAAACACACAGGCTCTCAGACACACACACAGATATGCAGGCATACACACAGACACATGGAGGTTTTCAATTTAAAAGGCCCTGAGAGGATACAGCACTGCCTGCCCCTTACCCAGAAGGCCCTCTCTAGCTGACTGTATGGGTGGCAGGGATGGTGCAAGCCCCAGGATCTGACACATTTGCCTGCTCCTTGTGCTGCTGATGGTTGCTGGTCCCCCCTGGCTCTGTGCTCCTCTGCTGTGCTCCTGGGAGGAGCCTGAGGAGTTGTTGCCCCCCTGGTACTGGAAGGTGGGTCCTCCCTAGTTGCCTGACACTCACAGAGCATCAGTCCATACCTGCTATGTCGTCTGTTCTTTCCAAAGCACTTGCTCATTTCCAAAGCACTTGCTCATTTTTAAAATTTTAGCAGTGAATTCTGGCGGCTTCAAGACATTATCATGTTTCTGTCTGCTCTTCCCACGGTGTTTGGAAGTCAGTACCTGCCCTGTCCGCTCTTAGTGCCCAGCACGCTCTGTCACAGAATGTTTGTTCAGTAACCACGTAAAAAACATTTTGGGGGCTGAGTGCATTTCCTGTTCACAGTTAGTTTTACAAAGGAACTTTGTAGTTCAGGAAACCCCAAGAAAACACTGGAGTACTTTTTTGTTCTGTAGTGGATTGATCCACTCCCATACATGTGTGAACAGGTGTTCTTGTGTCTTAGAGAAATGGTCTGGAAAAAGGGTTCACATATTTTCTTGTTGTTTGAAGGAAAAGCAAGGTGTCTATGAGAAAGAATCCAAATCTCTCGACTCCAGGAACTGCCAGACGATCCGATTTTGCACATACACAGAGAGACTTCTGCTGGTGGTGTTTTCTAGATGCTGGAAGGTATTATAATACAGATCGTGAACACCACCGAGGTTCACATGTCATTTTATTCTTGTTGAGTGCAACAGTGATAAGAACATGATTTAGGTAGGACAGAGCTCTGCACAGGAGCATCACAAGAGCAATGGATGACTGGTCTTCAGTGGCCGCTGTCCATCTTCAGCGTCCTATATTGTGCTGCTTCTCAAGATATTGTGTGCGGGTCTGTGTCTGCGTTATGTTAATAACAAACCACAGTACTGAACATTTATCTTTCAACTGTTGTCAAAAATCAGTACTCATACTCTAGAATTAGAAAACCAACACTTTTTACTTATGGAGATTTCATGCTTAGATTTTTTTTCCTTTTTCTTTCCTCTGTTACTACATTTGTTTCTGGGGACACACATTCTTTTCTTGTGACTATATCCACATATGCATCTAAGAAAGGAAAACCAAGTTACTATCACTTGATACTATACTTCTTAATTTTTTGTATCAGTGGCTTACTTAGCAAACCTATATAATCTTACCTGTAGGGTGATAATGTATTTTGGAGCAAATATTGAAAGTACATGATCTACCAAAGGGTGTCTACTGTATACTTTTTCTTCTGCATAATTTTAAAATGTCAAGCCTTGACTACCCATGCATAAAAAACTATTTAGGAAGTTGAGATTTGGGGCTTCTATTCCAGAATGGGCCGGTGAGATGAACTATTGCATGAAACTTACTTGAGAATCAGTTTGAAATCACAAGTCCATAGGAAGTGCCCCTTCCTCAGCAGGTATAACATGGTTGGTGACTGCTCAGCAGTGCTGGGGTGGCTGGAGCTGCTGGCTGAGAGTTGGGTGGGCAGAATTCACCTCCCCTGCTGGGTGCCTGGCCCAGGGCTTTGGCAAGTGCCTGGCTCTGTGCTGCAGGTGTATGATTACTGCGACTTGTCCCTGCTATGGACGGAGGCCAGCAGTGGTGGGCAGCGCTTTGCAGGCGGAGAGGTGCTGGCGGCGCACAGGGTCCTCGTCTGGACCGAGGACGGCTGCAGCTACATCTATCAGCTGCTGAACAGGTGGGTGCAGAAGAGGCAGACCCTGGCATGGTCAGGTAAAAAGCAGTTCATTGCAGAGCCCCTGTGTGCCGCTGTGATCAAAAACCAGAACAAAACGGCTCTGGCACCGAGAGATTTACTGTGGGCTTGGCGGCCCCTGGCTTTGTGCAGAACAGCGGGGGCCGGGAGGATGAGATTAACCATGTATAACTTGTACAGCTGGTGTGCGGCGTCCAAAAAGTCACTTGTAATTATTAACCCGACAATCTCCAGCCAGAGTTTAGAAACTTGAATGGTACCATCCGGCCTGTGAAAGTGGGAGGAGGAAGGAAATAACCGCACAGCCTTCAACTCTGCTTTGTATTTTTGCCACGCAGCGGGCTTTCCAAAAGCAGCAGCCCGGCCGACGGGAGGTTGCTGAGAGAGACCATTTATCCGCATTTACTGTGCTCTGCCTCCGTGGAGGAAAACCAGGTAATGCAGGGAAGGGGCCTGCCCACACCAAGCAGCTGAGCCTCTTGGCTGGCTTTGTTGGGACAGAGGCAAGTGGAAAAGTTACCCGCAACATCCTGGTCCCTTGATAACAAGGAAAGCAGGCTGAGCTGTTCTCGGCTACTGAGGAGGCACTGGTGTCCTTAAGTGTCTGTTGTTTCTAAGGTTGCTGAGTAATGTCTATTTATGATGGCAAGAATTACAAATTTTGAAGAAAATAAGGAGAAATTAAATTCCTAATATCATCACCATAATTATTTACTGTGAATTTTAAAACTTTGTTTAATGCCTACTCATTGAGTTTCTGGAGAAATACTACAATGTTACAGTAGTATGATGGTCATTTATATATTCTTTTTGTAGATCCACCAATTAGTAACATTTTTGTTACATTAGATGTTTGGAAAATACTGCAATAGCGCAATGATCATTATAAAGCCTTTATGTAGATTCACTAATTAACATTTCTGTCAAAACATAGATGTTACTGTTAATATTGGGATGTATCCACTCCAATTTTGAAACTTTATAAATTGTAATCAGGGTTTTCAGGGGGAAACAATTTGATATAAGACACATAACTTATAGGATTATTTTATACTCATCACCCAAAGAATCAAGTCCAAAAGTATACAGGAAATCTGTCCATACCAGAGACCCAAAGACTCCAGAGGGGAGCCTGGATCCCACAGAAGTGTCCTGCACGAGTCTATATGACCGCCTAGAACCTATGGCAGTGCTGCATGCATGCCCATTTCATAGATCTGCTCTGGGAAGGCCCAAAGGTCTGCGGTGGAAGCTAGGAAGTTTGTGCCAGGAGGATGAAGGTTCTGTGTTAGCAGGCTGAAGGGTCTGCACTGGAGCCAGGAAGCAGTACTCAAAAGTAGGGACCA
Organism: Ctenomys sociabilis; assembly: GCA_004027165.1. NCBI lineage: Eukaryota > Metazoa > Chordata > Mammalia > Rodentia > Ctenomyidae > Ctenomys > Ctenomys sociabilis. Next base: position 206,096 of record PVKA01000103.1, on the reverse strand, counting down.
GTACTTCCACAGAAGGTACCACAGCCATCCTCAGCAACAGTGAGGCCCCGAGCTCCCTTGATCATGAGGAAAGCCAAGTTACCATCAGGAAAGCCAGCACAATGAGCTTCTCCAGGAGACTGAACTGTGCGCTGTCTTCCCCTCTGAAGCCGGAAGTGATGCTCAAAGTGAGGACCAGTGCTCCCCCAAAGTGAACTGCAGCCATTCTCAGGGACAGCTTGAGCCCCTTCCATGATGAGAGTAGCCGAATTCATCAGAAAAGCCAGCAGGCCAGCGTCCTCCAAGAGAACTAACAGCTCTGTATAATCTCCCGACAGCCTCCCAACAGCCTGTAACACCTTCTGAATAGCTCTCCCCTTCTCCAGTTCTGCCTTTTGCACTGCTATCACAATCCTCAGTGGGGCCTTGCTGGGTTCAGCTCAGCTGGGCCAGTTGACAACCAAGCACAATTATCCTGAGGGTTTTTTTTTTTTTTAAACCATATATTAAGATCACTTTCACATGTACTTAGCTTTTCTCTTGAGTAACTTTTCTTGTTAGAATAGATATAATTGTGATTTCTGACTGAGAGTTGGGATTTATTGCCTGATTGAATTATACATTTGGCATTCAAGGAAGCTAGAAAATCTAAGTAGGTATTTTACTACAGTGATGGAACTGTGATTTTTTTAAACCGCCCAACTCATTAATCAATTAATTATCCAAAAAGGTATTCCATGGAGATAGGATGAGTTCTTGAATTGTTTTAAATTCTTAATAATTACAGAATGATTGTTTGCTTCATTAAGCAGAGTAGCTATTGCAAGTCCTACAGTTCAGCAATTGTCCTTTCAGTGTATCAGTGAAAAGGTCCACTACAAAAGCTTGCCCAGGAAGCTGGCAGCTGCGGCCATGTATCAGGGTGGCACTGGACAGCAGTGAATGTGGTGGCATGTCATGGCTGTTCCTGAAACTGTCCCTCAACCGCACTTGTGCCTGGCTTTGCTGTGGACTACAGAGCAGTGTCTTTGCCTCCTGGGAGAACATTTTTACTTTCAGGACCTCCTCTTTCATGCTGATAGCTTGGGGAATTTTTACAACACAGTTTGCCTTAAAAGCCCAGTGTAAGTCATACCCTTTAGGACCTCCTGGCCTACTGAAAATATCAACACACACCTTAAAAATAATTTCTCAGTGAATTCATTATTGATGTACAAGAATGCTATTGATTCTTGTGTGTTGGTTTTGTATCTTACTACACTGATGAATTTGGTTATTCTTGGAGCATTTAGATTTTGGAGCGGTCTTCTACATAGAGGATTATGGCATCTGCAGATAATAATGTTGCTTCTTTATTTCTTGTACATATCTCCTTTACTTCTTGCCTGATTGCTCTTGCTGATATCTTGAGGACTGTGTTGAACAGGAGTGGTGATAGCAGACCTCCTTGTCTTAGTCCTGACTTTAGAGGGAAAGTTTTTAGTTTTTCTCCATTTATTATGATGTTGGCAGTAGGTTTGCCATAAATGAATGGCTTTTATCAGATTGAGATAAGGTCCTTCTGAACCACTTTTCTTCAGGATTTTTATCTTGGATGAATGTTGGATTTTGTCAAAGGCTTTTTCTGCATCTATTGAGATGGTCATGCAATTTTTGTCCTTGTTTCTGTTAATGTGATGTGTTATATCTATTGATTCATATGTGCTGAACCATGCCTGCATCCCTGGCATGAGTCCTCCTTGGTCCTGATGTGTGATCTGTTCGATAATTTGTTGCATTCTGTTTGACAGTATCCTCTTGAAGGTTTTACATCTGTATTCATTAGAGAGATTAGTTCCCCTTTTAGTTTTAAGCTTTATCTAGTTTTAGAGTGAGGGAAATTAGATTCCAAGAATGACTTTAAGAGTACTTCTTCTCTTTAAATTTTATTGTAGAACTCAAGGAGTATTAGTGTTAGATCTTCCCTGAAATTTTGAAGAATTGAGGTCTTCGGTCTTCTTAGTTGATAAGTTTCTGTTTTTATTATTTATTTATTTATTTTGTATTTTTAGGGAAGGGTCTACAAGGTGTTCAGGGTCTCACTACTAGATTAGACTTGTAGTGATCTGCCTGTTTAAAGCCTCCCAAGAGCTGAGATTATAGGCACTCAATACCATGCCCAGTCTCAGTTGCCATCTCAGGTGCTTTAATCCACTGAGCTATTTGGCCAGCCCTAAGTTTCGGTTTTTTATTGTATTGTCTGTTACTGGATTATTCAGGATTCAGTTTTGGTAATTCATGTGTATTGAGGAATCTACCCATTTCATATGATTCTTCCAACTTATTGGCATACAGGTTTACAAAGTAGTTAGTTGCTAATAATCTGGTTTTTGGCAGTGTCTGTTGTGATTTTACCTTTTTTTATTTTTAGCTGCAGTGATTTGGGTCTTTGTTTGGTAAGTTTGGCTAAGGCTTTGTCCATTTTGTTTATTCTTTTGGAAAGCCAGATTTTTTTTTTTTTTTTTTAAACTGGGTATTGCCTTTGCACTTGCCAGACAAGTGCTAATTCGACTGAGTCCCAGCCCCTTGGAAAACCAGATCTTTAATTCATTGATCTTTGTATTGTTTTCTAGTCTAAATTTCATCAATTTCTTCTCTGTACTTTATAATTTCCTTCCCTTGTACTAGCTTTGGGTTTGGATTGTTTTCATTTTTCCTAGACCTTGAGTTTTATTGCTAGGTAATTTGTTTGGATTTACTCTGTGAACTGACTGAGAAAAAAAAGTATGCAAAGAATACCATTCACAATATCAGGAAGGAAAATTAAATACTGAGGAATTAACCTAACTAAGGAGGTGAAAGACTTCTACAGTGAAAACAGTACTCTGATAAAGGAGATCAATGAAGATAGATATGTACCCCAAGCACATTCAGAGGGACCAAAACACTGGAGAAAGATAGCCTCTGTAGTGAATGGTGCTAGGAAAACTAGCTGCCCACATGCAAAGATGAATTTAGATCTATGCCTTTTACCAGGTATTACACTAAAATCAAAATAGGTTAAAGATATAAATGTTAAAACAATATTTAATCTGCTAGAACATAAAATGGGTAGGTAAAAACTGTTGAAGTCAGAAGTGTAGGCAAGGACTTGCGAACAGAGTCCTAACTGCCCAGGAAATAGTACCAAAAATCAAAAGATGGAATCACAGAAACAGCCAACAGAGTGAAGAGGCAACCTAAAGAATGATACAAACTCTGCCAGCCACTGCTATGACAGAGGACTAATATCGAAAGCATGTAAAGAACTAGAAAGCATTAAATGTCCAAAATAAGAGACCCAGTCCAAAACTGGGCCAGTGAGATGAAGAGACCCTTCTCAGAGGATGAGGCTGTTGGAACATGAAGAAATGCTTAGCATCGCTGGCCACTGAAGAAGTGAAAATGGCAACAACCCTGAGACTCCAGGAAGAATGGCCACCAGCATGAACCAGATGGCAACAGATGCTGTGCAGGGTGTGGAGCCCAGGAGCCCTCTGCACTGGGCGTGGGAACGTGATCTAGCGCAGCCTGTGTGGAAGCGAGGAAGGAGATTCCTCAGAAAATTGAAACCAAAAATTTCATTTGATTCAGCTGCTATTCCCTTTCTAGTTACCTTCCCACATGTGGCAAAGTCATTATGTTAGTGATCCTTGCGTACCTGAGTTTATAGCAGCGTGATTTATAATAGGTCTTGGAAGCAACCTATGTGTCCACCAGCAGATGAATCGGAAAAGGAAATATGATGTTTACATACCATGGAGCAAATAAAGAAGGATAAATATAGTCGTATTTGGAACCATGGATGCACCTTGAGACTGTAATGTCAAGCGAGGTACCTCAGACACATATAAGAGGGCCGGTGCATGGCACACATGGGCTGAGGACCAGACTTAGGAACGGAAGAAGCAAGAAGGAACTTCAGGAGTGGTGGGATGTTTCTTTGCCTCCGGCAAGTGAGGCTGCACACTGAGGGGCCTTCTATCAGTGATTCTCCTTCTGGCAAGCACAGTGGTTTTATATCCTAAAGGCATTAGGTGCCCAGAAGCAGTGGGTAGGAGCTGAGTGACATGAGCCAGAAGGAATCTCAGCCCCTGCTTACCTCCCTGGGTGCCCGTGAACTGGGCCTTGGTCTGCTCAGCCTCCACTGCACATCCGTACAGTAACAGCTAGAAATCCCTTCTGGAGATCAGCAGAACCTAAAAGACACTAGGTGGAGCATATATGGGACTTGGAACTGAGTCGCGCCTTGTGCTCATTCTGGAGACACAGCCGAGGCCTAGCAACAGGTGACCTAGGTTTGTTTCTTTTTTCCCTGCCTAGCTCCCTAGCAGTCCTAAAGACAGTGCTTACTTCCTAGCATTGTTGTGCAGACTCCATGCTTTCACTGCTTCATATCCTCTGAAAATACACTGCAGAAATTTCCATTCCTACACTTCAGTCCAGACCAAAAGGCGGGTATTTTTTGTCTAGGAGCTGCCACCTTCTTAGGCTTCTTTAGTTCTGGCACCAGCAGTCGGCATTCTTGACAGGAAGCCTTTTATTTGTACATCAAAAAAGGATTTGGTTAATCATTCTGAGACCCATGTGTTCATGCGAAATCTCCCTCTTCAGGGGAGCCTGCACAGGAGCAGCTGCCTTTCCTGCTGTGAGTTCACCAGCAGGCCGACTGGCCAAATCTACACAGATGCTTCAAAGTTGTAAGTGCAGTTTACACTCGGCATACGCAGTGCTGTGCATAGTACAGGTCAGATAATGTTGCATGGAATGCGTAACAAGTGTGTCGAGTTGCTGCTGAGTCCCTGGAAGGAAATTAGCCCTTGCTCCGGCTCCTCATCTGTGCAAGACAGTGACGATGCCAATGGCGTGGGGCCATCCTCAGGATCATTTCAGGATTACTTACCTGCACATCTGTGAAGTCCCCCTGGGTGACGTGTACGCAGAACTGTGCGAAGCGACTCGTAGTCTGCAGCCAATGAGCAAGAGATGCCCTTGTCCACTCTGCAGTTTAGCTAATAGCTTTGCTTTTGGTTTTGTGAAGTCATTTTGGTCAGAATTACTGGTCTTTTCCTTTACTTCGCTGAAACTTCTGAAACAATGGGAAATAAAGGGAACAGATGTGGTTCAGCTCTGCAGGTCTAGTTCTTCTGTTCAAAGTCAGTAGCCTCTAAGTTACAATTCTGTCTTCCTCAAAGCTTGCCTTTGCTTTGCAGAGCCTTTCCTTTGTCATGGGCTACATGAATGAGAGGAAGGAACCTTTCTACAAGGTGCTGTTTTCCGGAGATGTGTCAGGGAGGATTACTTTATGGCACATCCCTGATGTTCCTGTAACCAAGTTCGATGGTTCTCCTAGAGGTAGGACATTTCCATTTCCAGACACACCTCTCCTGAGAACTGATTTATAATTCAGTGTCGTGCCAAGTTCCTTAACATGGGCCTTCAGACAAGGAAGTTTTTCTCACATGCACTACTGTGTGTTAGATGCCAACAGGGCATGATCAAAAGAACCTGTGAATGTTTGAACTAAAAATGCGTTTCATTGTAAAAGACACATTGCCATGAATCCCCTTCAGAGTCCCGCTTGCTTCTCCCATCATTCTTGTCACTGGCTGAAGCAGTCGTGAGAGTCCTCTTCCTGAGTGTCTCTATAGGGTGTGATAAAAATGCAGTGGACACTGCTACTGTGTGCCATGCAGCAGAAAGTCAGGCTGATGCGTGCACGGGAGATGTGTCACGTGTGTGCACCAGCTCCCCATGGGGAATGCGATCCTTGCACACTGTGAAACACATGCTTATCTAACTTTAAAAATCAACTTTAAAAACTCCCATGTGTCCTTATCCACTCCATCTGCCTTACCAGTTTGCTATACTACTGAAGGCCTTCCCCAAAGTCACAATGACCAGGAAAGGGAAACATCCTGAAGGGATTCAAGGTGTCAGGGCAGTCGGGACACTACAGCTGACGACTTCAGGAGAGTCTGAGAGGGGTGACACAGGGCCTCCGGATGATCCAGATGATGTATGGGAAATGCTATAACCCCAGCGTGGCAACCTGCTGGATGTCAGATGCATGCATGGAGTTTGTGTTCTCTGAAGTTGAAAATGAATTCTAGGAATAATGGAGGTTAAGCATAGGAAGTGCTTATTGAGAGAAAGGAAGCTTCTAAGAGAGACAAAAGGGGACCCAAGTGGGTAGCCTGGAGAACCCTCTTCTCAAGTGAGTTTCGTAGAGTAAGACCAGAGGTGAGAGATGAGAGACGTAACAAAATGAGTCAGCTATTCAGATTAGAGGTTCAGTTGCTTCAGTACTGTATAAACCGATGGGCAACCACCAAGTGGATGTCAGGCACCACCAAACTGTGCTGAGCCAGCATGACAACGATCACAGCAAGTATAATCACCAGGGTAGCACCCACGAAGTGGGGATCAAATGGGGAGGCAAGTCACATGGCCTAAGGGAAGGAACCAGATGGTCCTGGGGAGGAATGGGCTAGGGAGGTTTTGGTGCCCCAGCCAGGCAGTCAATGCCCGTGTAGCATGTCCATCACTGCTGCTCATCCCCAGGGAAGGAGTAATTTCTTGGTCTGAAGCTTGATCTTTAAATAGTGCTTCTGCAGCCCCAGTTGTCTATTGCCCTGACCTCTCAAGGGTCCAACCCTATCTGACTGCCTATAATATTTTTAAATATCTTAGCTACCCATACTATTTTATTGTAATAATTTGTAAAAATTAAGCATTCTCTGTATTTTTTGATCACATCTCTTAAAAGCAGGCATAAATGTGAAGCTCATAGGTCTGTTCCAAGGGATGGGTGCCAGCTTTGTGTGTCTGGAGTCGGTTCTTACACCATCTTTGTGGTTTTCAAGATGATGTCTGATTCCATTTTCTTTGTTTTGAATTGATAATCCCAAACCCCAGCTTTCTTCTGTTTTCCTTTTAGAGATACCAATCACTACCACCTGGACCCTTCAAGATAATTTTGACAGGCATCAGATGGTGTCCCAGAGCATCCTTGACCATTTCTCTGGGTTTGGGGACAAGGGGGCAGCCGAGGCTGTGACGGCGTCAGAGTATGTCCCCCGCCTGGACAAGCTCATCTGTGGCTGTGCGGACGGGACCGTCTTCATCACTCAGGCCCTGCATGCTGCCCAGGCAGGCCTCCTGGACCTTGGCTCTGTCCCAAAAGGTAGTGGGTCCTATTGGGCTCCATTTACTTAGCTTATCCAGGTTTTGTGCTCTGGCTACAGCAAAAAAATACATTCAGAACTTCAGGGACTGTGACACATTTGCATTCATTTCAGTATTAAAGCAAAGCTTACACAGAGCACTGGGAAGAAAGTAACACAGTGAGAAATAGGTTGCTCACACTGAGCTTCCACTTGCTTTTTTTTTGTGGAACTGAGGATTGAACTCAGGTCCTTGTGCTTGTCGGGAAAGCACTTATTCCACTGAGCCATCACCCTGGCCCCTTTCCACTTGCTTTTATCAAAGGCAGTGGTAAATGACAGTTTGTTTGTAGCCTGCTTGAAGTTTTTCGTATACACACAAATACAAACAAGTACAGTGGTGTACATGGTTGTAGTTTTAATACATACACATAAGCTTGCCCTGTATACTTTGCAAAGATGTCCTTAAATTTAAAGACATCTAGATTAAATTTAAAGACACAAAGATGTCCTTAATTTAATGATCTCCTTGAGGGCCTGGGAGATGGCGCTTCCCTGGCAAGCGCAAGGGTCTGAGTTCAATCCCCGGTTCTGCTAAAAAAAAAAAAAAAATATCCTTGGTATTTATCTTTTACAGTCTTTTAAGTGCATTAGACAGTACAGGATTGTATAGTCTTATACATGTATGTAGGTATATCTGTAGTACTCATCCCCAGGAGTAGTTACTGGATCAATGTTTATTTTTGGTTTTAGTTTGGGGTTCTGAAAAGCTGGGCATGGCAGCACACATGTTGTCTCTGCACTCAGGAGGCAGAGATGGGAGGACTGCTAAAAGTTCAAGGCCAGCCTGAACTGCAGAGTGAGATCCTGTCCCACCAAGATGAAAGGCCCTGTGAAGTACTTGCATGCACCGACACGCACACCTGGTAGCAGCTGACACAAACACCTTTGTCCTCACAACTCTGTATGCCATTAGCACTGAAATCTTTGCCAATTGAGAAAACATGTCTTCTTGTTTTAATTTTTCTTTGTTAATGAAATCTATCCATTTGTGCACAATTACAACAAACATTTAAATACTGTTATGCAATAAGATGTCTGTGTAAATGGAGGAAAACAGAGGGATTGAGATTTTAAATTGAATAGAAAAAAAGCTATAAGGTTGTTAAAATCATGTAATACCTGTTAGGATGTGAGACCCTAAGAGGAGAGCAGATCTCTTTGGGGCAGGCTGGGGCACAGCTGCTCTGAGGTAGCTTGGCCAAGTCCTGAATGTTCCTTGCTTGAGACGCAGTGATAGCTGGGGGACAGAGGGCTGTGAGCAGGTCATAGGTGATGTCCACAACCAAAGGTTGCTGTGAGAAGGGGGTGAAAATCTAAGACCTGGGCATTTCATCTGGGCTGACTTACCTTAGTATCTGGGAGAAGAAAGCAGAAGCTTAGGTTTGTCCTGCAGCAGCTGCGTTCCTACTCCTCATGACTTGCTTGGGGATAACAGGCAGGATGTGCCTTGTGGGTTGGAGTAACTAAAGTGAGTAGTGGCTTGGGAGTCTGCTCACTTTCACTGAAGGGAAGCTGCACACATGATCCTTGTGAGCTTGGAGGAGTTCAGGTCACAATGAGAAGGGGCTGGAGGCATGGAGGAAAGAGGAAAAAAGTGCCCAGCCCAGTGCACTCGCACAGGGGCTCTGAAGTACCCTTGGGGCAGCTGTGTGCCAAGCACGATGTGGGGATGCCACAGCTTCACCCCACTCATCCCACCCAACGGTCCTCTGGAAGGTAGGCCAGTGAGCGAGCCGGACATGTGCACTTCCCAGTCCCTAGTCTAGCTTACCTCCAGGCAGTGATCAGCCTGAGGAGAAGGCAGATCCCCTCAGCAGCAAGCCTGTGCCCTTGAGCCTTTTTGCTCTGACCCTTGGAATGAACTCTAGCCTGTCTGAGCCTCACATACTTTATCTATGCAACAGAGAAGTAGAACTTGGTAATTTCCAATGTGTTTGGAAGTGAACTGTTCTTAGGCTGGGCTTGACCTGATCATACTAATGTCAAGAGCAGCAATGATCCAGCCACTTCTGTGGGTGGAGAGGCTCTTGTTCATTCCTTTAGGACAGTGCTTTTCATGGTGTGAGAACTGGTGGCCTGCTACATTGGTGAAGAATTTTAGGCATGAGCAACCAACTTTAGTGCTTTAACCAGAGCTGCATTTGGCTTCTCATAAGGAACTTGCTCCCTAAGATTGTTTTAGCCAAGGACATGCTTACACTGAATATAGAGAAAAAAATTTAGAGCTATTTCCTGAACAAAGTGACTTTTGCACTATGTGATGGTGGATTGTTTTCCAGATTCTTCCTCTCACAAAGTCCTTAAAGGCCACCAACAAAGTGTGACTTCCTTACTGTACCCTCATGGTCTCTCTTCAAAGTCTGACCAGAGTTGGCTGGTGTCGGGGGACCGGAGCTCCTGTGTCATTCTGTGGGACATCTTTACTGAAGAAGCCCTGCATAAGTTCTTTTTGGAAGCTGGTCCAGTGATGACTCTTTTGATGTCACCAGAGAACTTCAGAGTAAGTTAAAAAGAAAAAATAAATAAATAACCTAATTTGAGAGCTATGTGACATTGCATATTTTTGAAAGAAAGAAAAATGGCCATATTCTCAGTGGAAACAAAAAGTTCTGCATATCTATTGTATAACTGATGACTCCTTTCATCTTCATTTCTAGCCTTTTAGGTTAACTTTTTTCTTTTTTAGTACAAGGTCTGCAGAGTCTCACTATGTAGATTGAACTTGTAGTGATTCACCACTGTTCAGTGTCCCAAGAGCTGGGATTAGAGGTGTGGGCCAACATGCCCAGTCTCAATTGCCCTCTCAGTGCGCCCGGGGGGGGGTGCGGGGGGCAGGGCCAGCACAGCACAGCATGGATCGAACCTAGACAGGCACTGCTGAGCTATTTGGCCAGCCCAGGTTAACTTTATTCTTATTTACACAAATAACTTGGTTCTAAAGAAAATGGTTAATTCCTTACAACTTTACAATAGACAATCTTTCCAAGTATTTACACTTTTTTTCTCTAATTTTCTGTAGTAATGTTTTAAAAATAAAATAGATAATGTAAAAACAAGTCAAACAATTTAAGGATCTAGAAATTAGAAATTAATTTCTGCCTTCAAAAATTTTATAATACTGATAAAGTTACATTGTTTTTTCATGAATTTTTACTTGCTTATTTCATTAAATATTTATTGAACTTCAACAAATTTGTGGTCACTTACTTTGTGTTAGATAAAATGAAATTAGTCTGGGTATAATTTTCTCATGAAATGTCAACTTGAATTCTGCCTGTTCTGATCCAATGTCTTTATTAAGAGTGAGCAATCACCTTTTGCATTTTCTGTATAAGACAAGCACAGAGAGTACAAGTGATTTTATAAAATAGTTGATTGGTTCATAATGTTATTTATTCACATTATTATGAAACATCAGCTCTAAATTAGTCTGGAGACAACTTAAGACACGGGAAGTGATATTTTAGCAATGCGTGATTAAACAAAGTACCTGAGGCTAAAGTAAGTATGCAAGCAGAGTGTGCTGACACCCTGGAACTCTTTGCTGTAGCTCTGCCACTGGGGTCTCCTTTCCTTCCTCTGTTTCTCTAATCGTTTTCCCTTCAGCTGCAGGGCAGGTATCTACCACACGTCCCCATCCCCGCCTAACCCCCAAGTCACAGATGATTTAACACTAGGTGAGGTTCATCCCATCCTGCCCCCACACAGGGCCATTACTGGCAGAGTAGTGCAGCAGGGCCAGTGACACTGGGGGCAACCGAGTACTTGGAGAAGAGTCTAGAAGTGAAGGGCACGCCACCCAAGAGGATGCTTCTCTGTGATCCTTCCCTTATCTTGCTTCATCCTAAGAATCCCTCTTCCAGCTGCCTGGACCAGCCTGCTGGGGCAGTCTGTGCATGCGTGCATGTGTACACTTTCCTGAAGATGCAGGATGGCTGGGATCTCCAAAGGCCTGGGGTGACTGAGAGAAGTAGCCTTGGGTCTGCTCTCCAAGTCCAGGCCACATGCATATTCCCCTCACCAAATTCAAGTATGTCATCTCAGGATTTCTGTGGTGTCTCTTGAAAAGAAAGGAGAGAGAAAACATGTTCCCCAGAGCTCCATGGAGAGGCTCAGAAAAGCCCCACAGTGCTTTGCATGTGGCACCTCGGGGTGGGTCCACAGCCTCCACATGTGTAGCCATGTCCTGGCCATGCCCTGACCTGTGGTCAGGGCGCACACAGGCTGACTTTTCACAGTGTCTTAAACACTGTGGTCCTGTGGCAGTACTTTTGGCCTGTGTCTCTGAGGCTGTGTCTTCACATGGTGTTATCTAATGCTCCCCTCTTTTAGACTGGATCAACACCAAGCTTCCTTTTTGGATTAGAATCACATAGTTCTGGGAATAGCACCAAATCTCATCCTGAGGCTTCAATAGGAAACTCTCAGCTCTGATACCCTTGGGCCTCAGTTTGTGTCTACAAATAGCTTCATCTTGTGGCTGCAGATTCATCCTGGGGTTTATCTTATTCTGTGCTGCTTCCAGTGTCTGCTTCCCTGCTTCCTGAGTGTGCTGGGTGATGCTCATCTCCTTCACTAGTTTCCGAGGAGGCCTGGCCCCTTTCCTCGCCCCTTGTGATGTTCCTGTGGAGTTGTTGAGTTTGAACTCTGCCCCACGCCTGAAGCTCCTCCGCAGAGGGCTATGGGCAGCCACGCTGCTGAAAGCTGAAGTGTACTTTGGTACATAGGGCCATAAGAAAGTGCTTCATGTTGCTGAGGAAAGGCATCTGATTTACTCCCAAAGAAAGCACTCAGCCACTTACTTACATCAGTGTTCCTTTCTCCCAGCCAAAGGATGACCGGACGGTGTGCTGCGTGTGCAGTGACCACTCGGTGGCCCTCCTGCACCTGGAGCAGAGGAGGGCCCTCCTGCGGGCCCGGAAGCACTTTTTCCCTGTGACCACCATCAAATGGCACCCGGTGGAGAACTTTCTGATTGTTGGGTGTGCTGATGACTCTGCCTACATCTGGGAAATTGAAACAGGTGAGCCAGAATTTCTCCAGTTTCCGTTCTTTCTGTACTGATGATGGACAATCATTTGGCCCGGCAGAGTGGCCTGACGCCTGACAGCCCCTGGGCCCAGCCCGGGGGTGCTGTGCTCACGTGCAAAGGACAGCAGCCCAGCTCAGATCCTGACCAGCTGATGGGGCAATGCTTAGGAATGGACCGGATACTTCTGAAAGCTATAAATAAAAACAGAAGTTATCTACTTTAATTATTAACAAGAGAGAAATTTAGTGTCCTTCTGGTCTCAAATTATCATTACATTCTGCCTTCTTCAGCATACTCACCCTCTCAGCAGCATTGTGAGCTAATTGGTGATCAGTAATAATGGAATATAATTAATTATAAAACTCCGGAAAGTCAAGTCAGGGAAACTGAAAGCAGAGTGGCTCTTTAGAACTTCTGATTGTGCTTGAAACGGCTCTGGAAAAGTTGCACTGTATGACTAAAGATTAACAGTGACATATTTCAGAAAATGTGACCAAATCAAGTCGGGGATGGCAACTTGGGAGTGAGAATCTGCTTTACCAGGAAACCATTTCCCTGGGAATCTTGTGCGATATTGATCAGTCTGTGTGGTTTGATGTTGGATGCTATCACCACAGTAGGTAGTTTCTGCTATCAGAGTTTAGAGCCACACTCACCTAAGATAATTGTTCTGTGCTTCGCCTTGGCCGTGATGTGTTAATGATCAGCGTGCCTGAGTTCTCTGGGTCTCGCGTTGGGACCTCCGCTTACAGCTCTGATGGCCTTCATGTCTGTCTTCCCAGGCCAGGCAAGGAAGTGGTGGCCACTGTGTCCTTCAAGAGGGAAATGTGAGATTGTGCACTGGACCTGGCCTTAGAACAGTCTGGGGTTCTGGCTGGCAGCTGCGTGCAGTGGATGGAGCTGGCGCTGGAACCTGGTGTTGCCCAGGGGCCTGGTATGCGCCCAAACTCCTCTGCATGTAGCATGTCCGTGGGACAGCTACTCCTCTTTTTTGGGGAGGACTCCAGTAGCTAATGCCATAAGGCTGAGGGCAGGCCCTGTAGGCCAAGAGCCGTGCTCATGGGAACTGTGGGTTACTTACTGTCCACGCAGCAGCAGGGTATTAATGTCTGCTTGTGGAATCCAGATGTATGAAGCATGTCAACTCCCAAATGTGGGTGGCTGCTGTGATAGCTGGGAATGGGAGATGGCTGAACATATTCCTGCAGGTCAGTGATGTGCACCCTACTGGGACTCGCACCCAGGCTGCACCCAAGCCCACCTACTTACCACCGTGTGCCAGCACTGTGATGAAGACTGAACACTGAGGTTGTAGTGTAGGAATGACAGCCATGAGCTGATGCTCAGCTCCTGGGGCAGCTTGGTTCTTGTGCGGATGGAGAGGGCTGTCTGCCTGCCCACAGTGGCACCTGGGCTGTGCCTTAGATTAGCCACTGCTGCTGTAGGTAACAGAATCCAGCAAGACAGGAGGGCCTGGTCCCTTGAGGACACCTGCAGGCTGTCAGTGTTGTTGATGATGTGGGAGGTGGAGGGAGGGTGGCAACCCATAGGTTACTCTTGAGGTCATATTTATTCCTGTTCTGTTTTATTTCAATGAATTCTTTTTATACCCCCCCAAGTACATAAACAAATGTTGTAGAAAATTAAAGAAATAAGGAAACATGAACAAAAACGAACAATCCTTCCACTGCTAGAACGTCAGTGGTACATGTATTCTGACCTCCTCTCTGTTGTGTCATCCCCATGCTGATGCATTGTTGCTGACATTGTCTTTCAGCCGTGGTCCTCCTGGCAGGCTGTGGAATCTACCTCCAAGATGTCTCCAGCTGAACCTTTACTGAGACGAGGGTTTGCAAGGTCCTGGGAAGGACTGAGGGGAATGGGCAGTCATGGGGGATTTGGTCCTAGCACCCAGGTGTGAAGCCATTGGTAGCTCTTTCCCTGGGGTCCTGGAGCTGAGGCTATCCAGGAGAGAGGACTTAGTAGCTGCCACAAGAGCGGATACAAGTGGCACCATCACCCCAAATTGGGGAGGAGCAGCCCCACAGCCATACAGGGATTTGCCTGCATTCACCCAGTGCACTAGGAATCAGGGGGGAGGCTGCAATTCTAGAGTTCAGCCTCGCTGTGACAGAGCAGGACACCAGGGGGAAGCGAGGACTGGTGAGAGGACAGGGGTCATTGCATGGCCATTCTGGGTGATCCAGGCCTCCCTAGAGTGGGCTGTGTAAGTTGCTTCTTGTCGCAGGGATTGTGTTAGGATAATCACATCTGATTTGGACATGTTTGGTGGCATACTCAGGTTGTTCTGAGTGAGGCCATTCGCCTTGCATTTGCTTTGGAGCTGTTGATGCAGCTTGGCCCAAATGGCACGACCATGGCTGCTGTGTGACTCATCACTAATGTCCTATGGTGTGACAGTGGTCACTTCCAAGGCCCCTTTCCTGGCTGTCCATGGTGGCGGGTGGCACCCTGTGTCATAGCTGAGGTCACCTGTGGGCAAGTTCATGTAGCTCCTTGCTGGCTGTGTCTGACGCTCACTTTGTTGTGGGTTCCTTTAAATTTTGGTTAAAGTGGAGCAGCCTACTTTTTCTTTCCCAAATCCCTGGATTTGAATGGCGAAGATGGCTCTGTGATATGTTTACAGTGACTTTTTTTCTCTCTTCCCTGTGGAAAGGTCTGGGAAGGTGAAGCCTCTGTTTGATTTTCCTAGTGCTTAGGGACGAAATACAGTGCTAGTGAAGAATGCCGTGGGCTGCAAATGGAAGCTGAGCATCCCTGTTCACCATGCTGGCCTGTGGGGAGAGGTGTGGAGAGGGCAGAATGAGTGCACCCATGTCGTGGCCCCTAGGAGTGTAGGGTGTCACTGGGCAGTTGGGCCCAGATGCCCGCTGCCGACCAGAAGCAGGCCCCTGACCTTCTGTCCTATCTCTTCGGGTACACAGGCCTGTGCAGTTCCTGGGGGCGAGGGCCATGGTTCTGGGTGCTTTCCCCTGGGGCTTTGCCTCTGGGCTTTGCTTGAAGCTGTCCCCTCTGGAGACCTCCTGTAGTTCCCTTCCTTGGCTCCCTTTCTATCACACACTGCTCCTCTGTGCCTCTGAAGGAGGAGTAAATTGGCATGAAGCATCTATCAGACCTTTCAACACTAGAACAACCCCTGGGAGAAGATGGGAGAAGTTGGGGGATGCGAATTGTGGGGAGGCCCCAGAAATGGCCAGGGGCGAAGGTTGAAGCCAAAATAAGGGATTTTCTTTTGTGCCAAAAGCGTGCCTGGTGAAAGTTTGGGAATGTTCCTGGTAGTGCTCATGTGGGTAGCATCAACCCCTGTGTCCCCAACTCAGGTGGGGACAGCAAACCCCTTTTGTATCTCACAAACACGTACCACAACCTCTTTTCTCAGGGCTCTGCAGCTCTGGTGGGGCTTTTGGAAGGGTCATGTGTGGAAGGGTCAGTGCCCTCCCTCAAGCCCAGGCACAGTTGTATGGACAGGAAGGCACAATGGGGCCCCAGGGAAGAGACGAGCATCCCAAGTCAGGAGGAACCCCAGCCTGGAGGGCCTGGGCCTGGCTCACATCATAGCCCACGTCCCCCCATAGCAAGGGCATGTGTGTATGGGTATGCTGGGTGTTGAGACTTGGAGTGGGCCAGGAGGGGAAGACTCCGTGTTGCAGATAAGGGCTCAGAGAGCTCCCATTTGCTTGGGAAGCCACCTCTGCGGCTGTTGTCATTTTGGCTGCTCTGCCATCGTCAGTGTCAGAGCACTGGTTCATGGCCAGCCTCAGATAAGTATTCAGTGGCAAATGAAATTTGAAAGAGTCCCAGGGCTTTCACGTTCATGAGAGTGGATTTATGTAGCAGAACACTTGCATAATGAATTTGTTTTGTGTTATTAAAATAATTGAGTTCTTGTGCTGCTAATGACCTGTGTCATGAAATATGGCTTAATAATTTTTTTTGTGATGAAATGAAGTCTTAGTTGTTGAAAAGCATCTTTCTGTTTAAGATGTTCAGAAAACTTTTGGGGCAAAAAAAAAAATAAGAAAACAATGGGACAAAAAAAAATGTGCTCATCTTTGTGGGCTGGGCTCTCCGTTGCCAGCATCCCACCCGTGCTGTGACCGCTGACACGAAGCCTTAGCTGAGTGCCTACGGACTGGCGGCCGCGTTCTGATACAGCTCTATCCCAGATGCATGGGGCAGGGAGCTGTGGCTTGCAGACCCCTGAGCACAATGCCTGCTGTTTTTGAAGACCACTACATGTACTGTGCACATGCAGACCTACAGAAAAGGAAATCAATGATTGCACAGCAGTGTGTATGTTCT
The DNA here is from genome assembly GCA_004027165.1 of Ctenomys sociabilis. NCBI lineage: Eukaryota > Metazoa > Chordata > Mammalia > Rodentia > Ctenomyidae > Ctenomys > Ctenomys sociabilis. The sequence continues at coordinate 189,515 of PVKA01000103.1, read as the reverse complement.
CAGTACAGAATTGTGTGCTAAAAACACAAAAAACAAACAAGCAAATAAATGAAAATCACTGTTATCATGACAGTTGCTAGGCATCATTCTCGGTGCCTTTGTGCTTTGGGTGGGGTGGGGCAGGCAGGCCAACCCTGTGTGAGGGGATCAAGAAGCCCTGTGAGGGTGAGGTCCCCTGCTGGTGTTGCTCCTGCTCCCACTCTGGCATGGTCCCCAATGTCCAGCACAGCAGGAGTGTTTCCTGCAGGTGGGGGCAGCAGGACCCAGAGAGACAACTCTGTGGAAAGTGAGGTCACAGCATCTCTCAGAGCTGGCTCTATGGTTGGGCCCTCCAGGGCACACTGGCCTGGTGCACTGTAGGGGCTCAAGTGCTATGGGGCAGGCTGTCCTAAGGAATTCCGAAGTAAAATGGTAATGCACTTCAGAGTTTGTATATCACACATGGAATCCCCTATCTCTTAATGTGCTTTTCCTGTTGGAGTTAGTAGTAGTTAGCTAGAAATGCATTCAGTTGGCAGTGATAGCAGATAATGAAGCACTTGTATTCCAGTGGCTTCCTAGTCTAAAGAAGAAATTTTGTTTTGAAAAACTTCAGAAAAATACATACTGTAGGCTAAGAGCTAATAGGTTATACTTTGATAAAATACACAGTGTTGTGTTTTCCTCAGATCTGAGTTTGATATAGCTGTTTAGAACGAAGGAGGCAGAGAACCTGCATGTTTGGGACACAACTCTTCAGAAATGTCACCCATAGAGCCCCAGCAGAATGCAGCTTGTGGTCAGTCTTACTCTGCCAGAACAGAGTATCACCAGTCACCACCTGGAGCAGCCACCCTGCCCAGCTCCACTGGGTAGCCCTCTCTTGTAGCATGTTCTGCCAGTAGGGCTATGTATATAAAACAGGAGTTTAAAAACTTCCCTAGTGATGAGCTCCACCCTGCTGAGGGGCAGTTTTGCGGGGCTTCCTCAAGGTCACTCCTTGTAGGCACAGCCTAGTTGTGTGGTGTCTCCGTGGCGCAGCATTAATGGCAGGCTTTTTGCCAGCAGCGCCTGCTAACAGTCCCCTCTCTAGCTTGTCATTTTCTTGAAGGCACACTGTTCTGTTGTGGCAGATTACAGATAGAGCCCTCTTTATTTATTTATTTATTTTTGGTGGAATCTGGAATTGAACTCAGGCCCTTGCACTTGCCAGGGAAGTGCTTATTCTACTGAGCCATCTCCCCGGCCCCAGATGGAGCACTCTTGGGATGATTGTTTGCAGAAAAAAAAAGGATGCATTACAGAGTAGGATGTTTCCTATCTCACCCTTTCCAAGCCCCCCCCCTTTATAATTTCTGATGTTATTACTCAATGCATACTTTCAGCTTCCTGGCAGTGCTTTGCATCTCCATGCCCACAACCCTGGCTGGCACCGCTAAGCCATGACCTGCTGTCCTGGCTCACGCAGAGCTGTGTGTGGGCACATTGTGCATGCATTTATTATGCAGTTGTGGATGTGAGCTGTGTGTGAAGTTTATCAACTAAATATTTGCATAACTGCTGGACCTCATCTCGCCATCAGAGGTGGTGCCCAGAAGAGCTGGAAACAGCAGCCTCAAGAGTCCGCTGCCTGGTTTTATTTGGCCCTGCCCTTTCTTCACTGTGTTATACAAGTTCAGTAGTAACATTCTGTTGAGAAGGTAGTTCTCTGTGGCCATAAGCACTGATTAGTGCTAACTACAAGTCCCTGTCTCAACTTTGTCCTTAAATTCTCACCACCCCACTTCCTTCCTTCTCTATCTGGGCTCATTTTGTAGCCTTCAGTAGAAGCAGGGAAAATGCGTGCCTTTGAGACAACAGGAAAAACTGCACCGAGACCTGAGCAAACAGCAGGTGGTGTGTGCTGCACTGCCCCTGCAGGTTTTGATTCCTGTGGAGGAGAGCATCATGCTCATCATAGCACAGTTCTTTCCTGCATGGATTTACAGTTCTGGAGTGAGTACTTATTTTTCTTGCAGGCTAAGGCACTGTGGTCCTGAGCATTCTGTCTGTCATGTTGGCTTTTTCCAGGGGCAACTGCAGCACCAATGCATAGGAAGAATTCAATAAGTATTTGGTCAATTCACTTGAGAATGAAGAAACATTTAGTTTCTGTAAGCACAGATAGTGCTATGTGACTCATTCATTTCTAATCTGTCACACTAACATAATGACCTAAACTTAAGGCAGAAGCATCTGCCCTTGCTCACCTGTGCACTCTCTGGTAAATCATTCAGTCAATCAGTGCCTTAGTTTTCTTGGGGTAGTCATGGGGTAGCTTAATATGCAGTGCTTGAAGAACATGAATGAAGCAACACAAGTGCATGCCGAGGTACACATGTAAAGAGCATGTGGACCATCATACATGTCATACGCATGCTGTAGTGGATAAGCGAGTACAGCAACAGAAGAGAAGATACATTTGAGTAGCTGTTTCTCAGAGAAAAACTAAATTGGAATTCATAAAATTTTAAGGCATTTTTGTACCAAATGCTGTTATTAAGAGTGTGAAAAGAGAGTTCGCAGAATAAGTCATAGACCACATATCTCATAGTAGCCTAATATCTGTCACACAAATGACTCCCGTACACAACTGCAAAGACAAGCCCACTTGAAAAAGCACGCAGGACTTGGACAGATACTTCTCGAAAGAAGGTATGTGAATGAATAGCAAGCAAGGGAACTCTTAGTACCAGAACTAGCTTTCAGGGAAATTCCAATAAAAATCCCAGTGAGATGCTGTGTGTCACATTAACTAAAACACTGATAATGAAAAATAATAGAAAATGAAAAATGTTAGCAAGGGTGTTGTTGTGGCTTAGCTCTGAGATGCTCGCCAAATACCTCATGTGTTCAGAGGCAGGGCTTTGGGAGGTGGTTGGGGGCAGCCAGATGGTGCTGTGCTCACCATGGGTCCATCCACTGATCGGCCCTTAGCTCCCTGTGCTGGTCAGGGCAGGGCGAGCTCAGAAGAGGCAGCCCACTGCAGCGTAAGCTGGAAAGCACACCTCCCTTCCCAGCTCCTCCCTTCTCTCTGTCCTTCCTGGGCACCATGATGTGAACAGATGTCCTCCATCAGGTCCTTCTGCCATGCAGAATGTGAATAGAAACTTCTGGACTGTGAACCAAATAAACCTCTCCTCCTGTAAGTAAGCATGGGTGTCCACGACTGTCTCAGTGGTGAGGAAAATGGCTAAGGAAACAGCAGTCCATGGAGTGGGAATATAAAGAGGTGTCCTGTTAGGAGAGAGTTTGCCGTTTCCTCAGAAAGCTGGATACAGTGTCAGCAGGATCTCAGCAGCGCATGCCTGCACACCCAGAGAAGTGGAAACATGTGCCTGCACAGAGGCTGGTCCATAAGTGCCTAGCATAGCACATTGGTGATGGTCTGGAGGCACAGACAACCCAGGCATCCATCAACTGAAGACTAAGTAAACAAATTGTGATGTAGGTGTACAATAGAATGCCTTGTCTTAAATGAGATGCTGATGCGTGATTTGTGGGAACACTGTGCTAAGTACAGAAGGTAGACACGAAAGTCGCACAATGTATATTTCTTTTCATATGAACTATCCAGGACAGTCCACTACAGAGCAGTGCCCTGTGGTTGCCAGAAGACAGGGCCAGGGAGAAGGCCGTGGTCTGGGCTATTCTTGTGGGTTGAGTTAGCTACACAAGATTATGAATGCAGTAAATGCCACCGAGTTGTGGAGGGAAGTGTGATATACTGACAACAGTACAGAAATGTAGAAGGTATACAACAGCCCTTCACGAGCAGCAGCGGAGCTCCAGAGTTTGTGGGTGATCATTGCCAGGGGCTGGTGTGCTGTACCTTCAGCTTTTGCTCTTACACATGAACATGTACAGATGCATGTTTGTATTTATTTTTATGTGGTGACATGAACATTTTGTAATTAATTAATTAATTAATTAATTGGTATAGGGTCTCACTACATAGCTCAGACTTGTAGTGATTCTTCTGTCTCAGCCTCCCCAGCTGAGAGATTACAGGCATGTGTCCCCATGCCCAGTTTGAGTGGCTGGCAAGGCATGCCCAGAGTTCTAGGGCTGGCATGGTATGTGGTACAGGGGATTGAACCTGGGTCCTTCCTTGCATTTGCCAGGCAAGTGCTTAGACAGCTGAGTTGTCTCCCTAGCCCCGATATGAACATTTTTATGATTATATGTCAATATAATTAATATCCTTTGTAAGTCAATGCATTTTATTTGTAATATGATACAAAAGTTTCTTTGGCTTCCCCAGACCAGTGATGGCAAGGAGATAGCTGAAAGCTCTTGTTAGTCTGGGAGATTTGCAATGTGGGATGTGGCACAGTCCGGCAGTGGGAGCCCCGTCCTGTGAAGGCCACCCTCAGAGCGGTCTCGGCACCTGGTGCAAGTCCAGGTGCTGAGCCTGGGCCTCGACTTCCAGGAACTTAAAGCTACGTTCCTTCAGTTTCCTAATTTTACAGATTTTCTTCCCTTTTATGGTGAGGAAATTCCAAGAGAAAATGATCTGCTTAGTGCAGCTTCTGCTGTGTTCTTAATAATTTTATTTCCTCAGATTTAGACTTCCTTCTTCAGCAGTCTTTATTAGTTAAGAACATTTGAAGAATTTTCTACCTTGTATTACAGAGTTGCACTTCATAGGAACATGGTCTTTAAATACCCATGAAAGACTTAAAAATCCTGTATACAGTTGGCTTTTTTCTAGGGAAGTGCACAGAGAAGTGTAACTGAGGGGTCCACGTAGGCTCTGGCTCCCCTGGCCTGGTGGTACCCATTAAGCCCTTTGCTGTAGTATCTGCAGGATGCTCAGAACCAGATATGAAAATCGATGCGGTCTCATTCCAATGATAAAAATAAATTTTGTCTGCTGATGAAGTTACTTTCACCAATTAAGTCCCTTTACTGCCTTTATTGTTTCCTCTGGCAGTCACTGTCTCCTGGGGTTTTTCTCCTAAGGAAAGGACACTGCAGCCACTGTCAGCGGTCTGTGGTCTGGCTCTGCTTCTGCATGGTGCATGGCCTAGGGGTTCGCCCCACCTCTGCGGCACTGTCTCGGGGCCCTCTCTGCACCCTAGAAAGGGGGCATATGTCCAGAAGCCACCTCGTACCCCAGCTATGCCCTCTGTGGCACTTGCTGTGGACATAGTGTGTGGTGGGCTTCCCAGCTGTGGGGTGCAGTGTATATGAACCCTCCCCACCTGCTTCGGTTCCCTAGCAACTTCCCAGCAGCTGGCTGCTGGGGAGCGATTGGGAGCAGCACTCAGTGGACTGTAGTGATTGTTATTCTTGGGAAAGGAGGCTCTGATTTGGCTGAGAGATACAGGATATTGGATGTGCTTGATGAGTCTTAAGTGTATCAATAACATCCAACCTCTGCCATTAACTTTCTTGTCAGGATCAGATGGGAAAGGTCTTTGTGCTTCTAGGGAGGTACCAGGTACAAACAAATCCCAAGGTCGCGTCCTTGGCTTGGAGTACAGAGCGGAGGCTTTGACTGTGGGAATGTCACGGCTCTTATCCAGTGTGCTGCAACTCATGCTGCTCATTAATCTCTGCCTCATCAGCACACCCTAGCCACAGGCTGGCCAGCCTTCCCGTACCCCTCACAGTCATGGGAAGCAGGCGTCCTTCCCCAAGGGCCATGCTCCACTGCCGGGAGGGTCACAGGACAGCTCCACTGGGGACCCGGCATGTCACTGCGCGCCTCATCACGAGGGCAGGAAGCAAACCGCTCTTGGAAATTTAGTAAAGGAATTGTATTATACAAATAGATCAAAATTGAGGGCATTTATGGGTTGAGATCCCAAGAAGAGAATTGGAATGCAAAGACTTGGTGAAATAATTTAATTATACATAATTTTGAGCCATAATTTGTGCTGCAGAAGTTATGAAAAATTATTAAATCTCTAACCAGCCCTCATATTAATTCACTTTCATATCTTTATACCTGTATGCCTTTAGTTACCTATTTTGTTTAAAGGCAAAACTTCATGTATAAAGCAGGGAAAGAAAAACGCAGTATCTGTGTTCCCAGTCTCAGTCCCGAGGAGCAGGACGCCCAGATGTGGCCATGCTGGCTTCCTGTTGTTGTGGAGCAGATCCCCCTGATATAATGACTGGCGGCCACCCCCTCTTGTCTCCTGACCTATGAACTGGCACCAGGTGCTCGACAAGTCCAGGTGCAGGCTGGCTGTGGTCAGGACCCCTTCAGGCCCCAGCAGCATGGAGGCCTGTCCGGGTGGCCTGACACTTCCTGGCAGTGGCTCTCAGCTTCTCTGTGCTTTAGGTCGCTCTGACCCCTTCCTCCATCAGCTGCACATAACGCTGCCTCCGTAGTGCCCCATGGTCATGCCTGGCTCCTGGCCAGCAGGGAGAGTCTGCCATGTCCACTGTGTCCATTTGCCAAGTTCCAAGGCAGCCCCTGCAGTGCTAGCCCATTCTGTTCCGGGTCAGGGCTTGAGTGAGCTCTGGGGTCCCTTGAGTGCTTCCGTGACCTGGGAAGGTGCAGAGCGTAGCTGGGTGCCCATGTGCAGACAGCCCTGAGCTTCCTGGCTGCTGCTGTGAGGGTGCAAAGCCTCCGTGCTGGGCTTGGCTGCTGCCTCAGCCTGCGGAGCATCACTGGGCCTGATGAACTGTTGTGCCAAATGCTGTTTGCCTGTGCCCCGTCCACCCTGGCCTCTCACCCCAAGCACTCAAGAATGAAAATTAAGAAAAAAATAAAAAGGCCAAGCAAGACTGTGCGTCCTGCCAGCCCTCAATGGCGCCATGAGCAGGAGTCCCCTGGCAGGCCAGCGTTTCCACTCCATTCCCTGTTCCTTGTGTAGAAGTTGCCTGCTTTCTGTTCACTGGAAGCTTGAGGAAGGGTCAGAGAGCGTGTGTGTGTGATGCTGGTGGACCCTCCATGCAGCTCGGGAGGGGGAAATCTGCTTGCATAACATTAGGAGACTAAACACTATGTAATTCCTGGTATAAAAGTTGAACCAGTGCAGCATGAGCACCATTTTGCAATACTTTAGAGGCGGGGTGGTGTTAATGTTCTCCTGTGGCGCAGAATGTTTATAGCCCCACATCTTCTTTCACAGTGCAGGACACACTCTTCTGTTAACATCATCCCAGTTTGTTTGTGAATCTTCACTGGTTCCAGAATGAGGTTAAAAATTTAAAATTTAGTCCTGGTAGATGCTTTGTTAGCACAGTTTCACAAGGGATGTTTCATAAGCATGCATTCATCAAAGGAAGCGTAGCTTAAGCTTCCTCTAAGGGTAGTGCATCCCTGTGACCCTTGATGTGTTTCAGCTCTGGTATATCCCCATCCTGGGCTGGGGTCAAAGGTCAAGTGTCTATGCAAAGGCCTAATGTGGTAGGGCTGATAAATGCCAGCCTTGTTCCGAAGCATCCTGGGCCATGCAGGCTGGGGTGAAGGTTGCTCTTGTCAGGGACTTTCTTAAAAAAATGTATTCTGTACCCTGAAGGTATCACGGATTGATGTGGAGCCAATATGAGTTTATCATATCAACAGCTTTATCTAAATCAAACCCTGTCCTGGGCAATTCACTGCGCAGCTCAATAACCCAGTGCCCTTATGCCTAATTTCATGTGTTGGGATTCCTTCCGCTTCTGTCGACCTCTGAGGCCCAATGTCAAACAACATCAGACAGCGGGGCTGCAGCTTTGCCTGAGAGGCTCTAAGGAGGGGTGGTGTCCACCCACACCAGAGAGACCTGAAGTGGGTGAGTTCCTTTGTTCTGAAGGGGAGGAAAGGAAACATACTTGGTGAGTGAGGAGAGAGGACTTGCAGACCAGGGCTTGCATTCATGCTGAAGGAGAAAAGGTAATGACCAGTTGGGCCAGAGCAGGCACACCCATTGCTGAGGTGCTCTGCTTCAGCTTTGAGCCAAGGGCTGGTGGGCAGACCCTGGGCCGGCCTTGCCTTGCTTCTCACCTGGCTGGGAGCGAGGCTGGGGAGGCCGCTGTGGCCGCAGATGGGTAGGAACCTGGAGGTGGTGAGCCGCTCCCCTGGGCACTGTGACTGGCAGTTTGATCCTCCTGAGATCCTGGGTCACAGTGACGATGACCGTCCTTGTTACACATAAAATATTCTTTAAATAATGCATATTATTATTTATTTATTCTATTTTTTTGCGGTACTATGGGTTGAACTTAGGACCTTGTGCTTGCTAGGCAGGCGCTTATGCTGTTGAGCTATATCCCCAGCCGCTGCATATTACTTTTGTCTTAAAAGAACTAGTTGAAGCCCCCATGTGACACTGGGAGTGGTCAGAGTAGAGTCAATTTCTTTAAAAGCACCAGAAGTAAGTGAGCTTCGTATCCCAAACATTAGTTTGATTTCCACAAATGCAGGCAACTACTCTCAAATGCCCTTGGTCTATGCTGCGTGGGGAGGACAGGGAATCTCATGGGTCTGACTCTTGAGTACTGCCTGCTTCGTTTGCCTGGCTGCACAAATGGGTCTGAGCACCATAATATTTTTGCTTTCTCTGCTAATGTGCTGAGAACCTTCATGGACAGAGGGTGCTTCCCTTACTAGAGCCCCCCAAGCCAAGGGTCCGAGGCTCCTGAAGGCTCTCTGGGCACTGCTGGCTGTCAGAGGACTGGAGGGCAGGAGCAGCATTGCATGGGGACAGCCCCACCTGGAAGGAGCTGACCGGGTCAGGGCAGAAAAGAAGCCACTTCCTGACCAGGACAGTCCTAGAAAGCATGTTAGCAAAATTACTCCATCCAGCTGCCAATTTCAGGAGAATACCTGCTTTCCAGGAGCTCAGTGATAATCAGAACAGCTTTCCACAGTGCTTAGTCAGGGATCAGTTACACTCTCCATGTGAATCAACCCAATAGAGGCCACGGCAGTGAGGTGTCATTGAGCGTTCTGGACCTCCGAGTAGAAATTTGACAGTTGGCATAATATTCCTCTCCATCCTATAAACTCTTCCCCAAAATTTTCATTTTCTCTTATTAATATGAGTTTTGATACAATTTATTTCCCTCCTAAACAGTTACTTGAAGGCTTTGGCACTCAGAAAGCTTCAGTTTTGTAGCAGGCTTTGGATTTTTAGATTAGAAATGCTTCACTGATATAGTCTAAGAGATATTCAAAGATCTTCAGATGCTTCTTCCCCTTGAGCCATTCTGAGATGGTAGCAGAACTCGGGTACCTGGGCTGAGCCAACCCTGTTCACGCTGCGTCGCAGTGAGTGGCACGTAGTAGGTGCTGAGGGAGCTCAGGCCTCCACACGTGGGTGGGCTGTGACTGCTGAAGTGCACAGGCAAGCTCTCGTCGTCTCTGGAAGTGTGGGAGGTAGTCATGCTGCAGAGATAGTAAGTGTAGCATAAAACATAAGAACCCAGCATACGAAGGCACTCACCACCTGCACTGAAGTTCAGTGTGGGTTCTGGGGAATTCTGAAAAGCTGAGTGTGTGGCAGTGCCTGTGATACTGCCTTTTCCAGAGAAGAGCCCCAGAGCTCAATGCCAGCCTGGGCAACACCGGGAGACCCCATCAGAAAATGCCCCAGATATTTTGAAATATCATAGTTTGTGGAAAGGGAATACATGTGTGACACCATGTTCAGAAAGACAATGGGGAAGCACCCAAAAGTGAAGAGTTTGTCATTTTGTAGAAAGCAATAGTGAGAGTGCTCTCAGGCTTAAAAAAAAAAAAAGCCCTTATTTCTATTCCTGACAGAGAAGGTCTTTTGATGTTACTGCTTGCTTCATTGGAAATCTATCAGTCATGATGGACAGTAAGAGCTTAGGAGACTGTTTTGTAAGGTAAAGGTGCTGATATATGAAGGTAGAACTAGTACAATGGACAATTCCATTGTTAATGAAGTTCTAAATCCAAAGCACTGGGCTGGGAAATAACTCAGTAGAGTAAGTGCTTGCCTGGCAAGTGCAGAGTCCTGAGTTCAATCCCCAGTGCCACAAAACAAACAAACAAAAAACAAAATCCAAAGCACCAAGCAGTAGCTGTGTAGAGAGGAGAAAAGAATAAGGGTTGAATATCAAGACCCTCAAGTCTGTCTGCCACTCTAGCCATCCATCTACCTATATGAAGGTGCAATGGTCTATTAATTTTTATTACCATTTTGTTATTGTAAGCACTTTGATATTTCTTTATTACTATCAGTAAAATTTAATTATATTTCTCCATAACAAATAATACATGTTTTTCCTCTTTTCATAAAATGTATATTTTTGGTATTATTTAGTGACAAAATATTGTCACATGGCATTGTTATACACTTGGGTACAGGTCCACATTTAACATAGTATTATTAGTGGACCCCGGGCTCATAACTGCCAGTTCAGTCAGAGGTTTCCCAGCATGTATAGTACCATACTGAAAAACCATATAACCGTGAATCACTTTCTGGGGAATTTTGCTTATTTTATACATGCTCTTGTCAGTTCTCACTGTGAAGCCGGCCCCCTTCTGGACCTGCTAGGAAGGCAGAATCAGAGGCTCTGATTCTATAACACAGAGATGAGAGCAGAAGGGTGAGTGGTGGTGACACACCCCTCCCAACTCGAGGAGCCAAGGGGTCCTGTCTGTCTTGGAGATCCCAAGGCTTTCCATGGTGTGGCAGCCACAGCAGCAGGCCAGCTGGCCTCAGGCCCCCACCAGAGCCTGTGGACCGTGTTGAGAGCCGGACACTAGGGGACAGCACTCAAGTATTCCCTGCTCGAATTGATCACTCGCATTCTGTATGATAAGTGAGAGATCTGACTGCGAATGACTATTGAATGTCTGTTGTTTTCCATGCATGAGAAAGCATGCCGGGAGGATGAGCTCTTCATGTCAACCTTAAGGACAGGCAGGTTTGAACAATTTAGAAGAATTATTGCTGCACTCTATTGGGCATTGCAAGATCACCAGGCATGTTAATGCAAGGGCTCGGGACTCTGTTCTGTGTAGGAACATGCTGTCCAGTCTTTCTATTCCACTAGCATAAGTACTTTCTTACGTTTCATCTCCTATCTTGTTCTCCAGGCACTTTGGAAAGGCACGAGACAGGAGAAAGAGCAAGAATTATTCTTAATTGCTGTGATGGTTCACAGCTTCTGAAGCCCGAGCCTGCGCTGTCGGCTGCCTTGGAGACACGGAAGCACAGAAGTGTGGAGCGGGGACCCTCGGGCTGTCCCTCACCTGGGCCGGGCGCTTGCCCTGCCCTGCAGGTGGAGGCCCCGTGGCAGGTAAGGTCACACCAAGCCACCGCGCAGCGCTGTGGGTAGTGTGCACACCAGTGCTGGGCTCGCAAATCCCAGACGGCGGCGGGGATGCAGGCGGGGGTGCAGGCAGGGTCGCTTTCAGAGTAGACAGTATTCCATTTAGGGCATTGTCTCTGACACAGAGGGGCCCTGGCTTATCAAAACTCGGGTCATTATTGTAGTAGCCCAAATTCTGGGTGGTTTGCAAAGGAAGAGAAAAATTATACTCTATAGTTTGGATCTGTTTTTAGTTTTCATTTGAGAGTGTTTGACCTCTTTTTACAACATATATTGTAAATGAACAAAAAGTGTTCATTTACACTATACAGGTGGATTAATGGTGAGCTTTTTTTTGATTCTTTCTGTGGCAAGGAGCTCAGCTGGAGTTTGCACTTCTTCTCTTAGTCTATCAGCTCAGCAGAAACTTGGGCCAGCTTTATCTTTTCTGCTTGTAAACCTGAGAGAGTACTTTAATCTGATTTCTTTAAGAGATGCTTTTCCATCTTTTGGTGTTTACTCCTTCAGGTGACCCTGCGCACGGTGTCACCTTGGCACTTACAGACACACAGCCAGCACATGTCCTCGTGGTGCTGTCTGATCTGTGTGCGTTTTGCCCACACCCTGTTCTGTGTGCTGTCTTTACTATTGCTGGCAAGCTTATTTTGAGGACTCCTTTATATTTTACTTTTGTGAATACTTGCTCAAGAGCCGAAGTATTTTTTCCTTAGAATTATTTAAAAGCACATTGGAAACAGGACTTACGAGTTAGGGCTCAGCTGATTTTAATTATAAGTTGTTGCCCCTTCCATGGAGATGTACACACTGCTGAGCAGCCTCTTCCTGCAGGCCTCATGTTCACCCTCACGTGCACCTAGTCAGAGGTGCAGGTGCCACGAAGCCCAACTCCAGGAGCAGGGCACTGGCTGGCCTCTGGGCCTTGGGACTTCAACTGTAGACTTACTTTAGATTTTATCAACAAGGCCAGGACCTGCCGGCCCTTTGAGAACTGAGGCACGCTGTCCACACATGCAAAGGCCAGATATGCAGTGTGGGCCCACCCAGAGTGCCTGCTGCTCCCTGAAGCAAAAACCAGCATGGCCCCATGGTGTTCTTGAGGGCCAAGTGCAGCCCAGGGCTGGGTCCCAAGCACCCTCACTGTGGAGCAAGACTGGCCCAGTGTAGAGCCCCTGAGGACTGTTCCCCATCCCACTGTCCATGCAGAGTCCTGCCCCGTGCTTGCCGTCCTCCCTCAGATGCTAGCGCCCATGATTAGCTCACAAGGTTTTCTTTCCTCCTTGAGTCAGTTGTTTTGAGATGGCTCAAATCTGTTTTTCATGGTCTTCTGTTTACAAAGCTATTTCTTCTTTTAAAAGGACATTTGTATAGATGTTGTGACCACAGCGGGAGGTTGAGTTGCATATGTGCAAGTCATAGGTGGGTGGTGGGAAGGTGGGAGAGCCCACATCACTGACCCTGCATTCAGACACCCAGGTCTGCAAGAGCCAGGATCATTCATCAAGTGCCAGGTTTATAGCTGAGCTCCCAAAAGGTAAACTGATTGCTCTTTCTTGCAGTTTCTCAGAGAACCTCAGAGCTCCCTTTAGGTAGTGATAATAGTATAGATAGATTTCATTTTCTTTATGTAATTTTGTTTCTTTCTTGACTTCAGGAAGCAATAAAATGCCAGGGCCTTGTTCTCCCACTCCTAGGCCAAGTTCAACTTTATTTTCTAGCTGCTGCCCTTTGCCTTGAGTGACCGTTGTTCTAGCCTTCTTCTATACCACGGGAGGACATGTGAACAGGACAACACTACTGTCCACTGTCTACATGTCCTGGTCCTTGTGTGCAGCTTCTCACTCCCTTCTCTTGTGCTGGACTTGAGGCCATTTGTTGCATCTCCTGGCATTTCATCTGAGGGTTAGGCTGCTGAGATTGCTTGATCTTAATCTTCTTTAGTGTCCAAATTTGATAAGCAGGAAATTTCAAAGGTGCTTGTACGTTCTTTATTCTCATGATGAATACAGCAAAATGCTCCATGAGTTTATGTAGGAAAAAAAAAATTCAGCTTTGAAGGCAGGTGTTTGAATCACACTCATTTTATAGGAGGGAAAATGCCTCCAGACCGCAGGATGTCCTAGGCTGACTTTGTTATCTCAGGCTTTGTGTCTGTGGACACGAGCAAGACCCTGTGAGAGGCTCTGTGCGAATGCTTTCAGCTGCAGAGCACCTCGGGCCTGCGATGCAGGCTCTGTGTGAGGAGTATTTGAACATTTCTACAGGGTTGTGTTCAGTTTTTCTTCTGGCATTTGGAGAGTACACGTTGAGAATAGCAAACACAGCAGAAAGCATTCTAAACCAGGTCCAGTTTGAAATGCTGAAGGAATTGAATCTATGCAGCTGGAGGCAGAAAAATCTTTGGGTAGGAGAGGAGGATTGGAGTCTTAAAGGATTTAAAGGAATACAGTATCATGTTAGTGGAGGGGAACTGGTTTTTTTTTTTTTTTAAGATTCAGCAGAGGATGAAAACGAGACATTGTAATGGGAAGAATTTTGTTTAGAGAAGAGAATAAATGACTTTGCTAAAATCATCACTGTGGTAATAATCTTTATAGGTTCATCATATTTGAAGGAGAAAAGGCCTATATTGTCTGTTGTTGTTGTTGGTTGGTTTTAAATTTCCTTTCTGTGTTTCTTGTCTGTAAAATGAGTAGAAAGATAAGCAGGATTATTTTGATCACCATGGGGTGGGCAGCTGTATCATCCTGGGTCCCTCTGTTTACTGTACTCTTTATGGGGACCCAGAAGCCCCCCCCCGATTCTGTTCAAAGCTTCGTCCTCCACCCAATGGGCACCAGGCAGGTGAGCCCAGAGTTCTGGAAACATGGCCAGCACCGACACTAATGGAGTACATTCGGGAGGCCTGGGCTTAAATAAAAAACACTGTGCAAATCAGTGTCATCCTCTTCATTTTATAACTGCTAGTGATTTGAAATTAGAAATGCTGTTTGCATTCCATTTGTGTTGGACAGTGCTGAACAAGGTTGGGGTAAATTAGATCTTTTTCTTTTGCGAGGACCAGATAGCAGGCTGCAGTTCAGATTGTTGCTGTGTCCCTGCACGGCTTGCTGCCAAAGCCTGGATGTAACTGTAGCTCATTCTTCATCCCATGGCCCTGCTCCAGGACCACACTGCCTGCACAGATAGGCTGCACCAGAGCTGGTGCCGCATGGTGGTTGGCCAGGTAGTGTTCTCTGCGGATCCCTCTCACTGGGAGACCTCGCGTACCCAGAGGGACTGGTGAAGCCATGCTTCTTTTTTTCCTCCACACCTGAGATTTTAATGCAGCAATCTGTCCTAATAGCTTAGGCACTGGGTGGGTAGAACCCAAAAGACCTTGGCCCGAATCTGTTTTCTGACAAACCAGGAACTGATATGTGTTTGGAAAAACTATCCTTATAGGCAAATTATGGCCCCCAACTCAACTGAGATTTTTTGATAGAATTTTCATTAGCTAATTCACTTACGTGCATCCTTGCTATAAAACTGATCATCAGTGAAAAGTGCATTTGTGTTTATGCATATTCTGGTTGAGATTCTCAGAATTATTGTTGCTTTTTTCCCCACACCTTTATCTGACCCTTTGTCTGTTAGCTGCAATTGTATGTAAGGCCTTATGAGAATGGGCTACGTATTACCCAAAATTTGTGGCATCTTACAAGGGGTCAAAGGAGCACACTGCTTTGCATATTCCTCCTCGAACACTTTTCTCTATTCTGTCTGCCTAGGAAGGGTGTTATCATTTCAGCACTATCATTAACTAAGTAATCTGAAGCCTCGTCCTGCTACTCTTGTAAAATGTAGGTGGTGCCCCACTAGACCACTGGTGAAGGATGGGACCCCACCTGTCTCATACAGTATCAGAGGGAAATGTTCGCTCTTCGATATGCATGACAACACAGAGTAACTGAAGTAAGATTCTAAGTAAATTTCACCTGCAAATTTACGAAGAAAATACTAAATCATACTTCATAGTGACTGTATTACATGTTGCAGCTTGGCTCAGTTTTAATGTTTCAAAATCACTTCATTTAAAAAAGAATATAGGTATTTGAAAGCAATTTCTTGCATTTCATAAAGATAAGTCCTCCATATAGAAAAAGTGCTCACTTTTTTGATCATTAGAGTTTTGATCTTTTTAATGTGACAAAGAGCAAGTTACTATTTTTCTAATGTGGGAAACATTTTGCATCAATTTCATATAAGTTTGGGAGAAAACAGACTTACTATTAAACACGAAAGCACTCAATGAAAATATCATTTCTCTCTGTGAGCATTGGATTAAAATATTTGAGAATTCTGATCTCATGCATTTCAACTTAAAACTTTATGTCTGAAATGATAACACCCTTCCTAAGAAGACAGAATAGAAAAAAGTATTCTAGGCGGAATATGCCAAGCAGTGCACTCCTTTGACCCCCTGGGAGGCGCTCCAAATTTTGGGCAGTATGTAGCCAATTCTTAGAAGCTCTTACATACAGTTGCATCTCCTGAGCTTTATGATCAAGGTAAATTTCTGAGCAAGAATAGTACGGATTGAACCAAAAGGTGTTCTTCACGAAGCAGTTATAGGAAAGTACTAAGGATTACAGGACTTCAGCTGCTGCAGTACTAAATCCTGCTCTGTGCTTGCTACTTCCCTGAGTAGTGCTTCCACTAATGATGATGATGAGACTGTCGTGGCCTCGGCTCGGTCCAAGGTGGCAGCAGCGGCTGCGCTGGGCTGGGGTGGACCGCGCCTCCAGCTGTCCCCACGCGCCACCGAGGCCACTCTGAATTTCCTCCCGGGCCTTCCCAGCCTGGCTGAGTGCACACACAGCGGCCTGAGAATCCCCACAGAAGGAGCGCCTGGCCTGTTGGGACTGGCGACTGGTGGAGCCCAGCTGCGCTGCGTGTGCTGGTGAGGAGCAGCCGAGACAGAAGGACACAGCTTGATCGTGTGTGACAAACACAGTAAACTCCAGATCCATATTAATGTTGTCAAGCTCCCTTGATGTGTTTAAACTGATTTTAATTATATCCAGTGTCCAGAAGCCTGAGATATATAGCCTCATAGTTCTTCAAAGAAAGCTTGCTTAATGTGTGAATGTAAAACCTCTCATAAAAATGAAACTTTTCTGTCAGCCTTGGTCATGGACATAGGTTATTCATCAAGTCAGCAATTTGTGCGGCAAAGCGCCATTTGAATAGTGTATTGTGAGGATGCTTATGGTCCACTTGACAGGGGCTCTCCCCGTAAATAGTGCAATTTGACTCCAGCTGTTAAAGAGTGGCTTTGACAGCAGCCACACAGAATGGAGATGCCTGACCGCGTGCAGAAAAATCAATATTGGGAGCTTGTTCCTGGTAACCTGTTCTTTTCCCTTCTGCAGGTTTATAACGGCCATCAAGGGTTTCTAAGTGCAAGTTTAAATAGTGTTTTAAATGCAGCTCACTTGGAGTTTGAAATGGAGGCCTCTGCTCAGGGGTCAGGATGTGGAGTTTTAGGGTATGATTTCCAAATCCTAGATTATGCTTGCCCACACTGCAGTTAACAGGAATCTGTATCCTCTACACCCGGAAAAAAGCATTAGTGTTTAACAGGGACAGGGAATCATGCAGCCGTTGTCTGTTGCCAGCCCAGTTATTTCTTCTGTTTGAGCTTTCCTATCCTTCTCTCTGGTTTGTGCCCATCGTCTGTGTATTCATCTTTCTGTTGAGATGGCGGAGTCCTTTGTGACTGTGCCCATGGCAACGCCTGCAGAAGTTGACAGCCAGCTGTGTCCCAGTGTGGTTTTCCTAAAGCAGTCTTGTGGGGTTTGAAGAGTTTTCTGGCAGTTTTTAGCACTGCCAGGTTGTTATGACACCCACCAGCAATAGCGGACTTTAAATCTGTTAATCTCAGTAAGTGCACACACAGGCCTTTTTGGTGGGGTCTGTTCTGTTGGGGGTGTTATGGCCAGGACACAGATAAGGAAGTAAAATTATGTGCTCAATGTGAAACATGAAGGATTTAAATTCTTGAACCATAAAAAAAGCCAAGCTATGATAACTTTTAGCTGACAATTGATTTTGTGAAGTTACTGATAGGATGCATTTAAATTTTTCCTCATTTTTGACTTAATTTGATTTTCAGTTTCCATTGTTGCTTACCTGAGATGCAATACACTTTCCTCCAAGGTGTGTTTGGAAAGACTACATAGAATGCTGGGGTGGTGTACACTTCCTGAAATGCCTTTTTCGGTGAAGGCAGTTAAAATAACTGTTCTTTTTACTGATCAACACTGTGTTTATTGAATTTGTGACTGAGATAGCAGCTGAAAATTCACAGAGTTGATAACATAATTGTGAAGAAAGACCTTTGTAGCTGATTCAAGGTTGATGCTTTTTATAATTGCTGATTGGCAATTATGATTTTTACCAGAGAAAGGATTTTCTCAGTTTTGGTTTCCACTGATTTCAAACAAATGTGACCTCCTCTGGTGACTCTATAGTGAGGCTTCTCAGGGAACAAGACACTGGGTTTGGCTTGGGCCTGCCAATCTCCTCTGCCTTCAGTGTTTCATTAGTCCTGTGGAGACGGAAGGTGATAAATCTGCTCTTGAATTAAATTTTGTTTGTCACTATCACTTGGGGGTGCAAACCTAGCAGAGAAACAGAAAATAATTCTGCATATCAGGCATTTATTTTTGCATTTCGCTTAACCTAAGGATGGTGTTAACATCATTTATTATGCCTTTAAATTTACTTCATTCATACTAGCAATTTTGTAGCTCCTTGGGGTGCACAAGTTCTGTCACCATGCCACCCAGTATCAAGCGTTTAGGAACAGTATTTCTTCTTTCTTTCTTTTCTTGCCTCCTTATTTTCTGTTGTCAGTTTTTTCCTTTTTGTAAACCTGTCACCTTCAAAAATTTGTTAGTCTCTTGCTTCCTGTAGCATGGCAGAGACAGGGAATTCTGTTTAAAGAGGCCGCATCCGCTGGGCGAGTTCCCTGTGCTGTTCTGCGCATGCTGCTGATGGAGATGCTGCTCTCATTCGAGCACCTTCATCATTTCACATAGGAACGTCACGCAGTGATAGCCTGTTTCTTATGACTCACACCCTGGATTTTCCAGGAATAAAAAGTGACATTTGCAGGAATCCAGATTTTGAGTCAGTTCCAAGCCTTGGTTGCTTGAACCAGGGAAGGAGAGGAGGAAAGACTCTTTCCTTTAGGAAGTGCCGCTGTCCCCTTCATTGTGCCTGATGTGTGGATCCCTGGGAGCCTGACAGGAGCCAGTCCTCACACAGTGATAGTGCTGGGACTGTCCCCAAGAGAGCCAAGGGCAGCACACATGGTGCCCAAGTGGAGCAGCAAGTTCCTGTGGAGGAAGGCCTTATGCCCATGGGGCGCTCTCCCCACCCCTAGAAGCTCAGTGCTTGAAGACAGCAGCTGTCTTAGCCTTGGAGCTAAGACTATGACTATATTTTGTTAGGAAATGTATCTAGCCCTTATTCCTGTTCATTTCTGTGGACTTGGTTTTATTAGTTATGTCCTGAAAGTACCGCTGGCTTTCTGTATCTTCAGGGGCAGTTGCTGATTTTGTAACTTTCTCACACTTTGCTGACTGCACACAGCCGTTTTTGTCCTGTGCCAAAATTCGATGCAGCCTCTTTTGCTCCAGACACGATGTCCTGCTGGATGCGGAGATGACCCTGAGAGGCTGCTGTGAGCGGCGAGGACTTCCTTCCTGTAGATATATTTAATTTCACATAAAGATAGGACTAAAAACGGTAGAGAGTTTTTGTTTTGTTTTCCCATACTAAGACCTGGTGTTTGGAGAGGCCTGAGGAAAGCTGCCCCTACTCTTCGCTCCCAGCTCCCACGGAAACTTCCTGGCACTGGGTGACGACTTTCCCCACTCGCTCCATGGCAGAAGTGTTGTTTGCCCTTTGCTGGTCTCTCCCGCCAGTTTCATTTCATAGCGGCCCTAGTGCTTAATCACTTGGTGGTTAGAGGGCAGTATCAGGAGGGGACAGTGAGGGCCCAGCTTTTCCAATGCGTGTCAAGAGGGGTGGGTAAAAATGCCTTTGATAGTCGGCGTGACTTCTCACATCTAAGAGGTGATGGACCTAGAACTCACAGGGTTTATGATCGTGTGACATCCTCGTGACATTTTAAATGACCAAGGACCTCCTTTAATTCAGCCCAGTCAGTTACAATCGAAGTCCAGTGTGAAGTGACAGAAACACCATCACTTTGTCTTTGAGCTCTTATGTGTATGTTTTTGCTCCATGTCTTTGATATTTGTATTCAATGATCAGTTTAGATAATCTTTTGAATATGCTTTTACTATGATTTCTGGTGTTACCAAAGGTAGAATTAGTATGATAGTAGCAGAAAACCACAAGTTAGGTGCACATTTTATGGCAGTGCTGTAATTACAAAAGACTTAAGCTGTGAAATACACACTGCCTGTAATTGGTCTATGCTTCTAAGTTAGTTAGGAGAGCTTGCTACAGAGAGCTCAGCCACACCCACAGCGAGTCTCCAGGAGTGTGGCCCTTGGATAGCCAGTGGCTTCATCCTTCCTATGTGCTGGTGACTGAGGGCCCAGTGGTAGACCAGAGCTTGGAACTTTTTGTCTCTACTGAATATTCCCACTAATGCTAAGACCAAGCTCTTGTATTTTTAAAACACTGTTAGTATTCACTGTAATACAGTTTGTAATAAGTATTTATATCCATTTATGCTTTCACTGATGCATAACACCCAAGGATTTGGACCCTTAATATTTCTGTCTGCGCAAAGGGCACAGTGAATGGGTGCTGCACTCCTAGTCCAGTGTTGGACTACAGTAGGACCAAGCTGCACATCTCCTGGCATCTCGTTATGTATAAATGATGCATTAGCTCTTGCAGCTGTGCTGCGGTTACCTGTCTCCTTGATGAATCATCTCATGTGATGGCTTTTAATCCCGTTTTCAGAACAAGCTGAACTCCATTCAGAGTAAACATGAGACACCGTATTATAATTAAAAGTTCTCATTGATTTTTACTGTTCATGGGTAACTTTTTCCTTGTATACAAATTCTGGATGTGTTGAGGTGTGTCAAGACCTCCATGGCTGCTACTTTAATACTTTAGAACATTCATAAAATTAAAATTGTTAATCAATGCTATATCACGTAATTTTCTTCTTTATTAAACTAGGAATTATAGCTGCACTTTTTGTATTCAAACACCTTTACAGTTTTAGTTTTGATTCTGATAGCTAGCATGAGGGCAGGGAAATGTCCAGGCAGGCAGATGGGCCAGGACTCAGCAGTGAGAGCTTCCAGTATATTGAGCTCATGTGACAGTCTATGACATGGTCATGGACAGAAAGAAGCCTAGGCAATGAACCCCTAGGTGTTATTCATCTGAACAGAGTTCACTTGCCAGGAAAGCGCTTATTCTATTGAGCTAGCTCCCTGGCCATTTTTTTCAAAAAAGTTTTTTAATCTTTTATTTATTTATTTGATACAGCGTCTTGCTATACATGCAGTACCAGGGATCAAACCTGGGTCCTTGAGCTTGCCAAGTAGGTGTTTAGACTGCTGAGCTATTTCCCCAGCCCCTGAGTTCATTTTTGGAGTAAAAGCCCAGGTGTCAAAGCAGATATGAGGAAAATACTGAACACCACCAGCTGTGAGTGTGGGACTTGCACGTGCAGCCCATGGCCTGTTGAGGAGATGCGAAGTGCTGCGGCTGCTGGCTGTGAGCAGGTGGGACCCCCAGGGCTCCTCCCCCTCTGCCCCTCCTGTCCTTTCTTCAGGACCTCTACTGCAGGTGCTGCCTGGCCCTCCCTCTCAGCACCCTCCTAGTTCTCTTTGTCCTTCCTCACCCCCCCACTGCATTCGGACTCCAGGCAGGACCACTCTTGCAGTGTGCCCCGGTGTGCGTGCCCCTCCTATAGGTCTGCGTGGGTAGCCTCTGGGAATGTTTGTTGGACAAACTCATTTGCTAAAAACTACCAGAGCCCACACAGGAAGAACACTGAGAAAGTGAAGATTTCTATCTTTTGTGAACTACAAAGGAGAAAACAAAGCTAGAAAAAGATTTTATTTATTTTGCTGGTTAATTGCTTTAAATACAAGTTGGATTTTGTGTGGCTTGACTTGATGACAGGGGATACAGAAAATAGGAATGGAAAAAGAAATACAGTTGTCACCACAGCAGTGCTGAGACACCATTCCTAGCCCATTCGGAAGTTCATAAGGGACCCGACCCATTTAAATCTTAGTCTCCTTTTCCTAGTAACACAGTTATCTAAAATAGACCTCATTATGGCCCGAGGTATATGCTGGACATCACGAGGCCACCACTTCCCCAGAATAATTACTTGACTCAGCCCTCCCCTCAGTACAAAGCCCCTGAAACCAGCAGCAATCTAATCAACAGGCTTGTAATAACTTTTGGAAATGTAAGTATAATAAATATGAAGAGACTTTATTTATGTTTCATTTCCCAAATGCAACGAGTCTGGTCCAGTTCTGCATCCCCCCAGAAACAAGCATCATTTCTTCCCTGGGTAATCATTTAAAAATTGTTTAACTTGCCCCACCCCCACCGGGGGATGGGAAAAGAGGACCAATTGTTACAGTCCAAGCTGTATGACATTGTACACTTTAGATAATTCATTGTGGGGACATGGGTGGTGCTGGATTAGGAGTCCCAGGGGAGCCAAGCCTGATAGGATTTCCTCTTTATTGTTCCTTAATACTCCATTTACATTTCCATGCTGAGCCCCTCTGTAATTTCCAGGAGGCTGGTGCTCTTCCACAGGATTGCCACCCACTCCACATTCTACATTCCGATCCCTAATGTCAGGAGCACCGGATGTTCTTCCCTCTGCCTGATCTGACCCCACCTATTTAAATTACATATGCCAGTTAAGTTGTATATCACCTCTGGATTGCCTTGTTACGTTACAAGCATTGATATTCCCGAATAGGTCCTGTGCTCCTTGGCAGTAAAGCACTACTATGAATGTTATGTATATTTTTCAGTGTAGAATACAAGATAGAATATTTAGTTGAAATACTTACTCAACACCTACTATGTGCAATTCTTCTATAGGACCTGTGTGCTACCTGCTATATGATATCTCTTGAAGCTAGGAATTGCTTCCTGATCTTAGAGAGTATGTACATTTATAGTAAGAGGAGCCGGATCATAATGTAAGAACATAGAAACACATGATGCTCATGGTGCAGTGCAGGATCTACAGGGGGCTAGTGCTGGGCATGGAGACAGAGCATGTCCAGAGATTCAGTTTAGGTAGTGTGGTCAGAGAGCATCATGGGAGGACGATGCATGGCAAGATGGCACCAGCCATATGGCCTTTTGGAGGAACAGTATTTAGGCAAAGCCAGTAGCTACTACAAGAGCTTAACACGGGAATGAGCCTGATGTAGACAATGAAATAAAACAGGCCCATGTAACTTGAGAAGCCCTTCAGGGAGACAGTTGAGAGTCACTAGCCAGTGGGGGAGATAAATGGGGCTGTGCTAAGGTAGCTGTACACAGTGAGGAGCTTGATTTCTCTCCTAGCACTAAAAGGAAGCTTTCCATGGCTTTACTTATAAGAAGGAAGATGATTGGATTTATGTTTAGAAGAGAACACTTTGGTTGCTTTGTGGTAATTGGATCAGAGAAGAGGCTCATTGCATAGCTGAAATAAGAGAAGGAAACGGTTGATGTTGAGTTCTTTAATATCATGTTGGTATAAGCCCAGTATGATATCCCTGACTTGTTGTAGTTCACATCTAAAATGTGCCCCAAACCTCCATGTGCTCCCAGGTGGGGCTTTTGGGAGTTAGCTAGATAATAGGTGTGTGACACTAAATCCTGGGTACGTGGTGCCTGGGACAGTCCACTGGTTGCATTAGTATGGTTCTGAGTGTGGCTGGCTGGATTGTTTTACCAAAGAGGAAAAGCCATCCTTGGCTTTAGCAGAACCACCCAATAGGCACATAGCCTAGATAAAATAAAGGGGATGGCAGGTCACTGCCTCCTCTTGCCTGCCATGCTGTGGACTATATCTCCTTTGTTGTGCTACTCTGCCTTGAGCCCAGCCAACTCTGGACTTAACTAAGATATGAATAAACCTTCCTCCTTTAACGTGTGGACGTTGGGCATGTTGTTCCAGCCAGGAGAAAGTGACCAAGCCGCTCATAAGCTTACATTCTGAATCTCTACTGGAGGAGATTTCCACAGATCGAGAGACCAGCTCCATCTGCAGAGTGAGGGCAGGCTTGCTGGCTCTGAACCCTGCTGTGGGAAACAGCAGGCCTGAAAGCCCAGGCCCAGGGATGCACAGGGGATTAATGAGAGGCTGAGGACTAGAGGCAGACTTTCTAGTGAGGAGTAAATCAATATTCTCATGCTCTGCAGGAAGATAAGAAGTTTAAATCTGGAAATTTTCTTATTCATCACTAATGGTTTTTGTAACTAGTAAGAGTCTACAGGGTCTCACTATGTAGATGGGATTCGTAGTGATTCTCCCATTTTAAGCCTCCCAACTCCCAAGCACTGGGATTATAGGCACGTGCCACCCTGCCCAGTCTCAATCACTGTCTCAGTGCACCCTGGGCTAATTATTGCTGACTTTGGGCACAACACTGAACATCAGAACACTAGGGCCTGTTCAGTGTGCTGAAACTTGTTCTCCCTGATGAATCGCTGCAGTTTCTCCTGGTCCCAGACCCTGGGAAGCACCTTTCTGTTCTTTGTTTCTGTTGAGTGTAGATGTTTTAGGTGTCTTGTGCAAATGGAAGCATTTGGAGTATTTGTCTTTGTAAACACTTGTATTTGTGTTTCTATAGGTTGCTAATTTTTATCAACATAATGCTTCCCACACTCCTACGTTTTGCCACATCTTGAGAACTTCCTGTTTATAGGGCTGGATGTGATTCCATTGCATGTGAGCAGCACATTTTCTCTGTCTGTTCACGGTGCACATTTAATGCATTTCCATCCTTAGTACTCTGCACAGTGCTGCTGGGTGCCTAGGACGGCAGGTGTGTTTCATGGACGTCCTCAGGTCAGTCTTCCAGCTGAATACTCAGAGGAGGAATTAAACTTCTGTGTCATTCGTAGTTCTGTCTCTGAAGTTTTGAAGCACCCCCATACTGTATTCCACGGCAGCTATAGCAGTTTTCCTTCCAACACCAATACTTGTTTTTCACTTTAATTTTCATATTTTACGATAGGATCTGGACAAGTGTGGCACAAAATCTCACTGTAGTTTTGACTTGCATTTTGTGATGATTCAGGAGCAGTTTTTCACAACCCATTGACCATTTTTCTATCTTCTTTGGAGCAATATATCTATCCAATTCCTTTCTTCTTTTTTAATTGGCTAATTAAGCTTTTTGCTATTAAGTTTTGGTACTTGAACTTCTGAGAACAATGTGTAGTGGGAAGTTCTAAGTGACATAAAACATTTAATACATCGTAAGAGATGGTCTTGTTTAAATAGGGCTTGCTTGACAATTTCCTGTGGCTGTGATAAAATGCCTGAGAGTAGCAATTTAACAGAGGAAAGATTTATTTTTGGCTCATGGTTTTAGAGGTGTAATCTCGGCTCAGCCAGCTCCAGTACTTCTAGACTCATAGAGGAAAATATCTCAGTGGAAGGGGGCAGCGAGAGAACTGCCCGCCTCATGGCGGCAGGAAGCAAGGCTGAAGCAGGGCCAGGAACTGCTGGGCTCTGTCCCAGAAGCCCACCTCCTGCTGAGACCACAGCTCCCAGTGGCCCATCTGCTGTTAACTCTCCACTGGGGCCATCTTTGGTGGGCTGATGCAGGTAGTGCCTCCTGGTCCTATCACCTTCCAGGGCCCCTCTCTGCGCACAGGGCCTGTCTGGGGACAGTTTTTGATCCAGACCATGATAACTAACCTGAATCACAGAACTTCATGCCTTCATTGCTTTTGTTTACAAAAATAGTTCTTCACACATTTAAATTTTTTTGTTAAGTTGGGCATTGGCAAGCATTTTCTCTAATGGACCAAACAGTAAATACAATTGTAGGTAACAGCTGCTGTGTTCTGCTCTATAACCACAAACTGGCCATAGGCAACACGCAAATGAGCAGGCATTCCTGAGTTCTGATAACACTTCATTTCTAGTAGGAAGGCACAGATGGGCACCCTTGCCACAGCAGCAGGCAGTGCCATGGTGAGATGCCACCACTGGCCATGGGGACAGGAGGAACAGCACGCTCCTGCTGGTTCTGAGATCCCTCTTGTCTTGTTCCTCCTTTCCACAGAACTACAGTTGTCTGTACTGAGCTTGCAAGTCCTGCTTTGTGAGAGCTAATCTGTCTTCTGGGGGCCTCTCTCACCTCTTAGCTTCTTGAGGCAGTCTATGCTTAAACTTGGACCTGTCATCAGTTGTTACATATTTGAGAAATTAACGGGGTGTGGCTTTTGAAAGAGTCCATGCCTTCCATCATTTTGCAAACCTGTTTAAATCATCTACTTTCTAGATGAGCATGCGTCTGGGTATCTATTGCAACTTCAGACGAACATTGAGTTGACTGAGATATCTGGTGGTCATTCAGCAACAGCACAAAATGAACACAGCAACTGGTAATTATGCAAATATGCATCAGAATCATTCAGAAGAGAAACGCATTGTAAAACTGTACTCCTTGGCTTATTTGATCAATTCTGAGCAGATTGTTTTTCCTTCAGACCTGTGTCTTTCTGACCTGTCAGCAATTCCAAGCTTATTAACATGATGTTTAGAGAGCATCAGTGTCACATCATTGACTCTGGTGTCAGAGCTGGAGCAGAGGTGCTGGGGGAAGCAGGCCAGCGTACCGACAGTGCACCTCCGCCAATTAGTCTGCATCTCTGGAGGCTGAGGGCAGAGCAATTTAGCAGCACGTACCTGTTGACTTAATTGGCAGTTAAACACCGAGAAGAAAGCAAGAAGGAACACGAGGAAATGGGCTGCTTAATGAATACGTGCGACACAAGCATCCTGCTTGCCATGTGTGATTTGGCTTCTGAATGCAGTTGCTTTTCTATTTAATATTGAATTTTTTTCTGCTAGTGTCACTGAACTTTCCATAGGGTACAAAGTAAGCCCAAGTGGAATTATGAGGCGTGTGTGTACTCCAGCAGTTGTGACCATCTGTCAGAATTAGCAGTGCTGTATGTTCTCAGCCTGCTCATTGCTTCTGGGAGGAACATGAACTACAGAAGCACAGGACATCACACTTCCCACCCCAGAAAGAACACCAGACAGGGAGGGGTCAGCTCGCTGTCTGAGTTGAACCTTGGCTCTTCAGCAGTTGGATGATGAAGCACATGGCCGTGTGGCACTGAACAAGTCCCTGCGTCTCTCTTGGCTGTCTTCTGTCTGGCGGTTCACCCATCTGTTGATGCTGGCTGGATGACGCCACAAATCTCATTAGCTAAAACAACTCATGTTGATTTCTTGCCCCCAGCGTGCGTCTGCCTGGGGTCAGAAGAGGTCTGGTCTTTATCCCTCACACAAAGAGCAGGCAGGGTGCAGAGGCGACATGCTGCACAAGGTGGAGAGGGGCGAGCATTGCCAGTGTCCTGTGGGCTCTGCACACTGCCCATGCAGGGGTCTGTCTGTTTGTAACATTCTGCGAAATCATGTGGGAAAGCATGGTTTCTCTCTGGATTTCTGCTTCAAAAAGTGAAGAGCATCTGCTATGATTCTGAATGATTAAGTTTCTTTTACCTTTATTTTTAACCTAACTAAACAGTTTTTGTATTATTGAGTACAAAAGAAAAAAACAACAAAAGTATCTTTAAGAAGCTCCTTCAAATGTCCATCTTCTAACTTAAAACTTGTAAGTTTATGTAATTGGACAATGAGGAGAGGGCAAAGAGAAACGCTGAGAAACATGACAGGGTCAAGACCATTCATTTATACACACTAGATGGGTAAGACAATGATCCTGAGAAACATCAGGAGATTTTTGAAACTAGCAGTTAAATGGTAGGATTCTCACCCCAACTAACCATATATGCTGATACCTGTGAACCAAGCAACTTGCACTGAATTTAACAAAGTGTAATAGAAGGATCACACTCCAAATGCCTGCCATTCTGGTCTTCTAAACATGAACTTCTTGTCATGACATACCAGCTATTATTATACTGCCCTTTTTTTAAAGGGTAGTAAATGAAAAATAAGACAAAAAAATGTCACAAGACAGTCATGCTACAGTGCTACATTGCTGTATATGGATGGGTTTCTAAATATCTATGTAAATATATGTAAGTGTTCATTCCTATTTTTTTAAATTTTTTCTTCTTCTTCGTATTCTGTATGGACTTAGAGTTTAGTATCTCAATATTTGATGGAAAATACATATTCCATGTTATGCATATGATGTCTGATATTTAGACTAATAGTGTGGGTAAACTGAACTGCATATGTTGCAGGGTAATAATAAACTTCTCTTCTGGAGGGTTAACAATCTAAGTTTGCAGATCAAAAATTAAAGAAAAAGAAAGGCTGCAAGGTCAGCCAACATTTTGGCCCTAGCCTTTCAAGGTCAGTGAAGACTCAGGACATAGGAGAATTTGTCATGTAACTCAGTAGTGCCCTAAATTTTCTGATCGAGGAGATTATGGGGCCACAGAGGAATGCAATCAATGATGTATAGTGTGCCTAAGGAGAATTACATGGAGATAAAACTTTCTCTTAGGCGTCCACAGACAGCAAATTGGTCAAGCAATGGCCGTGATTCATCCACAAGGCTGACACTGACAAGAGATCTACAAAGTACAGTACAGGGTTACAGGATAAACCCTGAGGGTACCTGACTGACCTTATCTGATACAAAGTTGCATTTTTTGTTATATAGGTCTTGCTTTAACTCAGTCTTAACCATCCAGCAGAAAAGTATAAAAATGGAGGTATATAAAGTAGAGTCATATTAATATACTGAGCTGGGAATGGCTCAAGTCAACAACTTCTGTGGATAGTCTGCTTCTATTATGGACTGCTGATCTGTGTTAGACTTTTTTATTTAAAAAAATATATATATAATTAGCCATCCATGTTTTGAAAATCTGTAAATATGTATCATTGTATGTTACCCTGTTTATGTCATTTTTTCTCTTTGTTTTTGATTCTATTTTTCACTCTTCAAGTTAAAATACAAATAAATTTTAAAAATAAATAAAAAATGTTTATGTAAACATCTTTAGCTTCTACTACTATTCTGAATTTGACTTTTCATATTATACACTATTATGGTGTTATAATCAATAATAGCAGCTTTTTAAAAAATGTATTTGGCTGTTACAGGTCTCACTATGCAGCTCAGGCTCATAGCAATCTCCTGTTTTCAGCCTTCCCAGCGCTGGGATATAGGCATGTGCCACCATGCCCAGACTCTGTGGCCTGCTCAGTCTGCAATGGGGGCAGGGATGGTGTGGCATGCAGTGCTGGGGATTGAACTGTGGTCCTGGTGTGTGCCTAAGTTTGCTTAAGCAGGTGCTTTAGTCTGCTGAGCTATCTTGCAGGCCCCTGATCGCAGCTTTTGATTTTCCAGACTAATTGTATTCTTTCTTGCTGTTTGTGTACCAGAAGTCAGACTGATCTTTCACATTTTGTTACCAACATGTGGCCAGATTTTCCCAGCATCCTAGTGGGGTCCTTACCAGAGCTTTACTGTGAGCTAAAAGAATCCTTTCTGTGTGGTCTTTGAGACAGGGGAAGGCCTACAGCTTGAAGAATTGTTTTGGCTTCAGGGGAATGTTAGATAAGTTTATCAGAATAGACTTTAAGTTATTTCTAGATGGGAAGCAGTGCACATTACCTTCTGTAATTCTGACATGGCCATACCTCATTTAACCTTTTTGTTGTTGTCATTGTTCTCAATTCTCAGAGTCCTTCCTTGAAATATAGACTTCAGTCTGCTGTTGCCTAGAAAGATTTTGTTGCACATTTGCTTTTCTCAGTCATTTTAAGAGATGTGAGACCTGGTGCTTGGTTTTGATTCCTTTCCAGGAGTAGGGTAAATACAACAACAGCAAACTGCTTGTGTGGATTTTGTAAGCATGAAACAGAAAAGAGAGGTTTTACTTATTTAGTAAAATTCTTATTATGGAGTATTTTTATTTGCTACAAGTTATAAGTTTTTTGGAATTGGGGCTAAACAAATTGAACCTGAAAGTTTAAAATTAATGTTCAGTCACTAAAAATAGACTTGCGAGTTATAATTGTGAGTTCAAGGTGTGTGGTCATCATCTAAGGGTGGTGCGTGAGCACTGGTGTTTTCCATAAGCGGGCTCATCACTTTATTCCCTTCAGATACGGTGACTGCATGCCCAGGTCCACAGAGACAACCTGGGCACACAAGGCTGTTCTAGGATTGGTGTTAACAGTACAGCATTTCATTCAAAAAACAGCCTGGTTTGAGCAATAAATAGCTACAAAAGTATTGTAGCTTTAAATAGCATGGTCACTTTATCTCTAAGAGATTCAGCCTTGAAGTTAAGAAAAATATATTATCTCCTACTTAGGTTTAGACCAGCAGCTTCACCATCTTCAAATGATGATGATAAACTAACACAAGCAGACAAAAATATAAAGTGCGTACTTGATAAATTTTCTTTTTCATCTCTCTCTCCCAGAATTCTAAGACTTTCTTCCAGGAGGTAGATGATATAGTATAAGGAAGAAGTTACACCTCAGGCAAATGAAAGCCTTCCCTTTTACTTCACTAAGCACGTGCCATCCTACTCATGTGGGGCGTGGCTTTCTTGTTGACTCATAATAAACCAGCACACACACCCAGGCAGCTCTGCGTTTTCCACCTCTGCTGTTCCCAGCACCCTGTGTTGGGACATAGGCTGTGGTCACAAGTATGACCAGACTGGTAAGCAGCTCCTTACCAGTGCTGCTTTTCCTCAGAGTTAAAACAGAAGCTTGCAGTTAACAAAAGAAATAGGTACTTTTGTGTGTCTGGGAGTGTCAGATAATGCACTTACAAGCTGGAAATTTTTTAAGGATGTAGGAATAATGCTCTCCACTCATCAGCCAGTTTGAGGCCTGAAGCATGATTTCATTTATCTTTATATTCTGAGCTTTATAGGTCACAGGGCATGTCCATCTGTTCTACTGAGATTGCTGCAAATCATGAGTGGCTGGGAGCCTGAGACGGCTGAGGTCAGGCGAGTGCCTGACCCTGGGGTGCTTGCCAGGTGTGGGGAGCAGGAGTGCTGATTTGGAGGCAGGTTCTGGGGCTGTAATGGCTAAGGACAGTGAGAGTGTACAGGTGGGTCACTGCTGACAGATAGCCAAAAGTGGCCCTACAGCGCAGTCTTTCACTCCCAGCCACAGGGAGAGGCCTGCAGCTCCACTGTAGCCTTGGTACCCAGGCCCTGTGTGTGTATGCCTGCCTGCGCATTCCAGGGCCTCTCCTCCATTTTCTTTTTGAATTGCCAGTCACACTGCCTTCCACTTGTCTGCAGTGAAGGGCGTCCTCCTGACCCCTCGCCACTTGGGCTGGAGCCAGGGCCACATCTTGCTTATCCTCTGTCTGCGGTACCTGCATGGGACTGTTCGCACCCTCCTCTTGCCACTGTGCAGTCCAGGGTTTGGAGCCCCCTGTGGGCACCCTGCTCTCCCTAGCTGGTGTTCCCACCTGCTACAGGGCCCTGGGAGAGGAAGTCATTTGTCACCAGTGCCAGAGTGCATTTGGTGATGAGCAGAGCCCTGTGCAGATCTCTGACCTTTGGTTAATCAACTCAGAAATTCCCATTAAAAATCCTGTCTGTGAAGATAAAATTCCCATGGAGAAATATAAATGAGCTCCCAGGAGGATCTAGGTTTTTTCCTATAAAAAATCTTAAGATAAACTGTATAGCACCAAGAAAAGATAAAGATACTTCTAATCATAAGCATGGATGGACGTGGCGATGTAAATCTTACTTCACGTTTACAGTGGTACACAAGAAATGTTTCTGTTTTCTGATTGTTTGTGTGGGCTCTAAAGTGCTCAACTTAGTGTCCTGAAAGCCACTCATCAGGTAAATGCTGTTAGCGTCCTCCAGGACCGGAGCTCACTTCAAGGGGCATTTCACTTCCATGACAGTGATAGCCTGTTTTTCTCAAATCAGGATAGAAAGTTATTTTTAAATAGTTATATAGAAAATACTGTGAGCTAGGAGTAGTGTCTCACACCTGTGTTCCTAGCAGTCTGGGACGCTGAGGCAGGAGGGTTATGACTTCAAGCCCAATCCCTGCAAGTTAGTGGATAAAAGTTTTTCATACTTTAGTTTGTACGTGGGAAATGAAATGGCATGTTACCTTGATTCTCCATAGACATACCCTTTCAATGTAATGTACACATTTTATGTTAGCTAATGGAAAAAGGGGTGGAAGGTGTCATTCTCTTTGCCCACAGACATACACATTGTTGCTTTCAATCTGAGCAGTTATCTAGAATTAGTGTGAGAAGAGCTCTACATGTGTATAGAGCTGGAAAACCCCACCTGACTTAGCCTCTGCTGCAGAAGCTGATGCAACCAGGCAGCTGCATTGGGTCACCCCAGAACATGTCCCTGTGTTTGACCAACTGTGGACCTTGGGCTTTGGAACCAGAGATGCTACCTTTGTTGGCAAGGACAGAGCTTTGCCCTCTTTTTCAGAATGGGTAGAGGAAGATATTTCAGAGAAATGTCCGTATTAACCTGTGTGTGCTGTGAGGGATTATTGGACCTTCTTAGTAAAAGCCTTTTCTACTCAATATACATTTAGTTGTCATTATTATGTTAATTAATTGACTAATTAATTAATTAGCTAATTTGCCTCTCAGATGGAGCTCAGGCACCCATTATACCCTGCATCATCAATCTTCATAACCAGGAAATTCTAAAGTCAATATCTGTATCAGTTCTGTGTTTTTAGACCAAATAATTCCACAGTGAAAATTGTGTGAAGTGGGGGAGTGACTCAATGCTTTTGTCATGAATTCTTTAGCCTTGCTCTCTGGCATCTCTGCTCTAGCAGCTAGACAGGAGCAAAAGGGCCAAGGAGCCGGCTGCTCACAAGATCATCCTGCTAGGGAGGAGTTGAGTCTTAAGAGAGGGGAGGCTGGGGGAAGCCAACCAACTGGCCTCTCTGCCAGCTAATGGAAATGCACATTTTAAGGGCGGTAGCACAGTTCCCAGAATAAGGTGAATCCCAGTGGTAAGCGGCCTTTGGAGGCAAGCAGGTTGGAGTGGTAAAATAGCATCTAAGTTGTACTTTCCATGAAATTTTTATGTGGCTTTGTGTACCAAGTCAGTTAATGCCTTGATGTAGTTGAGGGAGAATAGAAAAGCATTTTCTTTTCCTGGATATCATGTCAGTAACATGTACAGGAACTTGACTTTTCAGGTATAGTTTATGTTGTCATTTAAAGACTTTAGAAAATACAGTCTAGCAGGATTGGTTTTCATAAATTGCAGAGGGGCCAGGCTGAATTTTAGGAAGGGCATACTTGACAATGCAGAGGGGACCCTGGTGCTTATGCGCGGGGCAGGGGCTTCTGCACCCCACTGGCTCATCCTCACCTCAGCATGCTGGCTGTGTGTGGCTTCTGCGTCCTCCCATAGAGACATGTGTGAGTCTGTGCTTGTGTGCGCACACTTCTGTGCCATGTAGAAAGGATGGCAACCACCAAGCTGCTCTGTGAGGACTGCACTGCAGGCCTCCCCTGACCAGCACCAGCACCCCAAGTCCACCACAATGAAAATGCTGCTTTTCTCTTTTGGAAAAGTGGCTTGGGACTGTGTGGGAGTATGCAGTCACTGCTAGTGCATGCTTTAAAATGGGATCATGGTGCATGGATTCTAGAATTTTGGGAACTACAGAGAGCTGGCTACTTATACAAACAGATCCACGAAGACCATTGTAGCATATTCCCTATTAACAGAGAGTGAATGTGTGAGAGAGAGGGAATGGTGGGGAAGGATCTCTCTCTCTCTCTTGTATTATATACAGCCTACTGGGTTAGGGCACTGCCTATCCTATCAGTGGACTGATCTAGCAATGACCCACCCATAATCCTCACACCCTTAATTCCAGTGTTGCACTATGAATCAGTCACACACTCTAGAATGAAACCTATGGTGCTGTAAGGCTCTGGGGAAACATCTAGACACAAAGTATAACCATTTATCTACTTTATTTCATTTAGTTTACCGTCTCAAGGTGTGTTCATTTTCCTACAAATGACTCAAATTTACCTTTTCATGGCAGTGTAGTACTCCACTGCCTATAAATATCTAAATATCTTAGTTTGTATCCGTTTTTTTGTTCTGGTTTTTTAATATTGCAGATTTTATCTCATCTGTTTCTAATAGAAAAATGTCAATGATTGACTTTGTTGATTTTGCTTTATAGTTATCGATGTCTTAATTATTTTAAGAGTGCTCTTGGATATGTAAATCTTTAGGCCAGCCAGATAGCTCAGCAGACTCCAGTGTCTGCTTAGGCAGAGTGCAGCAGCTGGGGTTTGATCCCCTGCATGCCCTGCCGGCCCCGCCACCAGGGTGCACTGAGAAGGCGATTGAGACTGGGCGTGGTGGTGTGCACCTGTAATCCCAGCACTTGGGAGGCTGAAAACAGGAGGATGACTACAAGTCCAATCTTTGTAATGAGACCCTGTAGGTCCTGTCGTAAATAATAAATAAGGGCTAGAGAGAGAACTCAGTGGAATGAGTGCTTGCCTTGCAAGTACAAGGTCCTGAGCCCAATCCTTGGTACCACCAAAAAAAAAAAAAAAAAAAGATTAGGTCTTTCAGCCATTTACGTTAGTTATGGGGCTGGGGATATAGCTCAATAGAATAAGTTCTTGCCTGGCAAGTATAAGGGCCAGAGTTCAATCCCGGGTTCCGTAAAAATAAATATATGTTCATGTCTGTTCTTAGTGGGCTCTTGCGAATGTAACTGAAGGAGTACAGTTGTTTATTTGTGAGCTGCTCACTGCTGGAGGGTAGAAGTGGGACAGGCTGGGGAGAGCAGTGCTGTGCCTCGTGCTTGGCCTGAGCTTGTTGTTGCCAGCAGTTGTTTTTGTGAAAGCCTTTCCAATCCTGATGTCTCCTGTTTGCTTTTCTCTTGATTAGTAGAGAGAGTCTCTGATACAGTGTTAAATGGAAGTAGAAAAGCCCTTGGGGAAACATATTAGGGTATCAGGGGTGGGCTTCACATAGATGTCCTCCAGCATGGTCAGCTGATATATTCCTAGTACAGGGTGTGTGTGTGTGTGTGTGTGTGTGTGTGTGTGTGTATCATTCAACAGTGTCAGTTTTTTATAATTCTTTTTCCACATCTACTAAGATATTGTGTTTTGTTTTTTATTGGTAGGGCACATTATAATAATTGATTTTGTATGTTTAATCAACTTTGTGGGAAATCCACTTGGTTTGGGTGTAAAGTTATTTTTTGATGTTGCTGGATTTGGCGTCTGAGTGTGTTTGAGAACGTTTGTATCAGTAGTCAGAAGAATTACTGCCCAGTAGGTTTCCCCCTTGTGATGATTTTGACCTGCTTAGTGTCGTGATGGTGCTCGCTCACTCTGTGGAGTGAGCTGGGAGGTGTTCCTGAAATTTCTGTTCCTTTTCTCCTCTGTCTGTCTGTCTGTCTCTGTCTTTCTGTCTCTGATGTGTTTGTGTTTGTTCAGAACTAGTCCTAACTCTGCTTGAAGCGTTTAGTAGAACTTTTATCATGAGTTCACCTGTACCTCATTTTCTAAGTGGGCAGATGCACAGTTACTACTTCGTTAGACTTGCCATTTATATTATGCTAGTTTTGGATGTTTATGTCTTTCTCAAAGTATGTCTGTTTCCTTTGATTTTCTGATTTATTATATGTAATTATTAAAGTTTTCCTACACAAGTTCTAAACCTTTTCCTGTAAGTAGAGTAGCCCCGTTTCATTACTCTGTGACTCTTTCCTTAGTTACTTAGGACTGTGTTGTATCAGAACCATGAACTGTTTCCTAATAATGACAGTCAGGTTGGACCTCGACTGGCTCCAGCCAGGACTCCGAAGTCCCCCGATGTAACCTGCACCCTCTAGTGGCACAGGCAGCTGCTCTAGAGTCCCTGACCCCCCCCCCCCCCCGCCCAGGGATTTTCAGAGTCAATGAAAATACAGCAAATTAAAATACCGTTAAGTTCACTAGAAGCAGCCATCTTTTTTCAAAGAAAGGAAATAAAGAGTGATGGTTATTTTTGGAGTTATGAACAAGTGTTTTCTCAATTTTTGCTTTAGGAAAGGAACACAGTTTGAAGAACTGTGTATTTTTCTGAGCACTCTGTCGGTTTCAGGGAGTGGCCAGATTACTAAATATATTTCTGGGAGCTTACTTCGACATACAGAGCCCCTAAGTCATACATATCCTGTAACACTATGTGATCAAGGGGAGGAGCAGGCCTTGGAAAAGAAACCAGTCCTGAGGAGAGCTGTCTCCCTGCGTGGGAAGTAGAGTCCGGGAGCACAGGCTTGGGCCGCTTCAGACCCAGGCCAGGGTGCCCTAGAACAGCAGCCACTGTCATAAGGGCCATGGGGCGATTTTTAGTCCAAAATGAAACAAGAGTTATTTTTTAAAATGTGGCTTGTTTTATATTTATCAGAGTGCAGGCTGGGATTGTGAGCATGCCCTGGTCTGAGAGCCTGCTGAGTCCCTTGACTAAGCTGCAGAGGAAGGGCGTGTGGTCTCGCTTGCCTCACCCTGGATTCCTGAGTGGCAAGAGTACTCCTGACCCGTGGCAGAGGGGCCATCGCAGCCCTCGGTCCCTTTCCACGTGCCACATCTGTGTTGTTTGGATGAAACATAATCTCCCTCATTACCCGGTGCCTGGGACTGATGACCACAACCACTGTGGTGAGGTGACATCTTGCACCTGCAGCAGGGCTTGCTGTGTCCCCCCACAACTGAACACAGGGCCCATTGACCCCACCCCGGCCCAGCTGCAGGGGAGCGAATCTGGCAGTGTGGGAGGGGGTGTGGGCTCCGGTCCACTGGTGAAGGTCTCTGTGGGAGGCACCTTATGTGGTCTGTCCTGTAGGGCACCTCCGAAATGAGTGCTTAGACAGCAGGGGTCCACACTGATGAGAAGTGGGAACACGGTTTTCCATTCTTGGGCCAATTATAGTGGAGAATGTCTTGGGTAGAATGGTTGTGAAAAATGCACTTGAGAAGCCTGGCTTTGCTGTTGGCCACCTGGGCCACTTTGAAGAAAACCGTCACTTCAGCCTCTCATTTCTTCTTTTAGGAGTCACATGGACCAGCAGCCTGTAAATTCTTTATTTTCTAATGACACTAAATGTTTAAAATTTTAACAGTTATTGTCTATATTTTCTTATTAGTGTTCATTTTTATTTAGCATAATGTGTCTGTGATACATAATAGCTCATCTTGGGGAGTTGATCCTTGTGAGGTACCACTGCAGTCCCAGGAGAGGTGGGGGGCGGTCTCTGGCCTTTCCCAAGTGCTGCTGTTTGTGCTAGGCTGGGCAGGTCGTCTCCTTTATGACAAACTCAGCGGGGTCCAGTGTGTTCTAGAAGAGTCTAGTCAGAGCACACTCTTAGGAAGTATATTTCCCCCTCGCAGGCAGGGGGTAGACTAGACCTGCTTAGCTGTTTTGTCTCTGTGAACCAAGGCAGAACAGGAAGAGGCACAGACAGCGCACGCAGAGTGAGGTGAAGGGAAAAGAACACAAGTCAGTAAGTACATTTGTCTACCAGCGTTTCCTCCAGACTTTCGGATCATTTTATTTTTCTTCTTCTCTGTGTATGGGTTGTTTCAAAGGTGGCTTTTGTTGCAGACTAGTTCTACCTGTCATTTGTTGAAGACCCTTGTGTGTATCAAGCAGAGGGGTAATTTCTGCCCACTAGACCCTGGGGCTCCAGAGCAGACTTCCTGACTCAGCTTTCCCAGAGTCTGCAGCTGTGCACACAGCACAGTGCCAGGCAGGTCCCCACTTGCTGCCAGGCATTCACATGTAAACAGACGCAGGGGTTGTGCTCACCTCCTCCCCCAGGAGTCCTTGCTCTTCTGTCCTGCCAGGGGCTGGATGTGGCCCAGTGGTACAGCTCTCCTGTCACAAACACAAAGCCCTTGGTTTGATCCCCAGTGCCACCAAAATACAGAAAAGGCTGCACGTGCTCTCTCCCTCAGCCTGTAGCCTTGGATCAGCGAGGCTGTGCTGGAGTGAAGAGCCGTGCCCCTTTCTGTGTTACAGCCCAGAAATTCCAGGCAGGCAAGTGATCTGCCGGACGGCAGACAACTCCTAGGCCGGCAAGTAAGACTCAGGCTCAGGGGGCCAGGGAGATGGCTCAGTAGAATAAACACTTGCCTGGCAAGCGCAAGTGCCTGAGTTCAATCCCCGGTTACACACACACACACACACACACACACACACACACACACACACATTGGGGCTGAGCCCTCCCTTGTCTGCAGTGCCCTGCAGACATGCAAAGGAAAAGCTTTTTGTATGTAAGTGCTGCGGTAGAATCTTGCTTGTCCCAGTGATGGGGGAGTAGTGGGATGTGACTGCTCTTAGAATCATCTAAAACTGAAGGAAGTCTAGGAAGCTTTGCTGTATCTGCTTCCACTCAGGTCTGGCTCCTCCCCTAATTTTGGGAGTGACACTCTAGCCACACTAACTTCCCAAGGTCCCTCTGGCTTCACTCCCTCTCCACCTGTAACTGGAATTTTCTTGTCCCCACATTCCTCAGTTCCTTTATTCTCATGCCTGCAGACATTGCTTGTGCTGTTACTTCTGCTCAGACTGCTGTCATGGCGAGGTCTGCTTTACCTCCTCGCGCCTTCCCCTCTGCCATTGCCCTGCCCTCATCAGGCAGAGAACGGGTCCCTCGGCCCTCAGTCAGCTCCAGAGTGCGCACTGCAGCCCGCACATGGGCGCAGAGCAGTCCCTGGGTGTGGACCTGCTCATGTCAGTGTCCCATAAATTTATTCTTTTACGGTAATAAGCTGCTTATTATTACCATGAAGATTTTGATGGTACATGTTGTATTACTTAGCATTCCATCATTGTGAAAAAACTACCTAAAAGAAATCTTAGTGGAAAGATTGGCCTTGGCCCATGGGTTCAGAACTTTCAGCCCATGCTTGGATGGTTGGAGCCCTTGTATTGGGTCCTCACTGCCACTGCAGCTAAGTGTGGCAGGGCCAACACGCAGCAAGGCCGCAGAGAGCCGAAGTGGCCGGGCTCCCAGCAGCCCATCAAGGCCACGCCCCCGTGATCCTACTTCCTTCCACCGGCTGCCTGCAAGTTCTGCACCCTCCCTGGGACAGACTAGGCCTGGCCCGAGTCTGTAGCATACTCAGAAAAATTTAAGATGCAAAGTGGGAGACAGGGAGTCTTAATGTGTTACTTAAGCTTCCTTTTCTACATTTGATTAGTGCTCACTGAAGCTTTTAATAAAACAAAAAAAAAGTTCATTTTTATTGAAATTTTAACAATATAATCGAAAGGAAATACTTAAGCAACTAATAATTTGGTACAGAAAGAACTGTATTTTTTAAGAATCCAAATATATAAGCCGGGCGTGGTGGCGCAAGCCTGTAATCCCAGCACTTGGGAGGCTGAGGCAGGAGGATTGTTGTAAATTCGAGACCAGCTGAGCTTAAGGCCAGCCTGAACTGCATAGTGAGACCCTGTCTCAAAAAGACAAAAAAAAAAAAGTTCAAGAATCCAAATATATTTCAACAACCAAATCTGCAAATTTCTTGCCCTGAGATTGTATATATTTATAAAGCCTTACTTTTAAATAGCCATTGTGCATAAACAGTATTATTTAACCAAACCCATAATATGGGAAACATTTTTAGCTTATTAATATAGAAAATTCTGCATTGCAAATTATTTTTGTATCGAATGTGCACATTAAAAGGTGCATAATATTCTAAGGTTATTGGTACACATTGCCAAATTGCCATCCATAAAATAGGTACCGACTTATATTTATCTCATAAGATAGGAGTTTCATTTTCTCTATTATCAAAACTCAGTGTTTTAATTTTTAATGCTCTGTGCAGACCCAATTTCTTTTTATGGGCTAATAGTCTGACCATCAGCCTCAGATCTCTAAAAATAATGAGAAAACTACATTTAAAATTCTCTTTTAAAATAATGAGCAACAGAGTTACCAAAAAGTTGAAGAACATTTTTAGTGGTAAAAAGACAAAATAGGAACAAAATTGCAGCCAGGTCAGGAGAGGCTGCAGGAGCCTGAGACTCTGCAGCAGTGACGTCAACCTCCACTCGGGATTGCCTGGAGGCCGCTCCACACTTTGCGCATGCGTCGGAGGCGCTACCATTTTCCTGATAGCTGCCTATTGGGTGGAAAAGTGGACCAAGAAAAGCGGTGGTTCCACAAAAAGAAAGACGATATTTCGCTGTGTTGTTCTCTGCCCTAGATGGATGGAGGCAAGTAGCTCTGTCTGGGAAGTGAACACCGTGGAATGAGTCAGAACTCCCACTCCGCGCAGGAAAGGAGAGCTTTCAGGGGAAATGTTGCTCAGAGACGGCAGGTGGGTGGGTCATGTCGCTGTGGTCCCCGTGGCCACAGCCCGGAATGTGATGTCACCCCACGCCCCAAAGAATCCTCCATGACATTATTACACACACACCACAATTGCAACACATAGAAACAGAAAAGCACTAGCAGAATAAAAATAATCATACTCACAAGATTATAGAAATTGGAATTACAGATGCAGAATATTAAATACTAAGGAAGCATATGAAAAATGAGGTTATTCCCTGGCAAGTGCAAGGGTCTGAGTTCAAGCCCCCATCCCGCCAAAAAAAATGAGGTTAAAAATGTGATTAAGAAATAATCGACTATAAATATGACCAGATTATTTTTTTAAACTACCAAATAAAAACTTTATAAAAATATAAAATTAAAAAGTAAAAACTCTGGACATGTGGTAAGTGGTACATTAAAAACAGTGACATAAGTACTGGCAAGCTTAAAGAAAAATGCTGAAGAGATTTCCAGCCCTGACCAGTGTCCATGCCCCAAGACAAGTGGGAGAGGGGCCCAGGGCCAAAATCTGAAGGGTCCTGGACAGGGTCAGAAGCAGAAGTCTGAGCAATATGGAAAATTCATGGAAAGTGTGCTCAGACATAGCGCAGGAGTGGGAGAAGCAAATCCCCGGGAAGACTCATGGTTTCCTGTAGAATATTAGAGACAAAGGCTTTAAGAAAAAACCCTTCATAGACAAAAGACGGAGGGAGCAACAGCTCGAATGGCAGCCGAACAGCGGCCTCTCAGGAAGCGCGTTATCCCCCTGACAGGCTAAACAAAGTTAAGAGTTGCTTCTTTGAAAAGACCATCAGAACTGACAGACTTCAAGCCAGAGAAAGAGATGGCGGAAACAAAGGGATAAAGGGCTCGGGCAGGTAAGGCGCCACGCAGCTGCGCAGCAGAGAAGCAAAAGTAGATGCCGTTTGTACAGTTGTCCTCTTGGACAAGGCCACCAAAATAAATTAATGGTCAAAACAGGTGGGAGACATAATCTGGAACTGAATAGGTGTTCTCCTTATATGAAACATCACACGGGGACCAAGGACAGGAGCCCGCCAGGCAGATGTGCAGTTCTTTCTGACCCTGTTGTGCAGCTCTGTACAACTAGATGAGTTCACTGTGTCCCAGGTATCAGAGATCAAAGAACAAGAGGACAATTTCCAGAAAGCACTGGAGCAGTTAGGCCTCAAAATAGAAAAGTATGAAAATTGTTTCCTGTTGCAAACCAAACACAAATAAAAATAAAATTTTTAAGATTTTAAGATATACAAAACCATAAACATTTTTATTTTCTCTAGGTAGCAAATATTTCTTTAAGAAAGCACAAAAGATATAACCTTCAAAGTACTTCCTAAATTTGTCTTAAACTTTACCTCACTACTTTTTATTACTGTGTATTTGTGATACATAATACACACATTCATTGTGGGGTATTGGTACATACACGTTATGTAACTTTTTTTAAAAGATATACAGAGTGGATTTTAGAGAAATATTTCTGAAATGAATATATAGCATGAGATTAATAATAGATTGCACATTGTAAATAAATTATCTACAAACTTAGATGAATATAACAATAAAAATTGTCCAAAATAAAAATGAAGAATTTAAAAATCAGTTATAATAGTTCACTCTGTGTCAAAATCACGAAATTTAGGACCAGCAGTTTAGCTCAGCGGACTAAGCGCTTACTTAGGTAAACGCAGTGGCCAGGGTTCGATCCCTTGGTTCCACATGCTGCACAGGCCCAGCCTTTGGGTGCGTTAAGCTGGCGATGGAGTCAGGGCGTGATGGCGCACACCTGTAATCCCAGGACTAGGGAGGCAGAAAGCAGGAGGATCGCTATGAATGTGGGCTGCATAGTGAGACCCTGTACAAAAAAAAATAAAATAAAAACTAACAAAATCAAGAAACGTATATTCATATAATTAGAATTCTGAAAGTAGAAAGGGGTAGGCAATAAATATTTAAAGATTTAAAATTTCTAAATTTAGTTGAACTTATAATACCAAATTTCCAAGAAAAATGAACCTTTTGCACAAGAAATTCAAATAAAATCATACCAAGATATACTAAAATAAGATTGTCCAAAACTTATTGTAAAGAAAAAAATCATCAAAGCATATACATAAAAATATTAGCTATGAAAAAACAAAATTAAATGGTATCTTATTCCACATTAGAAAGAAAAAAAAGACCAAGTGTGTAAGAATTTATATTTCTTGTATTAATAAAGAGCAATGGTGCCTGTGAATTGTGTGAAACAATGGCAGTGGTTTACGCACTGTCCCCCAGACCAGTCACTGGTTGGTGCAGTGCTTGTGGTAACAAGTTGGGGTTTTCCATGGTGTGCAAGCCACACGTGTTCTAGAAACCCATGTCACTGTAGAAACTTTTGCAATTGCCCATTGTCTTACCAGAAGATTCATGTAACATTTGTTCTTTTTATAACCACAAATCTTAAAAATAGTTTAAATATCCCCTGGCAAGCAGTGATAAAGTGTAGCCAGCATACTGTACGCTCGATAGTATGCACACTGTACACTGAAAGTGAGAGAGGCCGTAACTGTCCCTGCCTGAGGTCCTCCTAACATTTGACACGAATAGTACAAATCGAAGCAGAAGTAGCTTCATCGTACATCCACGTGAGACAGTCAGTGAGAACAAAGTCGTAAACCAAGTTCAAGACCCTGGTCGCCTCTGACAGTGGGCAGAAGTAGGCAGTCAAGGCAGGTTCTGCCCTTTGATCTAAAGGAACACTTCGCAAGTGCTCCTAATACAGTGCTTTCGTTATTGCCTTCTTCCTTTCATGGCTCTGAAATAGAGAACTCTGGGAAAGTATGCAGAATGCAGAGAAACGTGCGGCTCCCGCTCCAGCTCGGCAAGCTGCATCCTGGGCTGAGGCCGCGCGCCGCATCCGGGCCCGATTCTTTGCTGCAGTTTGTGAAACAGGCATAAAATGGTACAGCTCATTTGTTAGTTTGTCTGGCCTTTCGTTCTATTAGCATATGTTTGTGGCACAGCATCAACAGCTCCGTCTTAGGAGCCTGGACAGGCAGACAGCCACGGGGAGTCCTGAGCTCCCCGCTCTCCTGATCCCTTCCTGGGTAACTGGCCAGCACTGCGGTGCTGAGGGCCCTGCCTGCTGTGCACGTGGTGGAGGGGAGCAATGGCTCTTTCATTTTCATGGGGAATTTTCCCATTGTGACATTTCTGGTGAGTC
Source organism: Ctenomys sociabilis (assembly GCA_004027165.1). NCBI lineage: Eukaryota > Metazoa > Chordata > Mammalia > Rodentia > Ctenomyidae > Ctenomys > Ctenomys sociabilis. The sequence goes on along the minus strand of PVKA01000103.1, from coordinate 146,415 downwards.
AGAGTGGCTGGGTATTTGTAGTTTGGAGTAATCATGGATAACAAGACTGCACAGCTGATCTACCGCAGCTCCGTTTTACAGTAATAGTCCAAAGGCTAAATGTGTTCTACATGTTGCTTTACATTGTTAAGCATTACACAATAAAATGTTAGAGAGCATCTCAACCAAATTAGCAGGAAGTAAGTGGAACTCTTAATTTTTCTTCTTTGATTACTACTTATGGTAAGCACTTTCCATATTTTAATTTGAATATTGTTCTTTGAGAATTGCTATTGATGCTCTTTAAACATTTTCCATTGGTATGGTGCTTTGTTACTGACTTGCAAAGTCATTTATCAATAGTTAGGTAATCTTTGTATTATCTTATTGGTAGAAAAAGATGCTTTTTATATATCCCCATTTTTATTATTTACAATTTTAATCAATTTTAAAACTTTTATGATTATGAAATAAATTTATCACCCTACAAATTTCAGACAATCAAATCAATAAACAACCCTTTAAATCTAGACAGACTAAATTAATTTCCTCTTCTCAAGTAACCATTTCGGTACATATTTTGTGTGTGTACACGTGCGTGCATGGACTATATGTGTCAGTATTCTGAAACATCCTTTATTCAAGCACACACATAATTTTACAGGAGCATTTCTTGTGCCATACAGACATCGTTTTTAGCAGCTAACATAGATTACATTATCATTTAAAAGTACGTGCGTGCTGTGTCATTGTATAAGTATGCGAACTGTTGCTGCAGCACATGCACCACTGAAGCTGTGAGCAGCCTCACTGGTAAGCTCCAGGAGGGGCAGTGTGGGAAGTGTCCCCACAGGCAGCGCCTGTTCCTGTGGTGTCAGGAGGAGGACGGACAGCGGTGTGAGGGGATGGCATTCAGGGAGGCCTCCTGGGGGCGGAGCAGGTTGTGAGTGAATTCTGGGAGCTCGGTGCTCCTATCTTCAAGATAAAATCAAATGTGAGTCTCCCAGGTGAGGACTCCATTTCTGTGTTTGATCTGACATTGGCTAACCATTGGATTATTTCTTTTATTTAAATTTTTAGCAGATTTGGAAGAACCAGCATGTTAAAACCCTTCCTAAATGTTTAGGGGTGTTCTCGCTGCTGGTCTTACTTTTGTCACCTTTGCATCTTGTGTCTCCATGCCTATGGAAGACAAGGAAGGCGTAGCTGTGGCAGAGGGTGTTAACCTGCTGCCGTCCTGCTCAGGTGTCTAGATCAGACGGGGGGGTGGGGGGCTGCAAAACTGAGGAAAGGCCACGTTTTTAAAGAACACTAATATATTCAACATTTAATTTGGAAATAAATTTTAGTAGGAAGACAGGTTGCTAGTCTTATCTCTAGTTATGTGTAAATCTTCCTTTTTAAGCCCACTGAAGTTATGGCACCTTTCAGAAAGCAGCGTAATGAAACAAGAATTTTGACGTATAGCTGTTTTTCCTCCATAGGCTGCGGATGCCAGATCTTCCCCAAGGCCCTTTAACGTCTTGCCCGTGAAGACGAGATGGAGCCATGTTGGCTTCCATGTCCTTTTGTTTGACCTGGAGAATCTCATAGAGAGTTTGCTGCCCGCTGCTCCAGACGATGCTTACTCCACTGGCTCCTTCCATGGCAGTGACCTGCTGCGGCGGGCCCGGAGCACAGTGGGCAAGAGGGTGGCACCCTCGAGGAGGAGCAGAGCTGCCTGGGGGCCCGCCTGCCCCGAGCTCCCCAGTGTGGGCCTGGCCCAAGGCGATGATGTGGTCTCGTTTCTGGAAGAAAGTGATGGTGTTAAGTGGCAGAAGAAGAGGAAGAGCTACAAAAGGACACCTCTTCAGCCATCTGGCAGAGTTAATGCCAGTCTCACTCTGGACACAGCCAAGTTGCTCCTGTCTTGCCTCCTGCCCTGGGGCATGGACAAGGAATTAGACAGCCTCTGCATCAGGCATCTCAACATCTCCAAGCTGCAAGGACCAGTTTCTCTGGGACTTGCCTCCAACGAGGACCGCTTCTCGCTGATGCTGCCTGGTGGGGATTTGTGTAACAGCGAAATGAAGACAGAATACTCGGGGGTGAATTTATTTTCCAGAAAAGTTTTGGACTTGTCAAATAAGTACACAGCCACTCTGCCAAGCCACTTAGGAATATCCACAGGGCTAGAAAATGATTATGATAGTTGGCAAGAATCAAACACCATCACTTACTTATTGAGCAGACTGTTTTTAGTGACTAAGTTAGTTAACATGCCTTTAGAATTGGCCTGTAAAGTTGACAGGTAAGACACACCAAGAGACTTGGACTGTTCCATTTTGGGGCATTGTGTGCTCTGTTCAGCTCTCTACTCTTCCCTTTCCCTTCCCTTGTCCTTCCTTCCTTCCTTCCTTCCTTCCTTCCTTCCTTCCTTCCTTCCTTCCTTCCTTCCTTCCTTCCAATGGAGATACATATACAGCAACTTCTTCAGTTCAAAATACATTTAAGAAAATCTTACCATTAATTTGTTAGGGTTGGAGGATAATTTAGCAATGCATTCATATGTTTCAAGATCCATATTTTTAGTAAATATTCATTGTTATCATAATATATACCAGTCATACCACTAGACAGGTAGAGTCACTAGACAAAAAAATCTGTGGGTACATAAAATCCTTTATACTTGGTATGAATTAAATGTGAACAGAAATAATCAAATTCTTGTAATACATAGCTTAGACATTATCAGGAGGGAAAATGTTTGTGCGTTCTTTGTGTCCCACATCATGTGGTGGAGACTCTCTAGCAGTGCGTTATGGGAAGTAGTTTACTATGAATGGGAGCTGTTGCTGCTCAAGTGTTTGCTGCTCTCTGTGTAGTGCCTGGTACCTGCACTTAACGCGCATGGCAAGGCTGGGATATGGGTCTCATTATTTTTCTTAGTGTGCAAATGAGGCCTTGAGCCTTCAGAGCGCACAGAAGCCAAGGTTAACCCAGCCTGAGGCTGACCCAGGAGTGGTCCCTTCTGACCCAGAGCCAGGGAAGTGCTGACCCAGCTCCGTGTGGTTGCTGCTCCCCTGAAACATCTCACATGGTTTTCCATAGACCTATGTTAAGAGTTGAACTCACTAAGTGTTTATTAACAAACCAAGTCCCCAGCAGTGGCTGACAGAAGACATATTGTAGCAGTTATGCTTTGGGTAGCAACTCACCCACAGGTAAAAGTGCTGTTCAGAAAACCCTAAAATAGGAAAGGGAATAGGGAAAACAGTGGCAGCACACATAAGCAGTGTAGGCGATGGTAGGAAAGAGAGCATCAGAGTGGGGTGACCCCACCAGGAAGCCTGTGTCAATGTGAGTCATCCAGGGTGCAGTGGGGATTGATGGCCCTGACCCTCCCAGGGCCAAGGAGACATCAGTCCCATAGCCTGTGCCATGGGTAGGGCGGATGGAGCCACTGTCCATAGGGAGCCTGTGGCCCTCAGAGGTCCACTGGGACTGTGGGACGCAGTGTCACCTTCTGTCTGTTACGATGCTCCTTGGTTAAACATTTTGATTTTCAGTTTGTAAGCTCTAATAGACAGAAAACAGACTGATAGATTTTTATGATTCAAATATGCAGTTTTGATTTTTTCCTTTATTTTATATTTTCTTTTGTTCATTTTAAGGGCTTAATTCTATTTTGTAAATTATTTCAGATAGGCTTTAAAAAATACAAAACCAACCTGTGTTCCTGTTATGAAGAAAATCATGCAGCATCAAAATAAGATGAAACAAAGCTGTTATCCTGCAGTCTGGCCTGGGACCCCTCTCTGTCTTGTTGTCACACTGGCTCTGTGACAGGGAAGTCACTTGGCCTCACCTTCCTTATTTACAGAATAACCTGGGGGGAAGAAGGGCAGGCTTTCTCCCAGTTCTAAGCCTTGGATTACTAGCAGTTTCTCTTCCTGTCATGATGCATGGAGCCCTCCTGAGACTGGAGCCCTCTGAGACTGTACAGGACAGGCAGCTCTCTGAGTCCCTGCCTGGGTGCACAGTGATCTGCATGCCTTTCCTGGAGGGGCCTTTACCTTGTCACCAGGGATGAGTTCTTTCAAAACCTTTGTCAGAACCATCAGATGGCACGTGGCATGTGAGGGTGAGGGTCTGCCTGTCTAAAGCATGGGTTCCAAATGGGCGCTACAGTGTGAGCCCCATGTTTTAAAAAGAAAACTCAAAAGAGTATCAGACATGTTATACCAAATCCTCCCAAGCCACCTACCTCTTACTGGGTAGCTCAGAAATCACTACACATGGTGGTAGGACCAGAAGTGGGGGGCTTCTGAGATGTCCTGAGGGCACGTGGTAACTCCAGAGGCCTGATAGTTCTGGAAGTCAGAAGTCAAGTCACAGGGATACCTGGAAATTGGGGATTTGCAAATCAGCTGAGATTAAGATTTTAGGTGGAGCAAGTTGGAAACTGAGATTGAGGAAAGAGGATAATGTGGGAAATATTGCCAGAAAATCCACGTTTGTTTTCCAACTTTTTAAGAGGGCTGGGTATCCATATCTTCAATTCATGTTCTCAAGGTAATTTTCATACTTTTAATTAATCTCCTTTAAATCTTTTCCAACAGATCCTTCAAGGTGGAATCTATACATAAAGTAAAGAGTCCTGTGAATGATAGTTTGCCCATTTCAAGCTTCTATAGTCACTTAAATGGTAAGGAATTTATAGATACATGTGATCTGATTTACTTTGACCTATGAAAAAGTTAACGTTAATACTTTATAATGATAGCAATTAAAATAAGTAGCATCAAATAAAACATAGATTTCATGATAGCATGTTTTTTAAGTGCCTGAAAAATCTGAAACTTCAACTTAAAAGAAGTAGATTACATTAAGAACATATGAAATTCATTACAGTTTGTTTCCCCACTGTCTTTATTGTCAAGCTGTGGATGCTGTGTGAGGTCATTTTGTTGCTATGTCAGAAGGCCGCTTTTCTGCACAGCAGCCTGAAGTTCTCAGTAAGGACTCGTGCTGAGCCGTGCTTTCTGCATGCATAGCCGCACCTTCCTTGCCTGCCCTTCCCAGCCACTGGCCTCTGGCAGGTGATAATACTCCAGTTGCTCACATCAGATCTGTGTCGTCATGTCTTACCTTCTCTTCCAGTTCTAGCCACTTAGGGATCCTGTGGTTCCCCTTCAGCAGGGGGCACCTCCTGCCTCCCAGGTGGGTGCTTACAGCACACTTGGAGCCCTGCCTGGACACTGACAGGGCTTTGGGCTCCTCCCACACACCCCTGCCCAAGCAGCAGAGTGCTGTGTTAGGAGCTAAGTCACACCCTCATCTTGTACCTGCCCACTGCTGCAGGATCCTTCCCCAGCCATGTCCTGTGGGATCTGTTGCTCTTCAGGGGCTGCACTTGCCTCTCCTTCCTGAGCTGGAGGACTGGCAGTGCAGAGACTTTGTACCCTCTTCACACCCTCATCCTCCAAGGCCTCTCAATCCCTGAATCCCCCACTGCTCGCTGGTGCTGTCTCTTAGTGAGCTCTTCTCCCAGGCCCTTTTCATCCCTCATAAATAAATGTCACTCCCTTTTGTCATCTGTCTCTTCCTACGAAATACAGGCTCCATGGGGTTCTGTTTTCAATAGCTTTAGTCAGTTTCTAGGGCCATACCTAGAAAGGATTACATCCACAATCCTTGGCTCAGTGTGTGAATAACATGGATGAGTGAAATGAACTCAAGGCTGTGCAGTGAATACATATTATGAGGCAGGAGCATGCAGCATGCTGAGGCCTGAGATCTGCTCATGCCCTGTACTTAGGTACCCTGGGTAGCTTTTGCCCCTTCCAAGTCCCCAGTACCATGATGTAAAGGAGAAGGATCCAAGCTTGAGATGTGTGCAGTGCAAACATGCCCTGTTTAGTGGGGTGCGTGAGGCCCAGTAGAACAATTGGAGTGAAGCCTGTGATGTCTCCAAGCTGGAGTTTGTGAACAGCTCTTGGTGGTGGTGCTCAGTGTGAGAGACCACATGCCCATGCTGCACCCCGCTGAGGCCGAGGAGCCCTGCTGTGCGGCCGGGGACCTGGGCTCCTTGGGCTTGGGGACTCAGGCATGGCACGCTCGCGCAACAGGGGCCATGCTGCCCGCTGAGCCCATTCTGACCCTCCACTCCACCGCCTGCCATGGGTCACTCCTCATGTTAGGGCTAACATGGTGTCCCTCCTGCACGGGTTCCTGCGGTGTTGCGTTCTCCTTGGATGTGCATGCCATGGGGTTCTTTACTGAATTGCTACCTTTTAATAACAGTAGGAGAGGAGTTAGAATATAAGGATGCCATAGATGTGTCTGCAGAGATGACGAACTGATTACTTTACCCTAGCCAGAAGCCTGCCTGTCCTCTGACTGCCCACTGAAGCACCCAATAATATCTTCCTAGCTAGGTTCCCTTTGCACTTCACATGCAGAGAAAGATGAGGCAGACACGAATTTGTGTTGGAGTTTACTAATTGGGAAGTGGGAGGTAAAGGGACAGGAAGGATTTACTCATAGTGGTATTTTTGAGTCCACATCCCGAGCATGCGCAAACACTGACCTGGGTGTCCCTTCTGAAAGCTGACTGTCGGTAGAAGCAGGGACGGAGTGGTGTTGGTGAGCTACTGTTCACTTTTCATCTTTCTCCAAGTTGCAAGTGCTTGTGATTGGGCATGAACTTTTGTTAGTGTAATTGTTTAAATTTCTTGACACTGGCTGCAGTGAAACACCTGGGACACTTGGACAGAAGACACATGCCTGCCACCCTCACCCCCTAGCCACATCAGAACCCGGAAGCCAGCTCAGGGCTTGGTCCTGTGCTGTGCAGGCTGGCCTCCTGCTGGTTCTGATGTGCAGCGAGCAGGCTGAGGGGCTCTGGGCTCTGTCAGCATGAGCACCAGAGATGTGAACATGTTGTGTCTTCCAGGCAGGACCGGCTCTCCACCTCCCGAACCTGACCTTTCCCTGGTGAAGCTGTTCTCCTGTTGGCGAGACCAGTCTGTGCAGGTATGGCTCGTTTGTGCCTGGAAGGTTGCAGGAAGTTCCTTGGTGCCAGGGATCCTTGGAACCCTCCCCTGGGGTACACTTGAGCATCCTCTGGTTCATAGGTGGGCTCCCCAGGCTGCTGGTGATGGCCAGATGAGGAGACAGGGATGGACAGACATGAGCTGTCACACAGGTGTCAGTTTCTGGGGTGATGGCTCATGCCATAGCTGGTGGCTTCTTGCCAGTTAGGGTTTCAGTTAAAGATAGATTTGGCTATTTTTTCATTTCAGAATGTGCCCTTTGCTTGGGAATCTGTTTGTGTGAAATCAGAAAACATTTTCCATCCTGTGAATTCCCTGTCAGGGAGCTGATTTGATTTTTTGTTTGTTTGTTTTTAGTTGTTTTTTTTTTATCATTTGTTTATTTGTACAGGGTTTGTTTATAAGTACAGGGTCTCACCATGTAGCTCAGACTCGTAGTGATCCTCCTGTCTCAGCCTTCTCCGCACTGGGGTTATAAGAGTGTACCACCATGCCATTTTGGGTCCGGCACAGCATGTAGTACCAGGGATCAAACCCTGGTCCTTAAACTTGCTAGATAGGCGCTTAGGCCACTGAGCTCTCTCCCTAGCCCCTGGGAGCTAATTTGGAAAGTGGATTTTTTCAGATCTGAGTCCTTCTTTCTATAAAGCTTCTTTGGTTCTAGAGCCTGCTGTAGCTTCGTGCTTGACACAGTAAGCACCTGTCACTGACTAAGTGCCCTTTCAGAGAATGTTACTCTGCTTCATGAGCTTGGTGAGTATCTCATTTGTAAGAGAGAAGCAGTCATTCCAAACATAGGTGGTTATTCTTGGTTACAGGGAAACAAAGGTAAGTTGACAGACTAAGACCAAATTTGCCCAGTTGGGGTGACAGTGTGGTGTTGTCCCATGGCCTGCAGTCTCCATGGGCTTGACTGCAGCCTCTTCTCATTCCTCCAGCCTGTTCTCACCCTGCTGTGACCTTCCCAGCTTTCTTTGTGTTTCTGAAACCAATAGAACTCATATCCTTTGTGTCTTGCTGTTCTCTCAGGCTTGAGTTTTCCTCCTGTATTTCCATCCAGGTTTTGCCCTGCAGCTGTGTGGCTAGGAAGGTCTTTCTAGGTACTGTGCCCCCAGGCATTCCTGGCTATCCCCACTCACTCCTTCTGTCTTCTCCATGTTGTGTCACCTTACTGAGGGCAGGACCTCGTTGGTCTCACTGACCCCCACACTGATGGCCTATGAACCAGGTGTGACCGCAGCCTGCCAAGTACTATTGAATGAATGAGTGGATGGATTGATGAATAAATGGATGGTTGAAAGGTATTCTCTGACTCTCCAGCAGACTGGCAGTGACTTCCAAAGGGTTTACTTTTAAAGGTGAGATTTTTTTTTCCCCACAGTAGCTGAAGAATTTCTCAAGTGGGAAAAATTCCTTAAGAAAAAGGACTCAACAAAATCCAAAGGTCTTTTGTAGGTCACTTAACTTTCAGCTACGTTTTGATGTGGTTTGGGCATGTATGGACTAATGGACCTTTAAGGGTCTTTGATTCAGTGACCGCATCTAAAACGCTGGCAACAGAAGAGACATTAGCAGAGCACTTACTGACCACACCGGGATCCTCTTGTGATGCCTGATGCTGGACAATAGATTTCACTTGTTGTTGGCTTTAAAAAAATCTTCCTCATATATAAAGTGGAAGAGAGACTTTCCAAATTCCTCAAGAGCAACAGAGATTCTTGCAAGTATTTGTTCAATAACTAGGCCTAAGGTTTTGTTTCTTTGTTTTGTTTCTTTCCCTGGTAATGGGACTTGAATGCAGGGTCTTCTCCCTAAACTACATCCTCAGCCCTTTGTATATTTTGTTTTGAGTCAGGTTCTAACTAAATCACTATGTTGTTCATGCTGGCTGGAACCTGCAGTCCCCCTGCCTCAGCCTTCCAGAGTGCTGGCATCACAAATCTGTTCCACCACACCTACCTAGCTCTAAAATTATTATTATTTTTTTTTCTCTGAAATTCTTCCTAACACTAAAACTATTGATACCAATCCTCACTGAATGAAATTTATCTTCTGTATTTGTATATTAGATGTAAGCATGGACAGTTAAAAGCAATCAGTATATTATACTTGCCACACTTTGCGTGTTTAGCATACAAGAATAGCACGCGTCGAGCTCCTTCTGCATACAGGTCTGTAGTAGCACTCCCACTGGCTCACCGTGTGTGCCCTTCTCTGTGGATGGGAGCAACACTGATCAGTGCTTTCTTGCTGCACCTGAAGGCTTGCTGCACTGACGCTTGGGTGTGCACAACTCAATATGCACTTGCGTCCTTTGTGGCTGAGTACCCTACTTATTAGGAGGAATCTGTTTTATCCCATTGTTGTTATTACTTACTTCGTTTTTGATGTGCATTGATTAACAATCTGTGTACATTGATAATATGTATTAGTAATGATAACTGTGAGGAAGTCAACAGTTAAAAAATGTAAAGTCATGCCATGTAAATTTCATAATTAAAAATATTAAATGAAATTGCATAAATCCTTGATTTTACATTGGTATAGGAGATCATATCTTGGGGTGAGGGAAGCCACATTCCTGGGGAGCATGTGGTCCAGGGGCCAGGCCCTTGATTGATAAGGATGGGCATAGTGTGCTCTGTACAGACATCTGCCCAGCCCCTTGGGGCCCAGGGCTGGTTTCTAGGTAAGCACTGAAGTTTCACGGAGCTTGGACTCCTTAGAAGTGTCCTGGCATCGAGGGTCAGAGCCTGTGACCCTGTCTGCCCATGCCACTGGCCTATTCCTCATTGTAAATTGAGACCCTAGACACCTTGGGGTGCTGGGTGCCTGTGCTAAAGGTATATCTTGTGGAAGACCTAAACTCCTTTCCTTAAGCTTAGAAGCAGTTTAAATTCTGTGTTTTCAGCCAAATAGTACTTTAGAAGTGGACCTATTTTGAGGTACTTACCTTGTCTTTAAAAATGGTGTCTTCACCTTCTGATGACACTGAGAATAGCTTAGTTAGAGGAGGAGTAACTCTTCTAGAGCACCACGTGTGTCACCGAGGTTGCTGCCCATGTCCCAGCTGTTTTGGAGGCTGCTTCGAGCAGAACAGAAAAATATAATTTCTGGAAAGCCAGTTCAAACCAGATACTGAACTTTGGGGTTCTTACAAGTGTGATAAGCATTTGTAGTCACCTTACAAACACTGCAACTCATTTTAAAACCAACAAAACGACTTTGCAGGTAACCGAAGCGATCCAAGCTGTCCTGCTGGCTGAAGTGGAGCAGCACTTGAAGTCTCTGAGGAAGGCACCGGCAGACAGTTGTCATGTGTGCCTGGGACAAAGAGACAGCAGGGACCAGGTGCAGGCCGCACCTGAGGCGGGCCGGGCCGAGGACCTGCAGCCAGAGTCACTTGGGGGCACCTCGCCTGTGTACCGTGAGTACGCCCTATAGGGCCACTGCCATTCTGTGCTAACCTGTTCCACTTCTTGTGATCGTAAAACTTAAGAATTTCTGAGTTTATTCTAATCATAGCTATTTCCTAGAGCCCACATTTGTAGTCCTTATAGCAGTGCTTTGCAGATAAATGATAAGAAGTGAAGTTAAAACTCTCAAGACTGACCTCAAGTGAGGTACATATTCTTGGGGACCGAGCCATCACGTGCCCTGTGTTTGCTTTCATTCTGTGCCTCAATGGTAGCCATGTATTAATTTTGTTTCTCTGCAGATAAGAAATATCATGGAGAAAGTAGAGCTAGTTTTATAAGTGGGTCATTTGATTTCTATAAATTCATAATAATAGTAATTTCATGTAGGGTTAACAGACAGACGAATCTAAGTTTCTGTTGGGAAGTGTTATCTGAGTTTTACAGGTTACTAACCATGACTTAAAAAGAAAATTAGAAACAGCAAAAAATGAATTACAAATTTAATTTTCAATTTAATAGGTGTTTGGTGAATATATTAAATGAGTATCTATTCAAAAAACATTGCAAATGTAATGTCTATATATCCATATCTATATCTATATCTATATCTATATCTATATCTATATCTATATCTATATCTATATCTATATCTATCTCCTCTTAGATCTCAAAAGATATTTCAAGGGCCAGGAAGATAGCTCAGTAGAATAAGTGCTTGCCTGCAAGTACAGTTCCTGAGTCAATCTCTGGTACTACAAAAAAAAAAAAAAAAAAAAAAAAAGAGAGAGAGATTTTACCTTATTTGGGACTAAGGAAAATGTTGCTAAATTTAAAATGTTAGACCCTAGAATAGGTATCAGGTATCATTGCTTTTTTTGTTGTGTTGTGTTTGTTTGCTTATTTGAGACAGGGTCTTACTATGCAGTTTGGTCTAGGCTAGCCTGGAACTCACATTGTCTCTCCTGCCCCAGCCTCAGAAGTGCTGGGATAGCAGTTGTGTGGCACCACTCCGAGCTCCCTGCTAATAAAATCACTGATGGGAGAGTGTTTTGTAGTGGAGGATGAAGAGATGGACTTAGAGGAGGGTAAGGATCCACGGGCACAGAGGACAGCTGGTGAAGCAGGCTGTGGCTGCTGGCAGAGCCGAGGAGCTGTCAGGCCCTTGGCTAGCAGGCAGCCTTTGCAGAGCTGAGCCCTGATCATCCAACCCGCAGCCTCTGGAGGAGCACCTTTCTGTCTCCTTGCTGTGGCTGCATTTCACCTGCACTGAGGGTCGCAGATTCCCTGTGTACTGTTCCGGACGGTTGGCCAGCTCTGCTGTCATGTGACTCCTTGTTGCTTGCTCGCTCCTGGCCACCTGCTGCGGTGGAACTGGGCGTGACCTCCACTAAAGATGTCGGGATCTAGGGTGCCGTTTCATCTGCCTTCTGATCCAGTAGGTAGGAGCCTTTCTTTGACTATGGTTAAAGAAAATTCTAGTTAATTTGTGATAGGAATTGGAACACTAAAGTATTAAAGCTCCTTCTATATGGTAGATGTATGAAATATAAACCTTTTATTTTAAAAGCTGAAGTTATTCACAATATATTTAATATGTATTTTCTAGAGACTTACTATTTTGAGCAAGTATTGACTGAAATTGCAATTAAATGGGAAACACATAGCAGGCTTTGAAGAGGGAATTGTCCACATAATACTATCAATGGATATGGCCCTTTTTCTCTTTGGGAAAAGATTTATTTTATATATAAACTATTCAGAACTTTCCATATCACAAGACAGAATTTTAGACTTGTTATATTGCAGTGAAATACACTACATGGTAGTATTTTAAACACAAAAACAAAATGCTATTTTTTTTAAAATTTGAAATGTCCAGATTTAAGGAGATGACATGGGGGTTATTTGCTGGTGTGATAATTCCTCGAATTTCAAAGGCAGCTTCACTAAGCCCAGGGTCCCTTGACGTGCATCACCCTGCAGCGCACACTGAAGTTAGGGTGCCTGTGGTCCCCTTGACTACCCTCTCCTGTTTGTCTTCTGTGAACTCCCTTCTCCCCTGCTTTATTCCTAATTTCATTTACACGGTTTTTTGCTTGGTTCATTGGTGCCACTGGTAATTGAACTCAGGGCCTTCGTGCTGAACTGCATCTCCAGCCTGCTTTTGTTTTTTATTTTGAGTCAGGGTTTCACGAAGTCCCTTAGTTGGCCCAGGCCAGGCTGGAACTTGTGTTCCTTCTACCACGGCATCCTGGAGTGCTGGGATTACAAATGTGCCCTACCACACCTGGCAGGTGATATATCTTACTTGTGAATCCATGGGAAAGTGAAAGACAGCTGTGCTGTGATGGAAACTTTTTTTATGCTAGAGTTGAGTGTGTTTGGTTTTATTAGCATTATGATAATGTGGCAATAATCAGGAGGTAAAGGTAGTAACAGCACTGGTCGGGCTCTTGATCTGTTCTCACCGTATGTGAGTACTTTTGGTGGCCATCTCACTTTTTCTCATAACGCTCATCTCATAACGCTCAGCTCATGAAAGCTGAGTCTCTGTGTCCACAGTCAGGCCTTGTGAAGGCTGCTTCATGGCTTTGCAGTTGTTGAGACCAATACTGGAGAACAGAGATCCACTGGTGGCCAGGGGTTTGTCCCAAGAAATGACCAGGGTCAGGTTTTCGTTTGGATACAAAGCCTCATGCACATTAAGACAAACAGTTAAAATAAATGTTAAAAACTCGAGTCCATCCCATGGGCTTCCCTGAGCGGGCCGGCCATGTGCGCACCACTCTGCGGGGCTTCCTGTTACCACGGTGCAAGCAGGGTGGGCTGGGCAGAGATGTCTTTTCAGTGGCCTCAGATCCCCAGACAGGGCACAGACCCGGATGCTCCCGGAGCACTGCCCTCTCCTCTAGGAAACTGTGTGCTCTGTCCTGGCAGCAGGAGGGAAATTTGATCTAAATCAGATTGATCTAAAAATTGATTAATTTATTGAGTGGTTTTCTTAGATTTTTATTTCTCTCTCATAAATCATACTTTCTATTACCAGAGAAAGTACAAGAGCATTCAATCTTTGCCCTCTTGCCCTCACAATAAAGAAAATCACAGGGTTTCTGGACCATTTGGAGAAGCACTGGAAATCAAATGAAGTGAAGTTTGCGCCTCAGGTCAGCTTTAGCTCTGTCCTCTGCATCTTGTTCCTCAGAGTTTTCACTTATAATATTTCACAGCATGTATTTTCTCTAAGGTCTTGATATTTGTGTACTGGTGTTGTTTTATGTGGGAGTGGTAGATTGTATCTGAGTTTACATTTTCACAGTGAGTATATTTATTTCATCCTAGAATCTTTTAACTAAGAAATTGTGCAATTAACATGCATGTTTAAGGGCTTCTATTATTAAAATGCATTTGAACATTATTTTCTTTTATTTTCAAATGATATTTAGATCAGTTTCAACAAGTAGTCTAAATTCTTCCATTAATTAAATGAGTTGACATAGAAATGGGGACTTTGTGGATAAAACTATCACCCTAGAATATTGGTTGAATTTAAAGGTGGTTAAATTCCACCTTAAACTATGGCTGTGTAAAGAAAAGATAATGGAGATCACAAATCATCTGTGTTCCATGATCCTATTCAGAGATTTACCTGAAAAAATAAGTAACAAAATGTGCTTTTTATCTAAATAAAAGCATGCACCTTTTGTAAAACAGAAAGGAATCTTGTATTCAACAAAGTATCTCAACGGTCCTGGCTGGCAGGACCAGCTAGGGCTGGCTTCCTCTGCCCAGTGGGCTGTAGCTGACTCTCACAGGAGGCCCTCTTTGCCTCTCTTTTCAATAGTAGGCCCAAACTCATCTGCCCACTCCCAGGCTTCCAGAGGGGTGGTGAGGGCCATCCTGCCCCCAGTTCCCCCTGTAAGGTACCTTGGTCTGCATCACTGTAGAATTAGAGGGTATTCGCTTTAGACTGCACTATACAGGCACATGCACTAGGGCCAGAGACCTTTACAGGTTACACAGCCAACACCAGAAGTGGCTGAGGAGACTTCTGTCACCTGATAGACACACTGCTCTGTGGCAGGAGCAGTCACACGGGCTGCACCCTACGCACTTTGCTTTCTGTACTCTCCAGCCTGAACCGCTCTTGTGTGGTCCATGGGGAGGCAGGTTTGTCTGACCCGGATGCACTGAGCCCTGCACCCAGACTTGCTCCCCACAGTCAGTGCTATGCAGTCCATCTGGAAACAAGTTTAGCACTGCGTGGCAAACCAGTAGCCAAAGATGCTCTTCAAGGGGAGGCCACTTCCTCTCTTGACAAGGTCGTCTTATAAAAGGTGTCTATCTGAGTTCCAGTAGATGCACAGACTTCGACAAAGGAATGTAAGAACAGGCTCAAACAAGGTAAAGGGTCACCTAAAGGCTTCAGCTCTGCTAACAGATTGCAGAATATCAAAGTAGTCAAAAGGCCTGATAGAAAATTCAAAACAATGATTTTTGAAATTTTCAGTGACATCCAAGAGAGAACACATTAGTACTTAAGTGAAATTAGGAGTTAAATATAGGATATGAGTGAGAAATTCAGCAATAGATATTTCAAAAAGAATCTTGAAAATAAAGAGCTCAGTAAGCCAAAAAAAATAATTTAGTTAAAATAATCAACAAAAGGGTAGGCCATGAGTTATAAAGAATATCAGAACATAAAGGTAAGACTTTCCAATATCACTTTTAGGCAAAAGCAGCAACAACAAAGGAAAAAAATCAACTATTCATGATCTTTGAGTACCATTAGATGATTAAGCACTCATATCAGTGACATATTTGAAAATGGGGAAATAAAGATTAAGGACCTAGAAACATACTCCGTGGAATAATAGCAGAAAACATCCATTGGAAAGACACAGACATCCAGGTATGTAGGAAGCTGAGCAGACAGGGCCAGAAAGGATTCTCACTGCAACATGTGAAAGGGAGTGAGCATGAAGAATTTTTAAATCTGTTAGAGAAAAGCACTGACTCACATTTAAGGAAAATATTTTAGTCTAACATTTCTCATCCAAGTCTTACAGGCCAGGAATACATGATGTGATGTATTATGAATCTGGAAGAAAAATTGTCATTATCCAAGACTTCTGTACCCAGCAAGGCTATCCTTCAGAAACAAAGACCTTCTAAGATGTGCAAAATGGAAAAAATTCATGCCTACTATATCAGCCTTACAAAAGAGACTTAAGAGAGTCCTCTCTATTCAGAAATGGAAGGAAGATAAGTAACATTATGATAGCATGTGAAAGTATAACTCCCACAAGAAAACTAGATACCTAAATAGTAGAGAACCTGACATTATTTATACATCAGCTGTAAAACCATGAAAATGAATAAAAAATACAAGAATCAATTAAGCAATATTTAAAACAACTAGAAAAATTAAAAATGGCATAAATCTGTGCTTTCAATAATAACTCTGAATGTAAGTGAAGTTAATTTTCCCAAGTATACTAACTAACACAATGAATTTAAAAGCAAGACCCAACAATATCCTGCCTAGAAGAAACCACTTCACCAATAGAAACACTGCAAACTGAGAGTGAAAGGATGAAAGATTTTATTCCAAGCAAATGGAACCTCAGTGTAAGCAGAAGTAGCTTTACAAATACCTGAAAAAATACTTTTGAAACCAAAAAGATTGTCAAAGAATGTCACTTGTAATGCTCAAGGGCTCAATTCATGAAGAAGATACAGTGATTATAAATCTTTATAGACTTACTGTCAGGGCACATAGTTTTATAAAACACAAACTCTTAGAACTTAAGGAAGAAATAGCCTCCAGGTACAATTTTAGTAGGATTTCAATACCTCATTCTCACCAATGAATATAGCACCTACACTGAAAGGAGAAAAGAAACAATCGAGGAAGCATCGGGAGTAAACTCTGCTATAGATGGACTTAGTAGACATTTACGGAACCTTCTTCCAACTGCAAAAGAATACATTCTTTTTATCAGTGATTGGAAGTTTCTGTACAGTGCACCCCATGTGAGACCATAATAAAAATCCTAATACATTTTATTAATTTTTTAAATGTATTTAGTACAGTGTGTAGGGTCTCACTATGTAGATTGGACTCATAGTGATCTTACTGTTTTCAGCCTCCCAAGCACTGGGATTGCAGGTGCATACCACCACGCCCAGTCCCATTTGCTGTCTCAGTGCACCCTGGTCCCTGCATCTGCCTAAGCAGGCACTTTAATCTGCTGAGATATCTGGCTGGCCCTACATTTTAAAAGCTTAAATTCTTATCCTGTTTTACTTTTGGAGACAAAAAAAAGAAGCTTGATGTTAACAAGGTAAGGTTTAGAAACTGTACAAACTCACAGACACTGAACACAATTCTTTTCATTTTTATGATTTATTGGAATGTAATATTACATAAATACAAATTTAGATGTCCATTAAAAATTGATTTGAGGGGTCCTGGAGAGATAGCTCAGTAGAATAAGAGCTTGCCTGGCAAGCGCAGGGTCCTGAGTTCAATGCCCAGTACCACCAAAAAAAGGGAGAAAAATGATTTGAGGGATGGGGAGATAGCTCAGTGGTCTAAGTGCCTGCCTGGCAAGTACAAGAAGCTGAGTGCAATTCCTGGCACCACATGCTGTGTCAGCCCTGTGTTGAGCCAGCCTCCAGAACTGGGTGTGGTGGTGCATCTCTTAATCCCAGCACTGGGAAGGCTGAAACAGGAGGATCACTATGAGTCCAACATGTGTGGTGAGAACCTGTACGTACAATTTAAAAAAAACTCTCTGATAATTGATTTGAGTCCCATAATCTGAAACTTAGTTCTTCAGCTGAGTCATTATGAAAGTCAGAATTTAAGGTTAAGTATTTTTTGATGCAAATGAAAATAGATATATAACAACCAAAGCCTGTGTGATACATAAAAAGCTGTACCGAGAAAGAGATAATAGCAATAGCTACCTACATTAAAGAAAAATAAAAAGGTATCAAATAAATGCCTTAAGAATTCAAGTGAAGTACATAGAAAACCAAGATGAAGCCAAATTCAAAGTTAATAGAAAGAAAGAAATAAGGGCAGAGCAGAAGTAAATGAAATAGACTAAGAAATAATACAGAAAGTCAATGAAATCAAGAGTTGATTCTTTGAAAAGAAACAAAGTTGACAAGTTTTTGGCAAGAGAGGGTAAGAAAAATGGATTTATTAGAGTGAAAAAGAATACTACAATGATACCGCAGAACAGCAGCATCACTAGGTATTATTTTGATAGCTATATGCTAATCCTAGAAGAAGTGAACATATTTCTGGACACAGATGACCTACCAAAAGAAGCTGAAAGGGTATAAAGAAAAGAGACCAATAGTGAGTGACAGGATTGAGTCTGTACCACTTCAACAACAACAACAAAAAAAGCCAGGAATCAGATGGCTTTACTGTTGAATTTTACCTTTGTGCCTCTCCCTTTGTTCTATAGAACTGGAGGACAGGGAATGCTTCCTATACAGTATAAAGCAAACAATTCTGTTGTCTAAACCTGACAGGGACACAACAAAAATAGAGAATTACAGACCAGTGTTCCTGATGAGCATAGATGCAGAACTCCTTAGCACGATACCAGCAAATCAGACTGCAGTATTTTAAAGAGGTCATATCCCTGATCAAGTAGATTTCATCCCAGAGATGTGATAATGGCTCAACATATACAAATCAAAAAGAATTACACTTCATATTTGTACAGGGAATGGTGTAAATCATGATCTTCTTAACAGATGCAGAAAAAATTGATAAAATTTAATATCCTTTCATGATATAAGCCATGAACAAATGAGACATAAAAACACCATACCTTGACATACCAAAGGTGATTGCTGATCAACTCATGACTATTATCAGAGCGAAGGGGGAAAGATGAATGCACCTCCGCTGAGGTCAGGAAGACGACGTGAGTGTCCACTCAGCTTTTCTTCATGCACTGCTAAGTGTTTCTGGTGGAGCAGTTAGGCGTAGAAGGAAAAGGCACACAGATGGGAAAGGAGGAAGCCACGTGACTGGCATGGGGAGCATGTGGTTCCCCACGTGGAAAAGGGTAAGGCTCTCCGGAGGTGACTTTCAGAACTGGCAAAGCGGCAGGATACACACATCAACATCTAGAAAATCAGTACCTTTCCTGTACACACAATACATTTCTGGGAAAATAATAGCTACAAACAACAAAACCTAGGAATAAATGCAACTAAGAAAATTAAAGATTTTTACAATAAAAATGATGAGATACTGATGAGAGAAATGAAAGACACTAAAATTTGGGAAGTTCTTCCTCATTCAGTGATTGGAGAATTAATACCGCTAATATGTCCATAAAGCCCAAGGCATTTCCAGATTCACTGTGATCCCCATCAAAATACTGGTGACATTCTCACTGAACAAAGAGAACCCACCCTATAATTCATCAGGAAGTGTCTACGGCCCCAGTAGGAGAAGCAGTCCTGAGCAAAGGAGCAGAGCAGGAGGCATCACATCAGATTGCAGCGCGTGGCCCCATGTAACAGCAGGCGCTTAGGCCAGCGGGACAGGATCGAGAAGCCGCCGAGATAAACTCACAGGTCCTCAGCCAGCTCATTCCTCTCAGGGGTGCTGAAGCAGCAGCCACTTCCACAAGTAGTGCTGGAAAAACCAGCATCAACCCGCAGAAGGCTGAGGTTCCCCCCTGGCCCCACTCTGTACAGAGTCAATTTACCATAGGCCAGAGAGCTTAAATAAGACCTAAAATTCTAGCACCACTAGAAGAAAACCTAGGGGAGAAGATTTCAAGATCTCATTCCTGGCAGTGGGTTTCTAGGTGGGGCCCAAAAAAGTAAAAGTAGTAGCTGACAAATGATTTCATTGAAATAAAAAGGTTCTGTACAGCAAAAAGAAAAAAAGTGAGAGTTACTGTCTCTTCACCTGGTAGAGGGGTAATATCCAGAATATGTGGCAAACTCAAAAACTTATCACAAAGCCTATGTGATCTGGTAACAAAGTGGGCAAATGACCAAACTGATATTTCTTGAGAGTGATTTCAAGTGGCCAGTGAACATGTGTATGGCTGCTACAGAAAACGATATGGTGGTACTTTCTTAAGTGGCAAGTAGGACCGGCCTGTGGCCCAAGTTACCTCACTCCCACTGTGGACCACAGAAACGAAGTCAGCGGGGCAGAAAGGCGCGCCTGCGTGCCCCGGGTCCGTGGTGAAGGGCGTCGGGGCCACTCGCCGCAGCCGCAGTTGCTTCCCACTGACCTTCCCACAAGGCTCGTCGTCGCTGCTGCATGTGAGTAGTTGCCGAACTACTCGCAGGCAGCAGACCGTGGCCTGGGCCTTGGTGCCCGGCGCAGGCGAGTATGTGAAGTGCCCTTGGACAAGGGAGCATTGGCCAGCCACAGGGAGTAAAATGCTGCCATTCACTGCGAGTGGCAGGAGCCGAAGGACATGGTGCTGAGGACATCATGTGAGAGAAGCTGGGCCCGGGATCAACGCTGTGTTTGCTCTCTTCTGTGTGAGAACTAAAATGTGCCAGGCATAAGAACCAGGCTAGAACCATGATGACGAAGGTCTGCAGAGGGTGCTCAGTGGAAGTGGGAGGGTGGCGCCTGCGTGGATGCAGAGAAATGATCCTGAACTCTGTGTCTGTGCATGGAGGCAGTGGTGAGCCCTGGACATGCACAGTGAGCCTGTGATAGTGAAGAGGGCAGAAAGTGGACTACGCACTCCACTTAGCCCAACCCCAAAAGACAGGAAGTACAGATTCTTCGGTAGGGTAGGAATTACCCAGGTGGCCCAGGCCCAGGAACCAAATCACTGTGTGGCATCGCCCCCCCATTTCCCACAAACCCCCACTTGTTTACTCAGTAACAGCTGACTGCATGCCCTCTGGTGGCAATGCAAATGCCTGTGCCACCCAGGCTGGGGGCCGGAAGGAACCGGCCAGAGACACTGGGGAAGACAGCAGGGAAAGCTCCCCACATCAAGCTGGGCACAGATGTCCCTGCCTGGTGGCTACAGAGATTGAGTGGCCTTGAGAATCTCCTCCAGCACGGGGCCATGACTGGTGACCGCTATTTGGAATATAGGTTCATAGACATTTGCGTTTTAGTGGTTAAAGATAGAGTTTTAGTGCTGCTTCTGCAGCACATATACTTTAAAAAGAAAACAGAGTTTGGCTCCTGGGAAGCCCAGGGAAGCTAGAAATGCCAGGGCGTAAAGGCTAGGAGTGTAAAAGCTCAGTGTATACCTATTATTGCAGAAGATGAGCATAGTAGGTGTAGGAGGAAGAGAAGACACATAAAACTGCATTTGTACTGATCCATTTGAGAATGCCAGAATATTCATGTTAGATAAAGTTTAATTTCTATCTGATAAGCAACTATGTCATTTCACTCCTAGCATATGTCACATACTTTTTGAAAGCACTGCGGTCACTGGGTGTGGTATATGAATGACCTGTCTTGCTTTTCACTCCTCATAGGGTTGGTGGACAGAGCTTGTCAATTCCCTTCGCCCCTCTCTGTTCCTCCAGTCCAGGTCTGTGTATCATCTTATGGATCGTACTGCCGGAGAAAGACTGATAGAGTCCACTGTCCTTTCTCCAGAAGCCGTTTCATTTTCAGGGAGATGGAGATGGATGAGTCTCCTCTTGGCATCTGCGAGCTGGAGTGCTTCATCGTCTTTTTTCCTGTGCAGAGCTGGGGGCAGGCTGTCGAAGCAGTGCTGAGACCATGGCATTGAGGGGGCGAGTGGAGTATATCCGTGATAACAGTTATCCAAGCTCCGCGTTATTGATTATTGTCTACAGACCCATTTAAATTTATTGACAAAGAAAAAGTGATCCAGATTCTGTCGCTGCAATCAATGCAGTGTGCACCATTGTTCTCCCGCGCCGCGCCTGGCCTCCTGACACAGCCCTTCCAGGACAGGGCCTGGCCCATTCGTCTTCTCTCCTCCTGTCATCTCCGATGGTCTTCCCCTCAGTGCCGGTAATGAGCATTTATTGAGTGTGTGGATGAATGGTGGACGGTGGACAGTATGTCGGGAAGCTTCCTCCCAGCCCTCATTAGCAAGAAGGAGTTGCCACTCTTCTACACCACCTGGCTTCTGAGTGTGCCTGGAGTGTGACTCTCCAGGCCGCTGCCCTAGGGTCACACGGCGTGTATGCAGCAGACTCCCAGGAAGTTGAACTGCACTCATGAGTGAGTCTTGCTGCTACCTCATCAGCCTCCCTCTCCTGTGGCTCCCAACGTGACTCTGTCCTGATCTGTTTCAGCTCAGTGTCACAAGCCCACACCCCCCTGGGCGCCTGCCCCTCTCCTTTTGCTCTCCTAGGAGTTCAGGAACCACAGCCCAGATGCCCTGTCTCATGGTTGGGTTCCTGTCCAGCATCCTGGCTCACCTGCCTCCTGTGCTTTTGATGGAGTTACTGCTTAGCAAGAGGCATTTTGAAACTACGCTAGTGGTTCCCAGGCTGACACAGGGACAGCAGACTGCAGATTTGAGCTGGGAAGGCAAGGCTGTAGCAATCAGATCGCCAGCCTTCCAAGGGGAACCAGGCACTCCTAGCGCAGGGACAACTGAGCACTCTTTCAGCAGCAACCGCATCTCACCATAATCACGTGCAGAGCACCTCAGCAAACAATGTTCTGCTCATTAGGCCGACTGAGGGCAGAGTCGTCTTAACTGCTCATTTCAGAGTTAATGTATAGAAGGAGCAAAAGTTCCTTGTTTATAGCTTAACTTATTCAGTTTTTTATGAAATAAAACATAATGAGCCTTAGATTAATAATTTAAGAGGAAAACATAGATGCTAGTCTGCCAGTGCTTGGTCAGCCTATGGACCATTTGTGTAACTTTAAAACATCTCTTGCTAAGCAGTTACTCCATCGAAGCCTCAGAGTTACACACTGGGGTTTCTGACTACATCACTTTCTATAATCCTCACACACACTTCAAAAGTGGTGCTGTGGGCATGCGGTCACCTTTCACCATCCTAGTCACCGTTCTTGGGCAGGAGTGGCTCAGAAACTCCCTGTGCCAAAGGCTGGGCCCGAGCTCACCTTGAGCGCCAGGCAGCACTGGCTGCACAACGGGCTCACTGGGCTGTGTCCCTATCAGTTGCTCACTGGGAAGCCCAAAATGTGGTGGTGACTGACCCATTTGTGTCAGAGGACTCTGGTTCCACAGCAGCAGCAGAGAGGTGCTGAGGAGCTTGCTAGCAGCTGGCAGCTAGGGAGAGAATGGGAGCCATTTGGTGTGCTGGTTAGTCCAAGGGTATCCTTCCAATTTATCTATTTAGTTCAAGAGCAGTTTATCAAGCTAGAGACCCACAAGGAAAAATCAGTGCCAACTAGTATTTGAAGGCAAGGGACAGGGCAGAGTACTCATTTTCAAGTCTCCAAGTAGAGGCTACCAGAAACAAAAACAAATAGATGAAATGTCTGTTCTCATTCCTTTACCTGTCTCTGCCGCGCTGGCCCTTTTTACATCCATGTGGGAACCTGGGCTCAGCAGGCCTCCTCCACCTTGGGGACAGTGTGACAGTGCTCCTTAGCACTCCTCCAGCCTCTTCAGCTTCTCTTCATCAGAAGGAAGTTGGTCTTGAAATTTTAGAAAATGACATTACACTAGTTGTCATTGCCAGCTAATATTTTTTAGCCAAACCCTATGTAGGGTTCATAAGCAATATAGCATGTCTGCATGCATCATTTATATATTCCTTGAAGAAAAAAGCGAGTAGTAAATAATTTATGTAAGATGTTACATGTAAAAGACTGGGTGTGACTTCTGAAGATACCAAAGTGCCACCAATGCTGTCAGTGCTAAGACAGCAACAGCAACTGGTAGGGAGCCCTGCACGTGTGTGGTTCCTGCCAGGGACATCGCTATCCAAAATGGGATTTTCTTGATAAGGTTCTGGCTCTCAGCAGTGAAACAGTCCATTGCTTGGTATGCAGGCTAGTGCCTTCCAACACAGTTCAAGTGTAGTAAGCCTTCCGTAATTCCTGTGTGTGTACAGGGCTCACCAAACACGGTGAATAGAAAGTTTACTGCAGAAAGAGGCGCGCTGCCGTGAATTTTCCCCAGAACTCTCTCCCTCGCTGCAGGTGCTTGCCCTAGGGTTCTGGTCACTTTCTGAACGAGATCTAGAAGTCCTCCTTCCTGAATGTCTTTAAAACTGTGACTGAAAAAGAGAGAGCCAGGTTCCTGCGTGCAGACGCTGGCCATTTCCCTTCTTGGCTGATGTGGTGTCATGTGACTTGTAGCTGTTCTGCAAAGTCATTTCAAAAGTGACTGTTTTGAAAGGATTTGGAATATGGGAGCAGCCAAAACACCACAACAAAAGCTACTCAGGAAGCAGGACTTTTAGAGCTGTTGCAGGAAGCGGCAAGGATGATGGGTTGAGTATGTTGGAAGTGCACGTGCAGGGGTGTTTAGGGGCAATTAATGGCACCGCGTCTTACTTCAATGCCCCATTTTTCTATCATACCACATACATAATACAGGTTCTGGGCTTGGGAAGTTACAGTCATGCACTCCCTCCTGTGAATGCCAAGGTCATATTTGGAAGCTGTACGGAACAGCCCCGGAGTTACTCATTTCTAGGGTCTTTCCGGAGCTGGACAGGAGCCCTGGCATCTCTGATGCTTTCCTGAAGTGCGCTGGAAAATGCCTGTGGGTTTTGTGGCCGCCACACCAGCAGTTCCCCAAGCGCCCCCTAGGGGGCAGCAGCACCAGGTAGGGAAGAGAATATAGCTGTCCTGGTGACAAGGTGGTGACCCAAGGTGCTCTACATAGGGCCCCCCACAGGCCTCCCTCAGTGGGAAGCTTTGCTCTGGAGTTCCAGTTCAGCTGACAGAGAGCTTGTCAGGCTTGTGTGTTGAGTGGGGAGCTCTTGGTACCCAATTCTGGGTTCACCTTTCCCTTGTACAGGCTATCTCCCATCAGCCTTTGCATCTTTGCCCCACCCCATACCTGTTCTGCAGCATCCCTCTGAGCTGGTGGGCAGGAGAGTGGTGGAAAGGATTCTCCCGCAGGGATTAGGGACAGGCAAGGATGTCTGACTAGAGCCTTTTTCTTTAAACATGAAGGGAAGCCACTAAACATTATTTTAAGAGAAGCAGGGCCCTTCCAGTGCAAGAAGCAGGAGGTATAGAAACAGCCTGTGTCCAGAACTCGTCAGGAATCCTCTTGTCCAGCACTTACTGTGTGCGGCAGCACTCTCTTCCTCCTCACTTACCCTTCTGTCTTTATGCCTATAGGTTAGTTGGATACAGTATTATTGCTTTATGATACACACAAGGATAGAAGTGTGTGAAGGAGGAGGATTCTGTCTTGCTTTTTAGACCGAGGACCTCCCCACACGCCTGAGGGCCTCGGGTCCAGACCTCCCAGGCAGTGTTTGCAGAGTGGCTGCGGCTCTTGGTGCCAGCCCAGCTCTCTCCTCTGCGCAGTCCTTGTCTCAATCCTGATCTTTCTTGAATCAGTTCTTAAAATACTCCAGCTTCTGTACTTTCATAGCTTGCACTGACGTCTCATGTCCCTTGGTTCGTTTGCTTGCTTGCCACCTATTGACAGGTTGGGAGCTCTCCACCGATGGTTTCCCTTTCATCCTTCCTTTCCTGTGGACTTAGGAAGATATTAGTGAGTGCTTTAAAAAAATTTCTTAGCTAAAACCTCCAGACCTGGCTAAAGAGTTCAGTATTAGATATTTTCCAGGAATAGGATGTATTATTTTTTTAAGACTTAAAAACATCTTGATTTAGTGAATATGACTGAGCAAAGTAAAGAACCCTGAAATGTGCTTTTCTGAGTATTTATATTAACGCTCAGTGAATAATTGCCCAGGTTAAACTTCATGAACCGGCACTGCAAGCCATCTACTTAATTCCGAGTCATTACATCACCTGCTTCCCTCAGGCCATTGATTTGTGCACCATGCAGGCTGCTGAGCCTGGGTCAAATCATTTATTTTTTTCTACAACACACACCATGCTGTGTGGCAGAGCACGTGTGATGCGGTGCGCGTGAGCCTGCTCGCCAGTGCGGACCAGCACATGCCTCAGCTTGCACTCCCCTGGCAGAGGATCAGGAGTTTTAATTGGCCTTTCTGCAGGAAAAATGTCAGAGAGCTTTGTGCTGGGCACTGGCACTTGGGCGCCGCTCTGGGTCACTGTTTAGGGTGGAGGCAGGCGCAACAACAGGGATTGTAAGCTTTCCAGAGTAATTAATGCTATTCAAAACAGTAAAAACAGAAGAACCCAGGACCCAGCAGTGTCTATTTTAACATCGTTTTGGGGTATTCCAAAAGACTGAGTTATTTTCAAATGATTAGCATACCATTCTCCAGTTACTTAGCACTGTACTTCCCAAAGGCTTTTCAGCACTTCCTGTTCTCCTTTCAGGCGTGAGCTGAGGTGGTTCTTTGCTCATTTGTTTATGAAAAATGATGAATTGTATTCTTCCCAAATTTGAGCTTTTCTCTAAGAGAATATTACCAATTTTATATTTGCAGTGGCTCTTCTTAGGGGAAAAATATATGACACATTTTAAAAATGAATTAAGGGCTGAGGAGATGGCTCAGTGGAATAAGCGCTTCCCTGGCAAGTGCAGGGGCCTGAGTTTGAACCCCATTTCCACAAAAAAAGAAAATAAAAATGAGTTAAACTATTCCTACAGTTAATGGCATGCCACTGTTACGATATTCACATTATAAAAGCCAACTATTAGTCAAAAATATAGTTCGATGAATGGAGTATATTTATAAATTGAAGATAGTCATTTCATTTCTTCCACAGTAAATGTGCTTTGAATATTAGTTTATTATATATGTTGGCTTATATTACAAATATTTCCAGTAAGCAAACACAAATCATTTTTATATTTAGCATTCAAAATGTATCTTAACTTTACCATTAAATCATCTATTAAATATTCAATTAAAGTGGATTCTAGTCCATTTTTTAAAATTAGTGGTCAGGTATTCGGGAAACAAGCTCACAAGATATTTCTAAAGCCCAATTCACTTCATTTCTTGTTCTGTGTATTTTGTCAGAGAACGTCTTAATGTAACAGAAATCAGATTTGGTGTGTATTTTTACACCAAATCCAATTGTGCAGGCGCCACGCTGCGCTCCCTCCCAGTGCTGCCCAGGATAAGATTCCGCTGCGCCCAGGCCAGGCAGCGGCGCGGCTTGAGGGTGCACCATGCAGGGTCGTGCGGGAGGCAGCTTTACTGGAAAGCCAGGCCTGGGCCTCACCCAGTTTACTTAGCCAAGTCCCGGCTCCTGCAGTCAGCCTGTGAGAGGGCGTGTATGGCTTTTCTACTCCTCTGGAGGCATCGATCATGAGTATAAAAGGCCCTGAGAAAAAATGCAGGCCTGACCTGCACCGTGGTGCTGACGAATGGGGAGAAGCACTTAGCTCTTGTAGCCTCACCGAATGCGTGAAGCGAGCAAGGAAATTGTGAGTCGCTGTGTTTGTCGCCTTTGGCAGATCCACTCCTAGCTGTCCCCAGGAGAGTCTCACTTTCCCTGTCCTCTCCTTACCCATGTCCACAAGCCATAACCTAAATTAAAATTTTGGATCTCTTACTTCAATATGGAGCAGCAATCCAACATTCTCCCATAACTTTGCTGAAACTCAGAAATGAGAGAAGCTCAGTAAAACTTCAGGGCTTTGCTACCATAGACCACGAGCTCCAGATTTCCCTGTCTGTCTCCTAGACATAGAGCTGTGTGTTACCCCACCATGGTTTCCTGAGCACAGAAAGAGGCTTCAGGTCTGGAGTGAGTAGCCTGCCTCTCCGTCCTAGGCCTCTTTCTACCATGAGGAGTTGGCAGTGTTAGACAACATAGCCAAGATTCAAGCAACAGCTTCCATTTGATACACAAAGTGGAAAGGTTTCTAAAGATTTCTACCACCAACTGTTTATTTGAGAAATGATCCACACAGGGTGTTTAGAACTTCTAATCTAATCCTAAAAGGCATCTAATCCTTTTGTAAAAGCGAGACAGCTGACAAAACAGGCAGTACGAGGTCTCTGTGTGGAATCAATAACCACACATTTCTGATAGTTGATATTTGTAAGTGGGCACTGGGAGCCAGGGTATTCCAGGAGAGTATGGTACCTGTAACTCACACTGACAGTGACAGTCATGTAAGGTCTTGGTTGCAACTGGAATTCATTTTGATAAATAGCTCTGGATGGATTGCAGTGGAGGGGTCCCGATGCGCCGCTGGCAGAGCATTATGCATGAGCAGATAGGCTTCGTGCTGACCCTAACACAGACATGCGTACACACCGCTGATCTGTGGCATATTTCATGAAGTTTTACAAAGTAGATTATTCTTGGAACTGCACAGTTATTTGGCAGCATAAATCAATGTGTCTAAAACATTTATTAATATTTAGTTTTTAAATTTGCACTTAAAATTACAGTTCTTCAACAGCAATTGGGGTATATGTCTTAAAAATGGAATTTGAATCAGGCAGTCATGCAGGTGCAGTGACATGGGACCCATGCTGCACAGAGGGAAGGCAGCCTCAGGGCAAAGGCGGGGCGGAGGCGACTTCGCTTCTTCAGAACACACCTGAGGTCCCAGCATCCAGCTGTGGTGCTGAAGCAAATGTGTGATGTGGTGGCCCTGACTTTTGGTGGTCAGTTCTATTTGCACATACTGACTAAAAGGCTTCTGTGGTGTCGTGGAGTGTGGCAGCTGTCTCCTGTCTGTCAGAAGGCACAGGTCATGAATCTCACGCCACGTCCCTAGCACCAGCCCCTGGCCAGCCCGGGCCTCCAGCATGCCCAGCCCTGACATGAGGAGAGTACCCAACGGTCCACGTGGCTCTCCTCTCTGAGGTGTCCTTCCTGAAGGCTTCATGCATGGAGATTTCCCTCTTCATCTTTACTGTCATCTTCGTACATGCCAGTAGATTGCCATGTCCCCTTAAGATAACAAAATGCATACATAGCTCTCCTGAGCATGTGCTCTTTACAGAGAATTCAGCATTTTCATTGTGCGTGGCTTTGTTATTGATTTCAAGCCTCAAGTTTGACTGGATTTCTTTGTCTCTCTTCATGGTCAGGGAGCCTGGGACACTCAGTCACTGAGCCCCACTGTTCCGCCTTCTGTCTGTACCTGTCCAGGATCATGGGGACAAAGCACAGCGAGAGAGTGGCTGTGGGAGCAGCTGCTAATGGCAGACCAGAGCAGCCTCACAGAACCCACTGTGGCCCAGCCCTCAGAGGGCTCTGACACATGTAGCTGAGGGCCAGGGACAGATGCAGGGTGATGTGCGTTGTCAGGGCGGAGCCACTGTTTCAGCCTGGACTGAAGTCAACCCTTGCCCTCCTCCTCACAGGCCGAGCTTCTCCTCAGCTCCTGAATGTCTCTCTGGAGGTGGGGGTGTCCGGTCCACTACAGTGCTCAGCACCAGTGGTGCTCAGCCAAGAAAGCTCATGGGACCATGTCGAGGTCGCATGGAGGTTACTGAGTCTAAGGCTTCTGATCTTTCTGTCCCAGAGCAGCCTGGTGACTTGCCAGGGCCACACAACCATTGCCAGGTCTGGTGATTTTCTGTCTGCCTCCCCTCAGCTGTCCTTCTTTACAGTGGGGCCTGGTGTGCCCTTGGTTAGGTCACCAAGGGCCACCATCAAAGGAGGGTGGAAGCTGACATCCCATGAAGAGCAGTGGAAGGATGGGATGTGACTAAAGGACAAGAGTTATGTAGGTGCCACCTCTCAGCAGGCCCTCTTCAGACTTGTCCTGTGTGGCTGAGGGGACCCTGGTGGGTGGCCTACTACCCCATCAGTCCCTGCAGCTCCCTAGAATGTGAAGGGCCTTAAGACCCACCACTCCACTGCCCACACCTGGGCTGTCCACTTGGGTAGACAGGTGTGGAGCCAGCTCTGCCAGGGGACAACAAGGACCTTTGTTGCTCATGCATCTTGCTGTGGAAGCCACCCTGCCTCACAGCCAGAGCCCCTCGAGACTGTTCTTTTCCCACAGATCCATTCACTTTCCTGGAATCCCAAGACTCTGAGATGCCCAGAACCCATGCCTTCAGCCAATAAGGGCCATTGTCACTGCCAGCACTGTCACCATGAGACTTCATCAAGCCACCAAGGAAATCTAGGTAGAGCCAAGCAGTGGTCCGGTGCTTGTGCAGAAAAGGGAAAAGCATTCTTTCCAAAATGCCCACATCTCTAATCCCCTGGGACTTCCTTTTTCCCAGAGGCAATCTCTATAGTTTATCTCTATAACTAGGGTGGTCTACGGTACCCGATGGGTGCCTGCTCCTGTCGGGCCCAGTAAAACCTGAGCTATCTCTGCGTGCACCTGGTCTTCATGCTGTCCCCCGCTCTGGTCCTTCCATTAGGCATCTCTGGGTACCTAAGAGGACTGGAGTATGTGAGTGGGTCACTACATTCAGGGTCCACAGCGACTGCTGTTGGCCTCCTTCACACTGTGTCCTACAGCCTCAGGAAGCCTTTCTTGGCCTCAGGAAGGCACATGGCTGTGGTGACCCACTTAGTCCAGTGCTACCTGCCCTTGTCCCCTTGCTTATGCAATCTTCTCCTTATGACAAGAGCTCCTGAAGGGAAGGTGCATCTTGGGTGCTCACTGTCACCTCTGCAGGGACCTAGCAGATGCCTGAGAAACAGGTGAGGCAGGAAGTGCCCGAGGTACATTTCAGACTGTGATAGCTGTCTCTCCTCAGACCTGTCACAGGAACTGGAGAGGCATTTGGCATTTGCCTGCAGTCCTAGGATGCAGATACTTTTTATGGAATTCATCAGATTAGATCCTGTGTAGTATCAGATCACACAGTAGAGCATAGCAGAAACCAGTTTTCCAAAAGGAAGAGCATGGTTGTGGTTCTAGAGAGATGTCCCCAAGATCGGCATGTGCCGAGGACGGGGCTCTTGGAAGATGACTGGGCAGTGGGGTGCCAGCGCTGAGTGTGCGCTCAGTAGATGGGGTCTGGTCAGATAAGGCCACTGTGGATGTGGCCTGGCCCGTCTCTCCTGCCCTAACTTCACCCTCCCTCCCCTCCTGGCCTCCTGGGTACCCCGCGGTGAGCAGCTCTCCCCAGCCACAACCCTCTATCAGGCCTTCCTGCCTGGAGCCAGCCAGCCTCGGACTCTAGAAAACCTGGGCTAAAATAAACCTCTTCCTCTTCATTTATTGACTTGGTTGTTGAGTCCCGAAATGAAAAAGTGACTAAGACTAAGGTTTAAAATACGCTCCTAAATGTGGCCCTTTAAAAAGTGGCCATTAAGATCCAAGACATGGGAAGGAGTGCATCTCAGGATCTTACCTCTGGTGGGTGGAGCTGATGTGCGGAGACGCTGTGCTTCCCTGGCCCAAGCGTGCAGCAGTGGCTCTGCAGCAGGGAGGAAAGTGGGCAGGGACTGACCGTTTAGGCTTCCTCTCTCAGCTGTCATATATCTTAGATGAGCCCTGAGTGCTGGGCCACATTCAAGCTGCCATTGAATCCCCTGAGTAAGAGAGTGCAGTGTGGGCTTCTTCCCTGCTGATGGGAATGAAAGCCCTAAACCCATGCACTGGGCACTGGCCATGCTTCCTATGGAGGGTCCGTCAGCCTGGATGGCCACTGTCCCACTAGCCCCGGGCTGCTGAGGAGCAGCACTAGCTCCTCCAGATACCAGACACTGGATCCAGGGAGTGGCCCCCCTGGCCCCACGGATCCCTTCTGGGTAAATTACATGGCACTTTACAGAAAGCACCAAAACAGAAACCACTGTCAACAGTGAAAAACCACAATTCACACAATATTCTGGATTTCTGGCTTCTTGTGAGAAACGGGCAGAGTAGCAGGGTGTGGTCTCTGGCACGCATCTGTTACCCTGGCACTCTGGGAGGCTGAGGCAGAAGGATTATAAGTTCCAGCCCAGCCTGGGCAATGTAGTGAGACCCTGTGTCAAAATGAAATATAGTAAGGGCTGGAGATGTAGCTCAGTGCTGAGGCCCTGGGCTCAGTCCCTAGTGCTTCCAAGGGATAGGAAGGCAGAGAGTGGCCACTCTGAGCTGCCCTTTTGTGGAACTGAGTGGCTGTTGGCTCCTCCATAGGAGCTGGTGTTCTCTGTGTCATGCCAGGACCAGCCAAGCCTGCTTTACTCAGGGATTGGTTTTGTTTTGTGATGCTGGGAATTGAACTCAGGGCCTTCCTCAGCCTTTTTCTTTAAAAAAACAAAAAAAACAAAACCTCTTTTACTTGGAGACAGCCTATTGCAATAGCAAAAAAACTATTATTTTGCTTTTGAAGACAAGCCAAGTTCAGCCTCCTTCACATGATTTACCACTCACTTGCACGGGAGCGCCCAGGTGAGGATGTGTCTTTAGTGGGGTTGTCTAAGTCTTGGAGCCCAGGGTTGATCTTTTTAACCTGGTCAGGGACTGTGTTAGGGTGCACACAGGCATCCTGCACTTTAAGTTAGGGAAGCTCCTAGCAGCTTAACATTAACCCTAGTGTTGTGGCCTGAGCAGGCCCATGATCTCCCAAAGGAGTGGATGCAAAGTCTTAAAGAAGAGACAAGGGGTGTGATTTTAGGGCTCCAGGAGGTTCAAACCCTTTAGCAGAATCTGAGATTCTCTGGATGGCCCATTATATTTCTGGTTTTCAAGGAAAGGAGGGGAATACTAAAGAAAACACAGGAATCTTAGCAGGACCTTGGGAACTATTTTCCCAAGTAATAAATTAGGTCCATCAGGAGAACTTATCTTTAGGTTGACATTGACTGTAGGAGTAGGGAGCCTGCAGGTGCAGTCTGCTTGGAGTTAATTGGGCTTAGAGCCCGGCATCCTCAGCTGTGGCCTTAGACAGGGGGCCTAGGCCTTGGACAGGCTCACAAGTAAACATGGAAAGCCAATTGGTTAATATCAAATTCTGCTCAGAGCTGCCTCATAGTAGTCTCCATCAAGCTTCCACTAGGAGTTAAAATTTTATCTGCAAGACAGAGTATTAGTTTGTCAGCAAAGTGTGTAGCACGCAGGGCTGATGGTAGCTGAATATGTAAGGTGTCACGGTATAGGCATGAAGGGGATTTCTGCTGAGCAGAGCTTGGTGCGCCACCTTCATGGACACCAAGGTGAGAATGCTTTTGCTCATGAAGGTGGCTTTCAGATAGGATGAGTACCACTTCCTTGCAGAGGTTGGAGTGCAGGATAGTGCCGTTCTCAGGGGGACATGTCTGCAACCGAGTTGTCTGCTTTGCTTTTAGGTATATATTTAGTGTGCCTATAAATTATATGTATATATTGCACGTAACTTTTAAAGTATGTTTTATGTCCAGTGCCGGGCAGTGTGTTTCAGCGCTTCCTAGCACCATGTGGGTTAGAGTGGTTCCTCGCAAGGGGAGTGAGTTGTGCAGCCCCGGACAGTGCCTCGCCTCCTGAGGGACTGCTCTGGTCTATGTGCTTCACAGAAGAAAAAGGAGAAATGAGAAAGGCTGGGTTTACGTCATTTGCTGCATGTGGCTGCAGTGTTTCTTTACGGTAGCAGTTCTATAATTAAAAAAAAAAAAAAAATTCAGCATAAACACAGATACTGAATGATACTAAAATTCTCCCTAGGAAAGGTTTCAATAAATCTAAATACATTAAAACAGTTGAATCAGAAAATCTGGAAGGGGCCTAATGCCACACCATGTTTTTTCCCTCTCCTGAGTGGATGCATTGCACAATTCTCCTTACTTTCTGAAAGCTGCGTGCCTGGGCTAATTGAACCTAAGCACCATGAAAGAGAGGACTTCACCTACTTCCTTCACTCTGTTTCCTCCTCAGATACATCCCAGGCACGCGGCCTCTCTGCTCTCATTGCACCTCTGTTGACGTCATTTGCATTGCAGCACTGCTTACTGCAAAATTTGAGATTAAGCTCGGATTTTAAATTTTCACTTAACCTGTCTTCCAGTCTTTTATATTACAACATGAAACTGATGTGAATGTTACCTCACACTGTAGAAGTTTCCCTGCCACACATCGAGATGTTTGGATAAAGACAGAGGAAGTGAGTAGTCTAGCACAGAGGCTGTCAGATTCCTAGGCTCCAGATTCCCCACAGCTGCCATGTGTTATGGAGGATTCTGGTTTCCTGTTATCTTAGAGGAGGATCTGTATACAACTGGGGCTATATCAATGTGTGAAAGAAAGAAGAACGTACAAGACCAGGGCATTAACAAGTGAAACATGCAGTTCCTGGCGTGACTCCATCCTGCGCGTCTGTTCTGTGGAGCGGCACTCATTCCCTTCCATCCGCATTCTCTCCCACCTAAGTACACACCACCACTCCATGGAAGGTTTGATGGATATGGACATGAGCCCCCTGAGGCCCCAGAACTATCTCTTCAGTTGTGAACCAAAGGCCAACAGAGATTACCACTTTAAGGTGGATAACAATGAACATGAGCACCAGTTGTCATTAAGAATGGTCAGTTTAGGGGCTGTTGCAAAGGATGAATCTCACATTGTTGAAGCAGAGGCTATGAATTATGAAGGCAGTCCAACTAAAGTAACACTGGCAACTTTGAAAATGTCTGTACAGCCAACGGTTTCCCTTGGGGGCTTTGAAATTACACCACCTGTTGTCTTAAGGTTGAAGTGTGGTTCAGGGCCTGTGCATATTAGTGGACAGCATTTAGTAGCTGTGGAAGACGCAGAGTTGGAAGAGGAAGAAGATGTAAAACTCCTGAGTCTATCTGGAAAGCGATCTGCCCCCTGGCAGCAAGGTTCCACGGAAAAAAAGAAAAACTTTCTGCTGATGAAGACGACAAGGACGATGAGGACGAGGATGAGGATGATGATGATGATGACGATGATGAAGAAACTGAAGAGAAAGCTCCAGTAAAGAAATCAGTGTGAGATACTCCAGTCAAAAATGCACAAAAATGAAACCAGTATGGAAAAGACTCAAAACTATCAACGCCAAGATCAAAAGGGCAGGAATCTTTCAAGAAACAGAAAAGACTCCTCAAACACCGAAAGGACCTAGTTCTATTGAAGGCATTAAAGCAAAAATGCAAGCAAATAGAGAAAAAGGTGGTTCTCTTCTCAAAGTGGAATCCAGACTCATCAACTATGTGAGGAATTGCTTCCAGATGACTGACCAGGAGGCTATTCAAGATCTCTGGCAGTGGAGGAAGTCTGTGTAAGAAAACAGTTCAAACAGTTTGTTAAAGTTTCCCATCTTCTTTCATTTCTATAATAGTTGCTATCTGGCTATCCTTTTTATAATACAAGGAGAGAACTTTCCTTACCATGTTTGATAAATGTTGTCCACGTCTCATTGCCAAGAGTGTGTAGTCTGAAATGTGTGTTTAGTTTTTAAAGATGAAACACCCTTTACTCCACCCTTAAAACCCTTTACTTGGTTTTAAGTATGAATGGAATGTTATGATAAGACGTAGTAGTGGTGGTGGTGGTCAGACATGGAGATGGGAGGGAGACAAATATGCATGTGAAATAAACTCAGTATTTTAATATAGTAAAAAAGCAAAACAAATGAAGCATTCAAATGAAACAGTTGATAAAAGAATAAAAGTTACAAAGAGGAATCATGAGAAGCAATTCACCCAGTAGCAATTGCCAAGAAGAGCAGCGCTAACTGGCCAGAGCCACCTCTGAGCTCAGGCGCATGAGACTCGAGTGCTGCTAGGGTGCCAGGAGAGAAGAGGGTGTGTTTTGCATGAGTTGCTACAAGCCGTCGAGAGTTGATGCCCAGTGTGGACGATGGAGGACTCATGGCTGAGAGAACCAGCAGCACTCTTCAGAACTGATGCTATCTTAGGGTGAAGGAAATACACATGCAGCTACCACATACCCGCAGCAGATGGAAAGGAGTGCAGAGATGGAGCAAAAAGCTCGCTAGTGGCTGCTGGAGCACAGCAGTGGCAGAGCAGCAGCTGTTCTCACC
The DNA here is from genome assembly GCA_004027165.1 of Ctenomys sociabilis. NCBI lineage: Eukaryota > Metazoa > Chordata > Mammalia > Rodentia > Ctenomyidae > Ctenomys > Ctenomys sociabilis. The sequence continues at coordinate 111,008 of PVKA01000103.1, read as the reverse complement.
CTCTGCTGTCACAGTCCAGATGTCACCGTTCAGTTCCTGACCGTGACTGGGACATTGCCACCAGCCAGGAGAGCACTGAATTCAATGCTCTCACAGCATCACAGTGCCGTTCCTTAGGTGGATTCCAGTTAGCATCAAAGTTTGTATTTTGTGGAAAATTTGTATTTGTGGTGAGAGGATAACAAGCATGCTTTGGGAAAGAAGAGCCCTAATTCCTGGCTGATGACTTCAGCAGGGTCAGGAGCATTTCTGGAAGGACCATCGGCGAGCACAGCCACATTTGCCACTGTTGGCTGCAGGCCACCAGCCTAGGTGTCTCCATAAGTCTGCTCTTATCTCCTTCCACAGAGGAAAGTTAGGAAAGAGTTTCTTGCAACGAGGTCCCTATTTTCTTCCACAAAGCAAAATATTTTTAAATATTTTGGTGAAGCTAATTCGTCAGTTTTATCTTTTGGGGTCTCGTAACTCTTTACCCCTAAACATTTTTCTCTGTTGGCTATATCTGTAGATTTTCAATGATATTGCTTTCAAGTAAAAAGAAAGAAAAGAGACGAGATGGAGATGGCAAGAAGTATGAGCCTCACACCCAGGCAATCAACTCAAAATGATTAACTGTGGGGCTTGATGCTGTCATGGGTCCTGGTGGAAACGAGCAGAGTCTGGACTTTGGCCAAGAGATGTAACAATAAAAGAGCAAGAATCACAAACTAATAAAAGTAACAAGAGTCAGCAAAAGCAGCAATGAAATCAGTAGGATGTTGGCAAAATAAAAGGCTTCTGCACAGGCAGGAAGCAATCAACAAAGGAAAGAGAAAAACTGGAGTGAAGGAGAATGCATGCAAGCCGGACACGTGGCAGGTGTTGTGGTCCATACCGTGGAAAGAACACAACCTAACAGCAAGGAAACAGATAGCTAATTTAAGGTGACAAGGACCTGAAGTCATTCCTAGAAAAAAGACTTCTGCCCTCTAGAAGGATGAAGACACCCTTAGGGAAGGCAGGAGGAAACCTCTCCCCTCGTACTATGGGAGCAGTAGGGTAAGGAAAGGAAGACAGTGCTGTGGGGTGGAGAAGTGCGACCCTACATTTGGTGCGAAGGCTGTGAGGACAGCCCTCACAGAAAGCTGGCTGCAGGCCCTTCAGAAATTAGCCTGCCACATGGTCCACAGCCCCCGCTGGAGGGGTCTCCGGAGGAGATGAGATAGAGGAGAGCCCTTCAGTTCCACGTGTGGCACACCAGTATTCTCAATGGCTGTGGCATGGATTCAGCTTCAGGGTCCACCAGTGGGTAAATGGAATGGGCTCACAAAAGGAATAGTATTCCACTGTAAAAAAGAACACTCTTTTGCCCCAGTAATGTGGTTGGGCCTGGAGAACATTGCACCAAGTGAAATAAGAACAGCATAGGACAGATGCTGCTTTGTGTCACTTATGGGAAGAACCTAAAGAAAACAGATTCTGGGCTGGCGAGAAGAGCTCAGCAGGTTAAAGTACCTGCAAGCAAGCACAAGGGCTGGTGGTTTGATCCCTGGGCCTGCCATGCCAGCTCCAGTAGTGAGACCCTGAACACCGTGTAGACCCTTCCCTAGAACAAGAACAAAAGAAGATGGACTCTGACAAATGGAGAAGGAGTGGTGCGTCCTGGGGCTGGGGTGGGGCTAGAGGCTGAGATGCTGCTCCAGCAGCCCCCAGTGAGCCAGGAGGAGGAGGATGAACTCCATGTTGAGCAGTGTGGCGACCTGCGCTGTGTCCTGAGAGTGGCTGAGAACGTAGGACTTTGCTGCACTGACCGCAAAGAAGGCCATGAAGTCATATGTGGAAACCCAGCTGTTCCTCGAGGTCTCCATGTCTCAAACAGTACACTGTGCCAGTACCTGTGTAGTAGATAGTTTTGGTCAAATTTAAAATAAGTAAGTTTAAATTTTAAAAGATTCTATACTGAAAAACAAACGTGTGCCCCAGCCACAGCCTCCTTGTGTAGGGCGTGACCTCCCATCTGCTATGGTGATATTAGTCACATTCTCACACCTTCGTGAAGGCCATAACGACACCTGCGGTGAGTGTCCGCTGATGCCCTACTTCATTACTTGATGTTGGTTCAGAGATACAGAGAAACCAAGACAGCAAGCCACGCTGTGCCAGCATGATAAATGCGGGTGAGTGGGGTAGCCCCTGGTCGCAAAGGGTCTTGCACGGGGGCCCCGAGCTGGGCCTTTGCGGGTCGCTACCCAGGTGAAGGCCGCCACTGCGGTGGTCAGTGCTGTTCCTGTGGGTGCAGACCTGCCTGCCCTCATAGCAGGGCCAGGCAGAGGTGGACCCAGCGTCTGGCCCCTGCTGGCCTGGGTGGGTGACGCCATGTGGGCCACCATGTGGCAGTGTCTGTCTCGCTCTGCATCTGCATACATATTCTGGGTCCTGCACAGGATTCGGAACTGTCCCTCCAGGGCACTGGCTGGCTGGCTGCCCTCCTCCGGGCAACGTGGCTTTCTCTGACTCTGCTCCTAATGGTAGAGAACTGACAAGGACAGGTTTTTTCCAAATGTGGCATCAGAAGCTAGACTCAAGGCCCATGGCAGCTTCTGTCTGGGGCAGAGTAGAGGGACTAGGCAAGGCAGGGACAGTGGCACAATGTGACCCACAGCCTGTGGCCAGCACCTGTGTACAGCCAGGGACAGCACTGAGGGGGTGACACCAGGACCAGGCATGTGCTGCCCAACGAAGCCAGTATTGAGCTTGTACCTGGTACCTAGACGACTGGTAAACATGATTGCATAATTTACATAAAGCATTTTTGCAGTTTTCTTCCACCCTTCGGGCTGAACTGCAAGAGACTTACAGGAGCCTGCTGTCCCCAGTGCACTTGGGCTCAGATGGTCCCACGCAGGACCCAAGCCAAGAGCCAGTGCAGTACCCACAGAGAGGGAAGCAGAAAGGGGCCACATGAATGGCTGCTTGCAGAGCACCTCAGAGTAGTTCTTTCTGTGCTTGGGGGTGATGCTGTCCTCTGGTTGTGGCCCTTTCTCACTGTCATCTTGGCCTCTGCTTGTGCCTGAGCCACACCTGCTGGGGCCGCCACGGGCACAGTGGCCTCTGCCAACAGTGTTCTCTGGTCTTTGCACCAAAACACCAAGAACCCAGCCTCTCCTTTGCCCCGCTCCACTGGCTCCCAGTGTCTGCAGCTAAGCCCCAGCTCCTTTCCGCCCATTCCCCAGTCTTGACCCCCCCATCTTGGCCTGGTCTCAGGGTGTTGACTTCTCTCCATGCCACACAGGGTGGCTCAGAGTTCTGAGATCTGACACAGAGCTAAGGGGCCCAAGTGTTGGAGCCTTACTTTTGCTCCTGTTATCACATGGACCTCAGGAGGCCCCATAGGTTCCTGGGGAATTACCAGCTCACCAAGGTAGACATCACTAAGTAGGGCCCGTGGGAGGCACATGACCCTGTTCTTCTTTGTAAGGTAATTGTCCCAGCTCTTAGGTCTGCAGTGGCAGAGCTGCTGGCCTCCTGCTGCCCACAGGATATTGGAGAAGGTAACTCAGGGGCCCAGTGCTTCATCTGTTTGCTGTCTAAACTCGGTAGTAACAGAAGCCATGGCACAGCATCGTCCTGAGAGACGCAGGAATCACAGAATGTTTGCAGCTCATCATGGTCCCATTCACATGGGGAGCCGGTGCCTGTGCACACACCTCGCTTCCTTCTGTCCCTTCTCTCCACCTCTTATTCTCATTCCACTTAGTAAGAGGATTTCCTATTGGAAGTAGCCCAGTCACCTCCCTGAGGTATGTGTGTAATGGAGCCCTGGTGATTTTACAAAGAATTAGAAGATATGGTGCAATATTTGAGAACATTGCCAGCAAAGCACAGTGCAGGTTCACCTGCTGGCATGAGGCATGTGCAGATGTCTGTGAGTTCTTGGACCTCGCATGACAGCCCTGCACAGACACAAAGGCTGCCTCCTTCCTAAAGAGGAAGCAGGTTGGGAAGGGCAGAGGACAGTGCTTATGTCAGTTTCTAGACACACAGAGAAGATAATGCACTAAAAAGAGAAGCCTTCAAGAGGGCTGCTCCAGGCCTCTGAAAGCTGAGTTCCCACCTGGGTTCAGCCCAGGCTCAGGGCTGGCTTCCTGCTCAGCTCTGGGGCTGGACCCAGGCCCCTCTTCCTGCCCTGGGCACCACACCATCCTTAGGAAGAATCTGTTCCCAAGAGCCTCTCCCAGGTCTGCCCCTGCTCTGGGGTGAGGCCAGATGCTCCCTCCTTGGCCTGGCAGGGGATGCTCCATGGCCACGGGCAGCCTGCTCAACCTCCTCTGCATCTCAGCCAAGACCCAACTGGGCTCTTAAATCTCAACCTGGCCACTTGGGCCAGTGGGGCCTGTGTGCCATCCGTACCCTGGGCGCTCTGAGTCTCTAGCTCATGTCTCAGCAGCAGTGTATGGAGCAGAGAGTTGGTGAACCCTGCGGTGACAAAGATACCTCCAGACAAAACCCTGGGCAGACAATACATGCCACTTTCTAGCCCTGATGTGGACACTGATGCAGGGGACAGCCCGCTGACTGATCTGAGGCCCTAAACCAACAAGAGACGGACCCCAAAGCAATGGCAGTACTGTGCCAGCTTATTCTAGGACTGTCCAGGGGACTTCAAAACTGTCCCTTTAAATTGAGAATTTTTTTTTCTCTTTTGCAGTGGTATGTATTTAAATTTTTTTTTTTTATTTTTTAAGGAAGGGTCTACAGGGTATTCAAGGTCTCACTCACTCATAGTGACCCACCTATTTACAGCCTTCCAAGAACTGGAATTATAGGCAAGTGCCACCACGCCCAGTCTCAATTGCTATCTCAGTGTGCCCCGGGGTCAGGGCCAGCATGGCAGGCCCAGGGCTGAACCTCCAACCCCTGTGCCTGTTTGCAGGCTGCAATGGTGTGTATTAAATTGAGGGCGTTCACACTGAGCCACATCCCTGGCTTTTTAAATTTATTTTTAATATTTTTAGTAGTCTCAGTCCCAGAGTTGTTCGGGACAAGTTCAGACTTTCAGTGCTCCTGCCTCAGCCTCCCACGGTGCGGGGATTACAGGACTATGCCACTATACCCATCTTAACCTTGAATTTCAGATTCAAGTTATTTTAGTTTAGGAAAAGAAATAATACATAGCATGTCCACCAGGTAATTTGCATCATGCCTTTAGATGCAGCTCTGAGATGTAAGAGGGAAAGGTATGTCCAGGAATATTAGATTGACAGATTTAAAACTTTTCAAACAGCATGATTTAAATCATGAGCAGCAGTCAACATTTGAGGTTTAGGGTTCTAATAGCACATAAGTATCTCCCACATGAATTTAGCTCTGAAAAAGCGATTATAATGTTGGACAGTTCTAGCCAGGACGATAGCTGTTAGACGCTGTGTTCATCAGATTCTGGTGCTGATAAAGTGCTAGAAGTAAATGAATGACTGTTACAACAGCTGGGCTGTCTTGGTTACAAGAAAAACACCTTGACAGATTTTCTGACTCTGTGATTGGTCTGCACTGCAAGGGTGTATATTAATCTTTGGGTGATCCTGAGAAACATCTTCCTGGACCCTACATATGCACATCAAGTGGGCCATGTTAGCAATCTAATCCCAAACCTGCAATTGAGTGGACAAGGATTTCTTACTGTGAGCAGCCTTGTGGCTTTTATTGCTGATGTGCAGTACGGTCCAGGCCAGGGATGATGGATAGCGAGCCCTGGTTCCCGTCCTAAGTGATTGGGAAGATTGAAGACACGCAGCTCCCTCATGCTTGCTCACTACTGCATTAAGTAATCAGGGGAGAGGCTGACCGCTGGCCCTATGTCATCCCCAACTTTCTGCAGGGGTAGGATTTCACATTAAGGAAAGTCTGAAGAGTTGTGTTCAGCTGACATCCCTATTACTAGATCATTTAGCAAGCAGTTTCACCTCACTTCTGGGGGAGGGTATTAATGATGTCTTAAAAATGCCTTTACAAAATAACAGGCAGATTTTGCTTTATTTTAAATAAAGTCCATACCACTAAAGTTGTAAGTTAAAAAGCAGTTCCTTTCTTTTAAACTTAAGCCAAGAAAAAATAGTCAAAATACTTTTGTGCCTCATTTCAACTTGGTACACCAGTGTGCTTGCCAGCTCTGACTCTCGGGAAGGTGGGAAGGCCTGCCTTTGTGGAGGCTGACTCATGTGGGTGGTGCTCTGGGCACCCCACCCAGCAGCACCCCACAGGATTAAGCTGTCTCCCTGGCACTGTTACATTTTGTGGAGGATCTCTTTCTAAAAGAGATGAGGAGAAACCAAGCACATGTCTTAAATTATCAACTTTGCAATAAAAGCGTAAATCACTGAGATAAATTCAGCAAAAGTCCCTTGCTTTTATTTTCTCAGACACAGTAATTCATGACTTCAAACCAAATAATTAAATGGCTCTTGGTACAGTATGAATAGCTTCAGGAACACAGAGCAGAGTGTCCTTGAAGTTGCTCCTCCTTGCTCGTTTGTCCCTGGCACCAGGTCACAGGCTTGTGCTGCTGGTTTCGAGGATACTGCATTGCTGGTCCTCATACACAGGTTGGTTTAGCTTAGGGAAGAAAGAACAGCGTTCAAGTCCAGTTATAATGTTGGACAGTTCTAGCCAGGACGATAGCTGTTAAGACACTGTGTTCATCCGAGGGCTTTGCAGCACTCCTGACTTGACATTTTGTTATCAGTAGACCATCCCCCTCCTTGCCCTTCTCCCCTGCTGTCAGCTGCACACAACTGTTCACTTTCACAAGTGAACTGTGGGCATCAGTAATAAAGCTAGGTGACATAGTGACCTTCTAACCATCACGCAGCCCCAAGACCATCACCACTACCAGCAGTAGCAGCAGCAGCAAGTACCTTAGAAATTCAGCTTCTTAGGGCTACACCCAAGACCTACCTTGCCAGCAGGCTGCAGCTTATCAGCTGCCCAGTTGATTCAAACTACAGTGTAAAAGCTGCTTGTCACTCAGGAGTCCAAAGCAAAGCTAGGCCCTCAGAAATAAGTAATGTGTCAGTGTGTGCGTGTCAGGGGTTGACAAGCCAGAGAAAAGTCATCCACAGGGCAAAGGCAGCTGCAGAATCTGAACAGGCCAAGCAGTAGTCCTGCACGTGGAGCTAGTGGAGGCCGAAGAGTGTGCAATTGCCTCATGGCTGTTGTGCTGCAGTAGTGTGTGATGGGTTCCGTGTGCCTGCATGCAAAATGGGATGGACAGCATTGTCTTAGCTGTGGCATGAGACCGTGTGTGCGAAGGAGCTGACCTGGCCTGGGACACAGCATGTGTTTGCTTACTGCTCAATGCCGTCATTATCAAATGATTATTCGTGCAACAACCTACCTTAAAAACTGTAGCTTTCCTGGATTCAGTCCCCACCCTTGGGTGCACACCAGCATCACCAGGGGAGAAGGACATCGAATAGCACTTGGCTCCACAGTCAGAATTCTAATCTAAGTGTTAATGGCAGGCTGCTGGTGTCTCTTGTTTTCTTTTTTCTGTCTCCGTGTCTGCCTCCCTTCCTTTCTCCTAATGTGTGTTTACTATACATAATAGTTCGATTTATGCACGTAACGAGCTGCTCTTGTCCCTTCCCACTCCCTCTGCCTCTCCTTCCCTACCTCCCAAACATCAGCCTCATGGTAGGAGTGAGGAGAGTTCTACTTTTAAGTGGGTGCTCAGTGAACTGGCTAATGCAATGGCCACCTCACACAGACACTGTCCAGGGCTTGCTGGTCCTGCCGTGGCAGCTGAGGAGTGCGGTGGGCGAGCAATCCTGGGCCACCAGTGGGCGCTCTGGAGAAGGAGGGGGGATAGCCTCAGGTCCCCTGAGAGAGAGGAGCACCTCCCTTCCACTGGAGAGGCCAGAAAACAGGCAGGGTGGTGGGCAGAGGCCCGGGCCCTCAGCACCTACAGCCAGGCAGAGGAAAGCCGGCTCCCATGATCACCTTGGTTTCCACGTTTACCTTTCAGTTACAGGTTTGGGTTGAGACAGGCTAACCGCTGTCAGTGTCTCAGCTTGCTTTCTCAGGACACTGAGAAATAGTCTAATTTCTAAATTTTTGGAGGAGGATGGATCTAATGTTAGGTCTTGGTATCTCATTTTAGTTTTGGAAATAAATATACCCTCAGCAGAGTAGATTTTAGAAAATGTCCCCTTTGTTCACTGTGGTATTCCAGTGTCCTAATGCATGACAGGTAAAACCCCTGAGTGTTCTGACACTGAAAACCAAATGATACAACCATAAATGCCAAGAAAAGAGCAGAACTTTAAGATTTATCATGCTCAAACAAAAGACCAGTGATAGCCTATATAAATGGACATGGTATAGGAAAAGAAAGTCTTTCAGAATTAACAATGCTAAGGCATACCTCTTTCTTATTTCACATTCCATGCTTTTTTCTTTTGCTTCTTCTTTTTCAATTAGCAGCACTCATGCTTTGGAGAAGCCTCATTGGCCATGAGACTACCACTGCACAAAGCTGCTCTCTTTTGAGGGTATAAATAAGAATATCTAGAATAATGCATAGTGGCAATTTGGAGGCTGATGAATATAGCTAATGGAATTCAAGCTGGCATAGATGAAAACATTTTATTTCCTGTTAAACTCCTTAGCAAAAACAGATCCTAGTCACCTAAAAGCAACCAGAATGCTAAGTGAGACTCCCCCTCATGGTGACCCAGCCCAGCATCGTGATTTCTGAATAAAACAAAAGCAGAGATCCACCCTGTGTGTTGCGGCCAGGATGCCAGGCAGGCTGTCTGTGCTCCCTGGAGTTACACCGTGTGGGGGGAGAAGGAAGCAGGCCGGGGCAGTGTTGGTCAGGGCCAGGGCAGCCCCCTCACTGTGGAAAGACCTCTGGCAGGCTCAGAGAGACACCTGTGCTTTTAAGCCTGTGTGCTTTCCTGGCCTTTAGGGTGAGCCCATCCTGCTTTGTTTTATAAAAACCAGGAAGGCAGAGCCTGGGTCACACAAGGCTGGGGGAGGCAGCATGCACTCAGGAGGTGTGGGTTGTGGAGCAGAGAGCTAGGCGGCCCCGTCGGGCAGGTTGTAATGAAGTAGCTGCTGGTCTCTGGTCAGAGTGCCGCGGAAGACCTTGAATCCCTTCACTTTATTTTGCAGAACGCCATCAGCCAGCTTGGCATCACCCAGCCCCATCAGTCAGGGCCCACGCTGCTCCAGGTGCTGAGAGCTGCTTTCCTGTTGGCCGTCTCTGCACAGACAGCTCAGTGGCTTGTCTTCGGGGCTGCGTGATGAATGTGACGCGCTTCTAGCCCTCTCTTTTGCAGGGACTGCGTGCAGCCTCTAATGACTGTGACTAATTGTGAGCATCAAAGGCTTTTTATTTATTTGTAATGATGATCCAATGGACTTATCATGGATATTTCTTGCCCCTTCTCATAAAGTGGTTTTATTTTAAAGTTGCACACAGCCTTCTGTCAGCTGACTTCTAAGGGCGCCACTTCCTTGCACGTAGCTGTCCAGTAAGAGGACGTAATTGGCAGACCGTGGTCCACAGCAGTGGGGAGCAAACTCCCCACAGCTTCCCTTCCCCCGTGACCACAGCACATGGCCAGGGCATAACATCAACTTCATGGCTGCCTCCTGCAGTGGTCGGAAGGTGAATTTCCTGGGGGCTTTGTCCTCTAGTGTAGTAGCAGCAGTCGGGATCACAAACCCTTCTTACTTGGGCACAATTGCTGGTTTCTGCTAAGGAGGCTCAGAAAGCTGCTATTATAGCCACTGAATAACTTCTCGCTTTGAAAGAGGTGGCTCTTTCAGATCGGGTTGGAGGTCAACGACAGCAAAGCAGGAAGCTCATACTGCAGCTGTCTGCAAATTAGCTTTTCCTCCAGACACTGCCAAGAAAATAAGAGTCGACCGGGAAGGCAGCACCTCACCCCATCTGTAAAATGTATCTTGTTAAAGAAAACAAAGGAGGGAAACCCACATCCCCGTCACTGCACTCTTGTCCCTAAAGGACCGCACATTTCCAGCATGGCTGTCATCCACACATGGAGCCCACAGAGAGGGGAAAGGTGTGGCCCTACCTAGCAGTCTGTGTCTTCAGGCCCGAGGAAGGAGCAAAGTCAGGGCACATGTGCAAGTGGAGGAGAGCCCAGCTGGCCAGAGGGGAACAGCCACGTAGGGCTGCTCTTGTCTTGCTGTTATTTCTCTAAATCAGCACTCCAGCTCGAATCATTCTTGATGAACCAGAGGGAGCTGCCAGCCTGCATGCCCAAGGTTCTAATGCTCTGACAATGCAGTTGCAATATAAATGGGACATATTCAAGAAGTAGAACGTCCCCTGTTTGAAAAGGTTAAGAGAAGAGTTTCATCACGAGACTTTTATTATGAAGCCACTTCGGGTTTCACTGTCAGAAATCCTGTCCAACCAGGAAAATCAGGAGCCAGGTGCCAGGCACCAGCAAGGGTCAGAATTTGCCACCTTTGGTCATCAGCTCCCTTGGAAGGGAGAACTTGTGCGTCAAACCAAGGAAGGCTCTGGTGAGGTTTGGGAAGCCATTATGGCGTCCTCACCTGCCCAGCAACCTGGCGAGTCAACTTAACTTTCTGAATTTATAAATTAGGAAATCGGGTCAATACTGTGTTATATACTCTCATGGGGTGGAGTTGCTAAATCATCATTTTAAGAGGTAATCAAATGACCTGTCCTCCTCCTCGCTGCGCCCCAGGGATTGCAGAGCCAGGGCAGCAGCGCCGAAACACTGTGGTGCAGTTTCACCAAACTAGATGATGGTATTTACTTTAGAGCCAGGTTTTCAGAATTTATCTTTGATTCTATGTATCGTGGCCACCTTATTCTGTGCTTCTAATTTTGTTTGGTTTAAGGACTACTCCAGTAATCCTAAAAGCTGCTGGCTAGTAGGCGCAGGCAGGGTGGCATTAAGCATGTCGGGTATCAAGACTAAAATGTGGACAATTAAGAACGTGCCATTTTAGGGTCACTGCTGCTATGGTTGATAGCACACTAACCCTAAGAACATTGGAGTCCATGCATTTCTGCCACGAAATGAAGAGCAGCTCCAGCCCACGTTTCTGGTTGAAGTGTACCTGTGTTGCTCAGACTCCTCCCTGAGCTCCATGCACTCCTCCAAGTGTCACCTGGCTACAGCATTAGCAGCCCCAGGAGGACTCCTGTGCACCTTAGGCCTCAAGTGTCCCCAAAAGGCTCCTTGGGTGTTCGGAAGTGGGGGCACTTTGCCAGCCCAAGGAGTCATCGTGGGTGAATTCAGGGCTGACTGTGTTCTCAGGGGGTTGACCTGCTCAGAAGTGGCCTTGCGGGTGGCCTGGGAGGTGTGCCTGGGTCCCTGGGCCCCCTCTTGCTCTCTGCTCTTGGCTGACCAGCTGGCTTTGCCCAGGCTCTTCCGCTGGGCTCTCACTGCCCTGGAGCAGCCGTCAGGGACTCCACCCTTGGAAGCGATGAGCCTCAAGACAGGTTTTGGGTCCAACCACAGGGCAGTGACTAAGACAGGGCCTGCCACCTGTTCTCTGTACACCAGGTGTGGCAGGGCAGACCCAGGGGCATCTTTTCCTTCAGGTTCATGCATGGAAGGTGCCTGTTCTGCTCACATCAGCCATGGCAAAGCAGAAAGCAGAGCTGACTCCTCCAAGGCTTAGCATTTGTTTCGTTTGTGTCCAGGATCCCAGACTGGACAGAAGCCTAAAGAGCAGCAATGTCTGATGCCTGCTGGGCCTTCTCACTAAGAAGAGCTCCACAGCCATGTGTGCCCCATCTGGCCCTGTGGTCAGGTGTGCAGGTGGCTCCCACATGCATGGGCATGGCTCAAAGCAGTGGAATACCTATGAGCAAGCCGAGGCAGGGTGCAGACCCCGAAGGCTGGGGTGGCCCAGACAACCCACAGGCGCTGCAGCAGGAAGTGGATACAGCAGCTCTGTGGGAGAGACACCCACCTGTGAGTGTAGCGGCCAGCATGCCTGTGTGTGGGAGTGCCTTGGCTGGCCTCAACTTTAGTGTCTATCTAAAGGCCAATAATTGTGACATAAGAGATGAATGTGTGAACTATGCGCACAAAAGGTGGTGCACAATGGAACTGTTTAAATGCATCACGATAAAGGACACGTGGCCGTGAGTCCCCAAGATCCTCCCTCGCCGCACACACACTTGTCCCACCACTTGCCACTGTCTGAAGCAGCTTAGAGTCCTCGTTCCTGAGGGCCTTGAGCTGTGCTGCCCTGGCTGCCTCGCTGTCCTGCTCATCGCGACTTTGGGTGGAGCCAGGAATCACAGGGCGCCAGGTCCGGTGAGCACTGCGGATGAGGAGGCAGCACCATGTTTCATTTCCAAGAAATTCCCATAAATGTTTGAGTGGTATTTTAAGTGAGTGGCTGATTACTGTGAGGGGCTCACGGCGCCGTCCCTCTCAGGATGCTCAGCGCCTGCTGCCTTGGTGCACTTCTCCTGTCCTAGGCGGCGACGTGCTCTCGTTGTGCAATGTCTTTCCAGTTTAGCTCCTCACTGCATTTCTTTATTACATGTGGGTGTAAGGGGGTTTCCGGTGCTATACAAACATGAGGCGCTATTAAAGAAGCTGGGGGCCCAGAGCTTGGGGACTTTCTAGCAGGGTCTCCTTCACACAAAGGTGATGTCACTTCCTGTCGGGCTCATCTACTCTCAGCCCGCACCTTTGTCACCTCAGTCCAGGTCGCTCCCAGGAGATCCCATGGTGCTGCCTCTTCTCACCCCCAGCTCAGCTGGCCTTGCTCTTGGATTAGGCATTCTTCCTAGCTGGGTGTAGAGGCAGGTCCAAGGCCTCCTGCCCACCATCCCAGTCCCAAATAGTCCTTCCACCTTTGCTGTAGCAAAGTGGCATCTGAGGGCTCTCAAGCTCAAGCAGGGAAGCTTGCCACCTCGGGTGCTGTTATCGTTAGACCAAAGGCAGCTTCCTGCTTGATTATCAGAGATAGTCTGAAAGTTCAGGAAAGCGTTCCTGCTGAACAGAGCATGCCCACTCTGAGCAGGCTGGGAGGTACCTCATGCCTTTGGAGTGGCATAGGCTGGCAGCAGCTTTGTTTTTGTCACTCTGGCTGTGGTGACAGCGCCTCTTGGCCCAGCTCATGAGAGCCGGTGCTGGGACCAATGCATAGGTTAGCTTGGAAGTGAGCCCTTCTGGGCCACACTGCAGCCTCCTTTGTGCTGAAGTCAGCCTCTTTCTGTCCATAGCCTCTTATTCTGCTTTTCTTTTTATCTATTCAGAGTGAAACTTTTGAACTTCACTGTTCCAATCAGCTGGACCCCTCATTCAGGTTGATAGTGTGGAGGGGTTAGGGCGGCAATGCAGGTGTGTGCTGTGTATGTGTGTAATGGGTGTCCTGTGACATTAGTGTGCCTGCACCCTTCCTGCTTGTGCTCCGAGTGCCTCCTGCCTGGAGACCACACCTTGTCAAGACGCAGTTTACACTGTTTGGAGCTGAATGCATTGGTGACATGCATTGTTTTAGATGACTGACTGAGCCCGCTGTTGTGGGCTGAGCCCCTCCTAGATTCTATGCTGCAAATCAGTCATCTTCACTGCCCCCTGGTGCAATTATATTACTTCTTGAACCTCCCTCAGTCCCACAGTTTGCTGGACTGCGTTCACCTGGGTATGCTTGTCAGCTGTGGAGCCTGGGGTGCCTGGGTGCTGAGGGTTTCTGCAAATGCTCATCATTGAGGCTGTTTTCAAAACTAACGGTAAACTACAAAAACAGTCTCAAGACTCTCTCCACCCCTCTGTGCTGTTTCAGGGGCAGGGGGCGCTGCTGAGTCACACACATCCTTCTGCAAAACAGTGCTTGGCAAGAACTGCACACCGGAAGGGGCAGGGAACTGTACTGTTGAAAGCAGAGAGGAGACTAGAGGTGAGCATGCGGGGCAGAACTGGAATTTGGCCAGACCGCTGTTCTTTTTATGTAAAAAGAACCAAGTCAACAAAAATTTAATGCTCTGTATTTGATACTAATTGAAGGTCCCCGAGTTAGACGTAGGATAGTTACTAAAGTAACGCAATTGTTCTCCATGTCAACTTTGTAAGAGATGATTTTCCCAAAAGCAATCTGAAGATTGAAAATACTGAGATTATATGGAAGGGGAGTTTGGTTTAAAGCCAAATCTCTGACTTCAGTCTTGTAGGTGTTGTATTAGTTCTGATTGGGTTGCGGTGCTAGTCAAGTCAACCTGCACCCTGAAACGACTACTGCGTGGTGAGCGTCCTTCTGGCCTGCTGCTGGGACATCCAAAGGCCTCATCTAAATCCAGCACAGCGGCGCCAGGCAGAGCTGCTGTGCTCAGGGAACTCGGGAAGTCCCCTGGCTGAGACCACAGACAGAAGCAGCGTTGTTTAAGAAGCACTTTTTTTTTTTTTTTTTTTGGCAATGATAAACTAAGAAAGGAAGTCTGAGCTAGGACAGAAACATTGGGTGAGGCTGAGGTTTCTACCAACTTTAAGAGCTAAGTGGAAGCACTGGGCCAGGAAAGGCCTCGCTCTCCAAGTGATGCACCTCCCCCCGTGCATGGCAGCTGTGAGACCCACTCCCTCCTGCCCCACACGCGAGTGCTCTGTGGTGTGTGTGTGTGCCCGCCCTCACATCTGCTGAAAGAAGAAACACTCTGCCTGCCAGATTCAGGTCAAGAGGTCAACAGGTCTTGTTTATTATTCAGCGCTGCCGTCTAGCTTGGAGGACCTTGTATTCCAGTTGTTTGAATTTTTTAATGAAGAAGCCACTCTCCTGACAGATAATAAAATCACGTCTTCATTTTCCTGGGCATGCTGGTGTTTTCCTTCCCTACCTGAGAATGTAGTGTTCTGAGTCATTGGCTGTGGAAGGGTACTTAATGTGAAGGGTACCATTTAGCTTTTCTCTTTCCTGCAAGATTTCCAGAGAGTCAAATGTGCTAACAGTAGTTGAAGTTGTTGTTTGGGGTATGAGCCAAGCCTTTGAACTACATTTGGGCTCCTGCACTTCCCAGGGACTTAGTGAGCACACAGAGTCTCCTGGGTGTAGGTGAGGGGTCAAAGGGCACCCATTTCTCACTGGTGAAGTGTGACAGGCCTTCCAACCCAGAGGATGCTCGGGAGTGTGCTTCTGCCTTTCTGCTGTGTCCAGATTTTCATCACCAAGAGAAATAGTTTTCTAACCACTTCCCTTCTGTTTCGTCCTATAAGACATAATGAAAGAGAAACAGTTCAGACTCCACTCAACAGAGAATACCCTTGAAAATGTCTAGACCCAGGCCTAAACTGTGAGACTAGCCGCAAGCACAGAACAAGCAGCACCAGAGAAGAGGAGGGGCCCCTCACAGGCAGGGTGGCCACGCGGACAGGCTGCGCTCGCAAGGAGCTGCTCACCCTGTGAGGCCAGGAGGCAGAGGCTGACACACAAGGCATGGCCACGGACTCTGCGACCTCACGTGTGTTGAGCAGCTTTGACAAGCTGATACACAGACAGTGGAGAGCCCGGGACATTGTCGAGCTGGGGAGGCTCTGCTGCCCTCAACAGCAGAAATTACAGCTCCATCTACATGTGGAATTGCCTGCTGCAGGTTGGGTCTGTGTGATGGGGCATGCACACACACACACACACACACACACACACACACACCAGTTGTGGACAGTCTGAAACTCCAGGTGATATCTGCCTGGCATTCCAAACAGCCACTCAGCTTTCTCTGGAAACCCTGAGCAGCAGCTGCCTGAGAGGTTGCCTCGCCCGCTCTGCCACTGCTGCTGGGCTGCAGGGGCTAACTTTCTGCAGAGCAGGGGCTTGCTGTGTGGCAGAGGGCGCACACTTGGCTGCCCCAGAGCCCAGCCCCCTCCTGTCTGAGCTCTCACCAGCAGCTATTTCTCCACCTCACTGATCCCTTTCCTAGACCAGCTGGAGCCTCTCAAGGGAGTGTCCCTCTGTGAGGGTCCCTCTGTGAGTCACCTTCTCTGGGTTCCCACACTGTCTATGAATGTCTCTTATTGAAGTCATTTTTCTTTAATTAATTAATTTATTAATTAATTAATTTATTTGGTACAGGGTCTTGCTATGCAGCTCAGACTCATAGTGATCCTCCTATCTCAGCCTTCCCAGCACTGGCATTACAGGTGTGAACCATCATACCTGGTTTCGGTGACCAGCACAGCACACCCAGGGTTTCAGAGCTGGCATGGCATACAGTACAGGGGATCAAGCCCAGGTCCCTGTGCTTGCCAGACAGGCACTTAGATTACTGAACTATCTCCTCAGCCCTGTCTCATTAGAATTTTAAATCATTATTTTCCACAGAAGCTCAGCAGTGGGACTTTAATTCTGCATTTGATTTGTGCATAGCATCAGAATTGCATCTGAACAGGGAGGCAGAGTCACAGCGACAAATGTCTCTAGTGTACTCTGAGGCACACGGCCACCTGAGGGTTGGTCCATGGCTTTGTCCCCTCCTTGCCCCTTTGATCTGCAGATCATTGCCTGTGGGAGCTGTCAGGTGGAGATGGGTGGTGAGGGGTTTGATCCAGCTTCCCTGCACTTGTGTTTGTGCAGGCCTGTAAATGTAAGCACTCTCCTGCACCTGTCATCTCATGCCTTCTTGTGGAATTCAGGACACAGTACAGGCCCTGCACAAGTCCTTCCAGGCCCCCAAGGTCCTCCCCCAGCTTCCTCAGCTCCTTCTGGCCACACCTCCCCACCTCCCAGGCTCTCGACTTGCTGGCACTGTGTCTTCTCCAGCTAGGCTGAGATCTGTCGGGCTCAGGACCTTCCCAGGTGGACACGGGGCTCCCATTCAGCCTGTCTTCCTGCCATGTGCCTCTCCCCTGACTGCCACCACCTTTGATGAGCTCAGTTCTCCCTGCTGCCTGCTCTCATGGCATTCTGGACTTCCTTTCTGGTCACTCATTTGCATGTGCAGCCTGCACTTACATTTTATGTGTATGCATGTATGTATTGTGTATCTCCCAGTTGCTTGCACACTTCACAGTTGTGGAGAAGCCCAGGTGCCTGTCCACACCCAAGGCCCCTGTCATGGCGTAGGAGCCTAGCCCCAGCTGTGCTTCTCTTTCCCCCTGCATCTACGCTCTCTTCTGGGGGGCTGTTTATCCAGGGAGACAGTGTGTTTACCAATAGCTTCCACTGCTTTCTAGAACCTTCCCATGGAGGCAGTCAGATCCCTCATATCTTTAGGATGAGGGTGGGGGTGAGATGACCCTTGGGGAAGTGAAGGGAGAGGAAGCGTAGAAGTGGAGGAAGAGGGTTTCTCATGTCAGATCCAGGGCCAAGAGGCTCCAAGAGCCCTCGGTATCCCAATGCCCACTTTGCTGTAGGCTCAGCTGCTGGTTTGGTAATCAAGGCCAGGGCTGTGTAAGCCATAGCCAAGGAGCCAAATCCAGCCTTCTGTCTGCTTCTGTAAATAGTGTTTAATGGATACAACATTCTTCCTCCTTCCAGATTGTCTGTGGTGGCCTTGTGACTAACTTGGGGATTAAGTGGTTA
Source organism: Ctenomys sociabilis (assembly GCA_004027165.1). Lineage (NCBI taxonomy): Eukaryota > Metazoa > Chordata > Mammalia > Rodentia > Ctenomyidae > Ctenomys > Ctenomys sociabilis. The sequence goes on along the minus strand of PVKA01000103.1, from coordinate 93,485 downwards.
TGGTAGTGGATCTGGCCCTCAGTCCTCTATTCTGGCTGTGGTGGCCCTGGCTGAGACCCACGAGAGGGCAGTACAGCTATGGACGGAGGTGAGACCTGCATCCTCAACACTTCTGCCAGGTACCACGAACTGCTCAGAGGTGACCCTTGGACTCTGTGACTCTTGGGTTTTCTGGCTCAGTTGAACTGAGGATGATTGCAGCAGTTCACCCAGGAAGGCTCTGTGAGGATGAGAGGAAACAGACAGTTACCAGGGGCACGATCTCTCTGGGGGCCCAGGGACCCAGGGCCTAGACAGGGGCTTAGACAAAGAGCTTGCCGGGAACTCCCTGACGGCCACTTCCCTTGGCTCTGAGGTAGTGTCTGGCCCACTGTGGCAGGGCCGTTCAGAGAAGAATAGCCACAGTGCATGTCCGATGCCTGTGTGTCTGCTACACGACTTGTGGAAACAGCCTGGACAGCTTTCAGTGTGGTCTGTTTCCTGTATTCCATGGGGACTACATGGTCTCAGAGGCACTCAGGGCCCCTACTTGGGCCCTGCGAGAGGTGCACAGCACCTCTTCCTATTAGCATAGGAGGCAGAAGCAGCACTGTGTCTGTCCTTGTGGCTCCGTCTTCCTTGCTGGGGTGAGGGGGTGCCTGATGTGCCAGGTCCCCCAGTGAGTGTAATTGATGGGACTGGAGGAGCATGTGACCCTAAGGACAGTTTCAGTGGCATCTGCAGCACTAGCACTGACACAGCCGTGTTCTCCTCATTCTTTACATTCTCCAAAATTACATTTTCCTGAGCTCCTTCTCTATTGTTGTCACCCCTTCTATGTTGGAATTAAGGCAACCCCAAGCCCTGCTTATGTCACTGCCCAGGCTCATCTCTGACTCTGGGTTTAAAAGTGCCTTCTCCTATAGCTGCATCTGACTTACGGACCCATCTAGCAAATGTTTCCCCATCTGTATGTAATCAGAACTAGTTTTTAAAGCCTTCTAATCATTTCTAAGCTGCCCAACAGTATGCAGTGCTTTACAACCAAGCTATCCTTTCCCTCACATAAAACCAGCCTGTGATACGGTCAGAAAATCATTACCATCCACTCCAGATCATTCTTTCAGCTGTTGCTTTTTAAACTCACCCCAATTCCCATTGCCTTTATAAATTAATAAATGGAACTCATCAAAGATTAATGCTGGCTTTCTCCTTTTGGTCACTAACCCTCTTTCCTCAAAATCACTTTCTTTGAAGTCAGCCGAAATTCTGTGCCTGGCCGCGCACACCAGGACCCAGCTGTGTGCTGGAGATGGAGCTGGCAGAGCTGGCAGTGCCGCCCTCTGCCGAGGCGCAGCGTCCTGCACAGGTGACCCACAAGTTCTCCTGTCTGTAGTCATGTGTACCCCGGAGCACAGAGCACTTAGCAGCCACAGCCTGCTCGGCCACCTTGCAGGGCTTTATTGAAAGTCAAGGACTTGGGGTGATGACCAGCACTCATCTCTAAAGGACTCCAGAAACCAGCAGGAGGCTGGACCTGCTGGCTGCCATTTGACACCTGTCACTTGTGACCGCATGCGGTGGCCCCATGCTCAGTGTAGGTGCATGTAGCAGGCAGTGCCACAGTCAGGTCCAACACATGAAGCAGCATCATTCCTTTAAAAATCTGGCATTTCCCTTGGCTGCCTGTCACCCAGACTTGTTGTGGGGAGACTGCTCTGTCCTCTCCTGAGTCCCCAACAGAGACAGCAGCTGCCTCGTCCACCCACCCAGATGCCACAGCATGCCCAAAGCACCTTGACACATCAGCTCTGTCATGGCCACAAGATGGCCTGGGTGGGTGGGTGCCTGGCTCAGCCAGCTGTGAGTCTCTCCTGAGGCTGAACAGGCTGGAGCCCCTGCATCCAGCCTGCTGACTGAAAGAGCCAAATGCCATTCTCATTGCCAATGATGCTGGAGGTGTCCTATTATCACCCCACAGGGCGTATCCTAGGGTAGGAGGCCAGAGGGTAGCAATGGCACTGCTGCCACTGGAGGGACACAGAGATTCCAGGTCACCAGGGTCTATTCAGGCTCTCAGCAGGGCCACTCACTGATCACTGGACATGCGAGGTCACAGGGGAAGCACTCGCGTTACTTTGCGGTCTTAAGGCGCTGGATAATCATGCAGCTCATCTCTACAGAGAACAGCTCCTTGGGAGTGGTGGGGGGGTGCCTGCTCATTTAGATTCTCTTTGAAAAACACAAGTGCATATCATCAGTGTTTCTCTTTTCTCAGCAGTGCCTGTGCTGAGCCCTGGACCACAAACTCAGCTTCAAGGTCCGAATCCCCCCAAAGAGAGACTCCAAGGAATGTCTTGGGGCTTGTTGCTGTTTGTTATTGCATCCTAGCAGCTGATCTGAAGAATCGAGTCTTTCAGTTACTTTCAAAGTTGCTCCTAGCAAGACAGTGGTCTATCTTGTGCAGTATACTTGGTATCTTGTAAAATTGCCATAGAATTTTTCCTCACATAGATTTGGGAAATTTATTTAAGAACTATACCTTCTGACGGGAACTTGTTTTCACTTATGAGGACTAATCATTTATGTATGCATGGTGAAGCTGTGTTGCTTGCAGCAGTTTATTTCCACTGACACTTTAGGTCTGCCAGATGTGTTCTTGTACCTTCCAATGAAAAGTCGTTTTACTTCCTCTGCTTTCGTAACTGGGCCTCTTGTGTTGTGCGTGGCTTCTTTTCCTGAGTGTTTCCAACAGTTGTTACATAGTGCACAGGAATGTAGGAATAGCGGGAACCTGATGGTTTTAATTTGATGGGAAAGCTCCTGCTGCTTCCAAGTTAAGGATGAAATTGGTTTTGGAGCTGAGCTAAGTATACTTTATCTTATCATATGCCCAGTAATCCTATTTTCATAAATATTTGTACATAAATGGGGGTGGAATTTTTGTCAAGTGACTTTTCTGTCCCTGTCTCTGTTATGGTAATCATTAATTCACACTTTTGATGGCTACTAGTATTTTTTTCCCCCAAAAATTACCTATTTAATCTAGCTTTTTTAATTAATTTATATGGACTGTAATTGCCTATGATTTTTCAATTTCTTTCATATTAGAAATTCTTCCACCATTTTTTATTGTATGTACTTTTGAATTTATTTTGCTTCTTGATTAGATTTAATAGTAGTCTGTTGGTTTATGAATTAGTTTGTTAAAAGTACTTTTTGTATTTTTTCCTTAATTATTATTTTTTATTATTTTCTGACTTACTGGCTTACTAATCCTTTCCTTTTGATTTTTTTTTGTTGTTTACATTATTGTTCTTTACATTCGTGAGTTGGCTACTTAATTGATTTTTACATTTATTAACTAGCTTTTCGGTGCTATAAGATGGCCTCTCATAACTGGATTAATTGAATTAACTGATTGTTATACTATGATTTCATCATTGTGATTCTGAACAACTGAAGCAATGTTGTGCTGCATTTCCCTTGAAGCTGAGAGTGACTTTATAACATATTTTCAAATTTTCTGAGAAGAGGGATCTTTTATTCTGTAGCCACACAGACTTCTACTTTCACTGCATTGTGGCCAGGAGAACCTTGGCACTCTTTCTTTGCTTGGAGGTCTGCGGCAGCGCTGGGAGTGTGGCCCATTGGGGTGTGGGCTGCTGTGCCCCTGGGGGTCTCCAAGCCCCTGGCTGTATGCACAGATGCTCTGAGAACAGCCTGTCCTCACTTCCCCTGGGACTGAGTGGTGTGCCCAGGGTGTCACTAGCACTCAGGTCCTCTTTCTTCTCTTAGGGTCTCCGCTTTATTAAGGTGGCGCTGCTGCTACCTGCACATGTATGCTACTGACTGCAGGCCTTGCTTGTGAGTCGTGGTCTTCAGCAGCATAAAACAGAGTCTGTGTGTCTTTATTTAAGGTCCTCTGGTTTCCATTCCACCCTGTCCACACTGTGACTGCTGCTCTCTTTTGATTTACTTATATCTTGTCTAACCTTTTAGGTCTAATCTTTCTTAACTCTTTGTGGTTGATGTGTCTCTCTTGTCCAACACTGAGTTTGATTTCACTGTTAGCCAGTTTTGCCATTGCCTTCTAATAGGTGATCAATATACCAGTGTTGATCAGTAATGTTACTCAGTCTGCACACTCACACATATGCACAAGTGAAATCATGGCTTCCACTATGTGTTCTGTTTTATTTTCTTTAAAATCTCTCTCTCTCATTTTTGTAACTTTGTGAACAGAGGCCATTTTACAAGAGTTTATATGTTTCTCCTTTATGCTAAAGCCTTTGAGCGACACACTTTGGCATGCACTGTGAAGCCCGCTGGCAGGATGCCCACTACTGAATATCTAAGTGCTTGCTGAGACCCCAGCACCGCCTTGCAGGGTCAGGGCTGTGGCACTGGGCGGATCTTGGAGTCTTCTGCATGCATCAGGGCTGAGAGCACCTGAAGAGTTAGGTGAGTCAAGGGAGCATCTGCTGGAGCCACGGCCAGAGCCGGGCATTCAGGCAGGCTTAACTCGCCTCTTGCTATCTTTACAGGAACCCAGAAATGTCTCATAATAAATCAAATTCAACATTTTTAAAACTTAGGATTAGTTAAAATAAATTTAAGCATGAACCCCCAGGTTTAGCCTGTAGTTCAGGTAAACCGTGACGTTCTTGTGGTGCCTCCCTGGCAGTGGGAAAGGGGTCTGGCAAGGAGCCGGGCACCCAGGGTTGGCTCTGGGCCTCGGCAAGGGCCAGGTGGGCCTGGCCTACAGCACTTCTCCCTGCTCAGCTGAGCCGGTAGACTTTGCATTTCAAACTGAGTACTTCTCAAAGCCTGATGTGTGAGTGGAAACTGGTAAAAAAATTAGCTAGAGACCAAGGACTCCATATAAGTGGGGGTATGAGGTCCATTTTAGAGGTTTTGATCTTCCGGCCTGGGGATGGAGCTCAGCACAAGGGCCCAGGTCCAATTCCCTAGTAATTCACACACACACACACACACACACACACACACACACACACTGACACACTCTCTCATACAACATTTCGGGCTAGCTGTATTCATAATCTGAAACTGTGTACACAACCAGTAATTCATTTTATATTTTTCTGTATCTTAGGGAAGAGTGTACAGGGTGTTCAGGGTCTCACTACTAGATTGGTGATCTAGTGATCTGTCTGTTTATAGCCTCCTAAGAGCTGGGATTACAGGTGTACACCACCACACCCAGTCTCCATTGCCATCTCTGCACACCCCAGGGGCAGGGCTGGCATGGCAGGCCCAGGGATCAAACCCCTAGCCCCTGCACCTGCTTGCAGATGCTTTCATCTGCTGAGCTATTTGGCCAGCCCTTACAACCAATAATTTAAACTTTAAACCAAATCAATTTCTTTATAAAGGCCATGGCTATATTTCCTGAAGCATATCAACATGTCATATCCTTTCCAGTTAATATCTCAGCAAAAAGAAGTTATTTAGAATAACTTTCCACTGCAATCCCATATGATAACATGGCCCACGCTGTCACACACCATTTTTCCTTCCTTCCATGGTGAATGAATACTCTAGATAGAGAAAGAAAAAGAGTTGTGACTCTCAGTGGGATTCATGTGGCCACAGATATCACGGCCAGCTTACAAACCCAATCCCTCCTGCAAGTCAGAGGGACCACTGGCAATGCCTAGTAGATGTTGACAACCTTAAATCAAGACTGAGATAATTTACCATGTAAAGATATTTCTCACATCACTAGATCAGAGAAATTTTGTACATTATATTGCTAGTAAAATAAATTAAATACCTTCATCTGGAATCTGACATCTTACTGCCATCTGCTCCGATTTCTGGAGAAAGATAGCTGTAAAGACTACAGTCACGCTAGAGTCTTCAGACTCCCCTACCGGAGTGTTAGGCTCAGCCCTGGGCCTGCTCCAGCGTGCTGCGCGGCTGCATCTCTCCCCTCCTGATGGGTGCCACCATCTTCATGACTTTCTAGTGAGGACACCTAGACACAAGGAGGTTCAGTGACTTGGCTGAGAGCATTTGGTGGGGTATGGAGAGCAGCTGTTATTTGAATTGGGCCTATTAATAGCACAGTGATAAATCTCCATAACAATTGGCTGTTTGTCTTTCATTTCTGCTAAAAAGCCACCATTTTAGCAGAATCCTAAACTAAATATGGTAGTGATCTTAGTGTGTAAGGAAACACCTATTAGAAGCTGGCCAATTAAAAGGAAAGCCTTGTAGGTAATCTTTAAACATCTAATCAGGCTATATCATTCAATTAAACCATCACTCTGGGAAGTGGAAGCCCTGCGTTCCTGAGTACAATCCTTGCCATATATCCAGACAGAATCACAGCTTTAAGGATTGCTGGTCACATAATAAAAGATAATGACCTAAAATTAAGCACATGTGTGTGGGAAGCTGGGCCCACCATGCTCCATAGCAGTCAGCAGTCTGCTATGCTTAACATGAGATTAAGGAGCCGCGTGACCCACAATTATGCTGTTTTTCATTAAGAAAGGAAAATCTGATGATGGCTCTGAGCCGAACTCCTCCTGCTCGTTCCCTCTGTTTAATTGGATCAGGGCTGCTTGGCATCTTGGAGCTGGGCTTCAGCAGACACAAGCCTAGCTGCCGCACAGTGCACAAGGCGGCAGGCCGACCGTCTCCCCAGCTCATGCCAAGCCTGGCCCTGCTTCTGCTCATCCGCTAGCTATGCCACCAGGGGTCACCTGCCAGAGCCTCGAGAGTGCTTCCTGCATTGGCACTGCACCCTGCCTGCTGCTGTTTGATACTCGCGGCCCCTCTGTCCTCAAGGGTCTCTGTTCCCTTGGCCTCTGGCTTCTGAGTGCACTAGCAGGCAGTGGTTCACCGGTGTGAGTGAGATGGACAGTGGTGACCTGCCTGCCCATAAGTCCGTCTAGACCTACGGACTGCACTCACTTGGTAGACAGCAGGACCCTGCGGTGCCCTCCCAGCCTTTGGTAGGTGCAGGAGAGGAAGGACGAAGGTTTCCTCTGCTGCTCACCCAGCACGCCCACACAGTGACTCCACTGCTCTTGGACCTTGTTGTAGACAGTCAGTAAGTTGGCCTTCTCTTTCTTCCCATTTCTAGCTCCCTTCAGCCTAGCCCAGTTCCGGGCCTTAGATGAGAACTCTCAGCTCCAATGTTGCCAAGGTCAGGGAAGGGTCCCTGCATTTAAAGAATAAAAGCCATGTGATCAAATTCGCTTTATCTATTGCCCCCCAGGCTATGGGGGTGGTGATGTGTCTCCTACTTTAATTAATTAATTGTTAACCTAGAGGGTCAACAGTGAAGGAGGAGGGTGGTTGCTCTGACTCATCCCAGGGTTGGCAAGCACCCAGCAGAGAAGCAGGTACAGTGGCCACCCGTGTGGGAGCCCAGCTGTGTCCCTTGCACTCTCTGTTGGCTCCAGCTCTCCACCTCAGCAGTGTCCCACCTGCATTCAGCAGGTGCCACGATGTACACCCCCATTACAGCCACTGCCAGGATCCTCAGTGATAAATGGCATCTGGTGAAGTAAATTAGTGCAAACCAGTCAATCCGAGTGTCAGCCCTGAGCTACTTCTGTGGATAAGTGGCTGGCTGCTGGGAGACCAGGGTCTGGGCTTCTGTGGGCCCAGATCTCAGACACCTTCACAGGCTAAGGGGATGTAGGCTGTGTCATCTTGAAAGAAAGCCAGTGTGAGCTGTGTGTGAGTTGTGGGTGCAGTGGGGCCTCCTGGAGCACCTTTGTTTTCCTCATGGCTCCAGCTGCACTGGCCCTCTGGGAGCTGCACAGCTGTGGCATGGGGATCCAGATGTGGCGGCCACCTCCTGCTGGGGTCAGCTGAGCCTCTATACACTGAGCCTGCCAGGCACCCTGCCCAAGGGCCTCAGGCTTTAACTCAAAGTCACCACCCCTTGACTAGTAGTTTGACCTAAATCCCCCTCCTGCTTGGTTGTTGAGGAATAAAAACATCTATTCTTTAATTCATGAAGAGAAGGAGCTTCCATGCCTTCTATGAGTGTAGCTCCCATGGGTGCACACGGGCGGGGCTTTGGCCGTCCAGGGGCAGGAAGGCCCTGGGTAGCACAGGAGGGCAAACCTATAGTAGCTGCCCCAAGAGAATCTGGGGACAAAGCTAAACACAGCAGCCACCATGGCCGCCAGAATTATTGTTTGCTCTGATTAAGAGGCACATGTGAATGGTTCTATGATGTAAGAATCACCTTTCCATAATTCAGTGTTCCTTTAGAGATTAGAGTCTGTTCTTACATTAAGATCACAAGAATTCATTTTATCTAGTTCAATTATGACAAATCATCTTCATTTCTGCTTTTCTTTTATTACATTAATAAAAATTTTATCACCTCCCTCAGTAGAATGAAACGTCAGGTGGCTGAACACAGAATAGAAATGGTAAGAGAGAAGGAGTGCAGGGACAGCTTCATACTGGAAGGGCTTTCTTCTCCCAGCCCTGGGGGAAAGTTTTGCTATATAAGAAAAAGGATTCTACCTTGAAATCAGAACTTGGACAAAACAGTAACTCCTTAAGTATTAAATAAGTTCTTTTGTATTTCTGGTCACCTGCCTAGACTCATGGATAGCATCGCCAAGCTGCACTTGGCAGAGGCGAGGCGCGTCTGTATGTAAAATCATCTCAGGGTGCTGTGTGTCCGTGGGTGTTGGAGATCATGAATCCTGGCAAAAATCAAGCCCGATGCTTTAAAAACTGAGTGACCCTTTCCTTGAGCCAGTGATATGAAAATGGGATCTCCCATAAGAACAAAATTTGTGTTATGCCTGTACACTGAGTTCAGAGAAGTGGAATCCCCAGAGAGAGCTTAACTTTGTGATTTATGAGGTAAGAAAATGAGCTGGAAGTCAGTGGGCTTCCTCCATTGTGAGTGTGGAGGCGGCCTCTTGCCTCGAGGCTCTCGGATGGGCAGGGCAGAGAGCGCATGAAGGCTGCTGTGGCTGGAGGTCCAGCTTGGTGTGGTCCTGCAGCTGCTCAGGACCCTTTCGCCCATCCAGCACTAGGCTGCCAGGGGGCGACAGCACTGAGCTTGCCCCAGACAGGGAGGGGAGAGACAGCGAAGGACAGTGGAAAGTGACAAGCAGGGTCAAGTCTCTGAGTTCCCCAGCTTCCAGAGAGGCGAAGTGGTCCTCATGGCGTCCACACACCTTCAACATGTGTCTGAAGTTCCCCGGGTGCTACTGAAGGGCCCCACTCAGCAGCAGGACCCAGACTCTGGGAAGAGGAGCGCGGCACGGGCCAGGCGGAGCACTGGGAAAGCAAGGACTAGGGCAAGCAGGTGAAGACAGCAGCAGGGGTCGGTGGGTGAGGCGGGTGCCATAGGAAACATGGAATTTGAGGTGGGTGTTCATAAAGGCTGATGTTTTAATAGTAGAAACTGCAGCTGGGGTGAAAAATAATTTCTCTAGGCCAAGGTCTGCCCAGGGGCACTGACCCAGAAAGTAGGGGGTTACTCCCAGGGACAGTAAAGTGGCCTCATCAGATCCATAGATGGTTTCAGAGTCTGAATGGGCACAGCTGAAAGAAGGGGCCACCGACCATGCCTGGGCTGCAGCCCTTGGCTCCAGAGCCCCAAGCTGACTGCATCCAGCCCAGCACAGCTCTGCCGCAGGAGTGAGACCAGACCTCTGTGGCAGGAGTGACCGAAGGAGACTTCCCTAGTGGCGTGAGTCGGAGGAACCGATCATGAGAACACACGGGTGGTCCAGAGCTGCTTTTGCCTCTCTGTAACAAGGGTCGGCTGCGCTCCTTCGCCAGCCTGACTTCTGCGTGTTCCACCCACACCTGTGGCCCTGTCGATCCCGTCCTGCTGTGCTGCAGTGACTGGGGTCACGTGTGGTGTGGCTGTCAGGCCTGAGGGCCCCTTGGTTGGGCTAAGGGCTGCCTGTCCTGTCCTGAGTGCCGCAGCAGCCCCGGCAGGGTGCTACCCTGCACAGTGCCTGCGGGCGCAGCGAGGTTCCACTCAAGGCCATGGTCTCAGTCACTTTTCTCTCATTGCCAGGACAGAATACCTGACACCCAAAAGTTAGGAAAGGGTTATTTAGCTCACAGTTTGTGGAGGTTTCAGTCCACACTAGCCTGGCTCCAAGGCAGACTGGCACCTGGCCGAGAGCAGCAGTTCACTACAATGAAAAACAGCAAGACAGCAAGAGCTGAAAGGGAGGAGCAGCAGCTGTGGCAGCTAGCGAGGCTGCCCCCTGCCCCCACACACAACTGTGTTCAGGCTGTGGCCAGTGGGCCGTGTAGCATTCACACCTGTATTAATTACAAACTCTAGAAGCCATCCCTGACCGCCTGAGGCTTCGTAGGGGACAACTAGACACAAACTGTAACAGCCCTGGTCTGGTTACCTGTGCGTGGGTCGAGGCTGCCGAGAGCGTGGCTATGCCACGTGCTCCGCACCACTGCCGAGCCTGCCTTGCAGCTGCTTTCTGGAGCTCCTCTGAACCAGGCCAATATTCACCACTCAGACCTATGGCAGCCCGGAGTTTAACCAGGCATCCCTCTGCACGTTGAGTTGTGTTGTTTGAGAAAAGGTTTTGCCAGGTTGCTTTTCTGCTTAGACTGGGCTTGAACTTGTGATCCTCTCAGAGTGCTGGGATACAGCACTACTGCCATGCCCCTGTACAAATATATCAAAAAGAGTATTTTACAGTAATCTAAGGGTCTGTCTTATCTATAATATCTAGATATCTCTTAACCCTTGTGTCCTTTTTCTTAGTTCTCTAAATATGACAACACCAATCGAGCTTTCTCTAAGCCTCCTTAGACTTAATTACTGGGTTCTGTTTATTCACATGCATGTTTGTTCTTAGAATTCTTTCTTTCTTTCTTTTCCCGGGATTGAACTCAGGCCCTCACACTTGCCAGGGAAATGCTTATTCTACTGAGGCATCTCCCCAAGAAAGAATTTTTGCTTTCTTAGGTGTGGATTTCTTATCTTTTATCTGAGTCATTGGATTATCCAAAGTCCAGATGAGACTACTGCTCAGCAAGGTCACCTCTGTATTTGAGTCCTCTCCTCTCCTCCCCTCCTATGTTTTTTTCTCTAGCACCTGCTCCTGCTTCCAGTGTGAGCAGTAAGGAAAATGAATGCACTTTAGGCCAAACAGCAAATGACTTGCAAATGACTCCCTTCTCCTCTCTCCTCCTGTCCTCTCCTTTCCTCTCTTCTGCCTTCTGTTCCCCTCCCTTCCCTGCCCCTCCCCTCCCCTCTTCTCTCCTCTTTTCTGCTTTTTTTTTTTTTAACTTTTTGGTGCTGAGGACCAGAGTCAGGGCCTCCCATTTGCTAGCCAAGCATTCTACCCTGTGCTATACCCCAGCCCCTGTCTATGATTTGTGCAAACACCTCTTAGATGCTGCAGTCTGAAGACACTGAGTATTTTAGACGGACGAAGCTTTGGACTTGACAGGATATCTCTCTGTTATATAGCATGTCCCATCTGCTCCATTTGACACATGTCCAATGTGGGACAATGGCTCTGCTGGCAACCATACTTCTGGGGCCTGTGGGCAGCCTAGCAAGCAAGGAGCAACACCGGCCAGTTCTGCTCAGCCCATGGGGGGCAGCACATCATGTGCTCTGGGCTCGACTTCCACCCAGGGTGCGGGCTGGTGTGCCACGCAGGTATCCCTCAAATAAAAATAAGGCAGCAGCATAGTTATGCAGCCTGATGGTGCATGGAAAGGTAGCCCAGGCCTCTTCTTCCCAGCCCTTCCCAGTGCTGCCAGAATGGACAGCAAGAGCACAGCTGGGTCATCGGACTTCCTGCTTCTCCCTCCTGTGTGAACGATAAGACTTGGACACTTGATAGCTATGTGAGACACACGTTGCCCCTGAGAGGGGGCAGCTGTCCAGCAGGATGCAAGGCTGGAGCCGGTGGTTCCCCCAGGAAGGCCTCTGGCTGTGCCCAACCTCCTGGGCACCTGGTTCTCTTCTGGGGCAGAGACAGTGCAGTGAGGCAGCTCCTCCTCTGGTCATGTGGCCCTGCTCCCCACCCCTTCCCACTGCACAACCACAGACTTTGCCAAAGCCACATCGTCCGTGCCTGCACCCACAGCCTGAGTCCACAGCGTGAGTTACACTCATCTCCAGCCCCACTGCCCGCTGGGCGCGCTTTTGATTGAAGGGTCTCTCATTTTCCTGACCTCCTCTTATTTTCAAATGCTAGCCAGGAGGTTCGCTCTGAATCCCTCCTGAGCCATCCCTCTGCTGGCAGCTTTTCAGTCTGTCAGTCTGCGAGGAGGATCTGTATGTTTTTTTCTCTAGCACCTGCTCCTGCTTCCAGTGTGAGCAGTAAGGAAAATGAATGCATTTTAGGCCAAACAGCAAATGACTTGCAGAACCAGACTGCATGCAGAATTCAAAGTTAACTTCTACAGCTTCTTCCCAGCTTCCCTCTAGTGACGAAGGAGCCCTTGGAGATAGTCCCTTTTCCTCAATAATGATTTCTGTGGCACAGAGAACTGGGGTTAAGATTGCTGACCTTACCAGTGTGCTTTTTGCATAGGATTTACCCAATTATGATAAATATGCAAAATAATGAGTAATGTTTCCTTAGTTATCTCCACTGTGCATTTTCTCAGTGATGTTCAGAGATCAAAGTCATGAAATCTGCTTTATTTGATATTAAAAACCTCCACTGTCTGCTTCTCTGCTCACCACCCCGTGTCTGGAGCCCGGAGCAGCAGGGGAGGAGCAGTTCCCAGAGCCTCCCACTCTGGGGCGGGCTGGGAGCAAGGCTGCGGCCAAGAGCAGAGCTGCACCATTCCTTGGTGATTGCGCTTCCTGTGCCCCAGGTCGTGTGTGCTCACGTCTGCTGCTTCCCCTCAGTCTGCGTTAGCCTAGGCATCCGCACATTAGGGTTGACCTGACTTTCAGGTTGGTTTTTGGCCCCACCCAGGCACATGAAGAAGGAAGGAAGCCTGGCACTGGAGCTGAGTCCCTGTAGGCCTGGGTGGAGGAGAGCACACCCTCAGGTCCACACCATTCACTTCCTGCCTGTGGACTGGGCCTGGGCGTGCAGCCGAGGAGCCCGTCCTTTCCCAGGAAAATGACAGCCTCTTTATTCGGAAAAAAACCCGGAAGCCTCTGTTGTCCCAAGTCTACACTAGTAAACCCCCACTCTTAGTACCCTGTTATCCCAACTGCATGGTGAGGTGGGCTTGGATCCCCTAACCTGCCCAGGCCCAGGAACACTCAGCTATACTCCCAGCCCTTAACCCTTGATTCTAAAGGTCTTGCTGAACTGGCCAGATGGGCCTTGAACTTGAGATCCTCCTATCTCAGCCTTCTGAGTAGCTGGGATTACAATGTGTCTTAACATGCACAGCTGGTCCAGGAGTCTTACCTGGCAGAGCTTGAGTCTCAGCTAGAGGGCAGCAAAGAGGCCTCCAATCCAACTCCTGTGAAACCCAGGGCCACTGTCAGAGGGAGAGGTGAGAGGAAAGGAATAACTGGGATATTCTCAGGGCCACATGTTGCCTCCTGGGAGCTCATAAACGCATCTCAGTAATGAAGTGGTTTGTAGTCACTTTTCCTACAATTAATACAAACATTTCAGTGCTAAGCAGCAGAGGGGTTTACTTTCTGTTAAAAGAATGAGGTAGATGGGATTTTTTTTAAAAATACAAACCACTTCCTGGCATTAATAATGGATTTAGGAGACTTGGGATGAGTTTGAGGCATATACCCTAGGCCCAGGCTTGAGATTTCTTCCTTCTGCTGCAGGGGAAATTAACCTGTGCCTTTTTCGTGCTGAGGAAACATGCTAGCTGCTTGTCACGCACCCTGCAAGGGCCAGAGGCGCTGAGCTGTTCTTGCTCCTCGGCCTCACCGCGGGGCTCCTTACTCAAGCATCTGGGAAGCAGGAGTTTCTGTATGTGAGGGGAATGGAGAAGCATGACGGAGTTCAGCAAATGGTTGATGCCTCTGCTCACATGCATTTGCCTTCCTTCAGCAAACTGGATGACTGAGCTACATTTAGCACCTGTGGAAGTTAGAGGCAGGGTTTTTCCCTTAGCTGTATTAGTAATTCAGTCCTCTCTGTATACGCACATTTAAGTCAAATAGCAATTTCTGAGCATCTAGGTAAAGCTAATTATGTAATGGTTGTTTTTCATAGAATCCTGCAGAATTTCTTTTTTACCAACTGAAAAATGTTACCCGTAAAGCAGTTTCTCCTAGAAATAGCACCCTGAAACACCTGTTCTGGGTCAGGTTACAATTGCAGGAAGACAGAGAAAGACCCAAGTGTTGATCCCATCCCTCTTGCCGGACTTGTCTGGAGCAGTTATTGCTTAGTTATAAAGCAGCTGTAGATACCTAATTAAATTTTGGCATCCCCACCTGCTGGCTTTTTCTAGTTCCCAGTCCACATTTAAGACAAAATCAGCCAGGCGTCTGATGCAGAATGTAGTGATTGCTATTCAAATATAATTAAGAGGTCCTACTGCTTGATTATCTCAGCAGATAGGCTTTGCAGTCGAGGTAATATGTACACAGCTCTTAGCCAGATGTGTCTCCCTGATAAGACACCTGTCAGAGTGGAGCCACTTTGCAAACTGAATGTGTGGGCTGTTCAGTGAGCTCCTCTTTGTTTACGAACCCAGTGATATCGCTGGGCATCTTGCATAGATTCCGCCTCCCATAGATTGTATGAGTATTTACTTCACCTATATTTGATGCTGTTTTTTCTTTCTTGAAAGCATCTGGGAAGACACTTTATTTCTTGGTGTCTCCTTCAGACTGGGTGTGACCCTGTTATCAAGCAGGAAGCCATGCACTCTGGCTGACCTGAGGGAGTAGACTGCAAGCCAGGAGTGGGGCTGGCCACTGCACTGTGCAGCGTCTTCGTGTCTTTGGCTAACCAGTCCTCGGGGTTGCTGGGTGGCCTGTGTCTGCTGCCACACTGGTCCCTTTCAGCTGACCAACATTTTGAACTGTCCTTTCTTGTTATTCATGATGCCGTAAATACTCTCATGACTTCCCCAAAGCCTGCACGTGTGCTCGGTGGGGTCTCTCGTTTACCTCATTCATGCCATTGGCTAGAATGTGTCATTCACGAGCAGCTGCAGATTCACTTCGTGCTGCAGACCGTGTGGGTGCTCAGCTGTGGTTCCAGTTGACTGCAATGGCCTAGCAAGCAGGTCGCCCGCTTTTGGTGGGGTGGGTGTGGGTTGCTGAGGGCTGAAGCTCCTTCCTACAGTTGTTTGCCGACTTCTTCCTATTACCTTTAGCAGAAGATACCACCTCTAGAAATGCTGACCAAAGCCAGGAGGGCTTTCTGCAGGATGACTGAAGGCAGAGAGAGTAGAGAACAGAGGGGGAGAAGGAAGAGCCTGACACAATATATTTTAAAACAATAAACCCTACAGAATCTTCCTCAGAGAGTCTGGGTTCCTCTTGAGGCTTTTCCAAACACAGCCAACCAATTGTGATTTCCTGCTATCTCTGGCTCCACCCTGCATTTTGGAGGGTCTAGGAGAATTACACTGATAGTCAGAATTGCCTCAGCAGACAAGGCCTACAGAGCACCCTGACTCAGATGTTGCAGCCGTTCATGATGGGTAAAGCGAGCAGCACCATGTCTGGCCATGGTAGGACTGTTAACAAGTGTTTATGGTGTCAGCCCCCCACCTCCTAGTGTGGGCCGTTTCAGACTCCATCACAGAGGAGACACATAGCTGACTTTAAGCTGAAGATGCACCTGACAGCCCTCTGACAGCACTGATGTCAGAAATGTCTCTGCCAAGATCGGAAGTACACCTTCAAGAACTCCTGGAAGTATCTAAGAACTTCAGTGATGAGCTACAAATGGACTTTGGTATTGATAAACAAAGGCCAATATGGATCATGAAAGGACAGCTTGCTGTGACAAATGGGCCCACCATTCGTAAAGATCAAAGTATTGACCATCCAGGGCAGGAAGACCTATCTGTAGCTGAACTGTGCAGGTGAGAAGAATTAGCCCACATCAGCCATTCAGCAAAAGCTCAAAGAGACAAGTGAGTACAGTTCATCAAAAATGCACCTGAACCGCAGCCCTGTGGGCACACGCTTGTGGCACGAGGCTTAGGTCCTCCTGGGCCAGCACATGCTCACACAACCTCCTTTCCATGTCCCATTTCCTGCTCAAAACTAACCTCCACCTATCCTACTGTGGAGGTGCTGTCCTCTGTCCCCAAAGAAGCGTGCTGCCTGTCAGATGCTGTCCTTGTCTTCCTGGGGCTCCCCACATTGCACATCACCTAGATGGCAAGTTGCATGAGGGCACATTAAAGTGACTCCCTCTCTTTACTCTTCCCTGCCTGGGAAAGAGCTCTGCCCATCAGGAGCAGCAGATCAATATTTGTTGATGTCACCATTTCTGAAATGATTCATTAGAGAAGCCCTGGTCACACATCATGTCAGGGTTTAATGGTAGAGCATCTCGGGAAACACCCAGAAGAACAATTGCACACGTTCACCCACCCAGCAGGTGACGCAGAGGAGAGCCAATAATTAAACTCTCAGCAACCTGCACTCCCAGGGACATGCTGGCCACTGCTGGCAAACTTCATTGGCTGCTCCATGGACTGCCAGTACGATTGGCAAAGCTTATACCTCTTTGAATTTGGAAGCTAACACATAATTAAGCCAAATACCGAAGAATAATCCCCTTCACCTCCCCACCCACAAACCCCCTTCTCAGGGAACAGGTGGATGTGGGGCAGCTGCGTGATTCCTGGGAATCTGACTCTCTGGGGTTCTCCAGGGATCTGGCATTCATTTCACCCAGCATCCGCTCACTCGCCCTGAAGATGGCCATGGGTGGGCATTGTGTTCTTGGTGCCTCTGCCCAAACACTTTTCCCTTTTGCGACCTCTGATTCAGAGCACGTTCTGCAGACATTTGGTGCTGGATACGTGTCTGTGGGAGGGACGAACTGAGGAGAGGAAGGAGGCGGGTGTTAAGCTATAGAAGGCCAGTGTGTGGGGTGCCAAACGTAGCACGTTTCTCCCATAAACCACAGATGCTACTCATGGGCTTTTAGGCAACATGTAGCTATGGGGCCAAGTCCCTACTGTGCATACCTCAGAATTGAGGTAGACAGACAATGGAATTACAATAAGCTGGGAAGTCCTGCCCAGTGTAATAGCTTTCTTTGGTGTTGATGCATTTAACTACAGTGATCCCTGCCCTATCACAGAGGATACAATCCAGACGACCCCACGATACGTGAGAATCAGCAAAGTAGCAATGTTATATTTATTTCAGTATTTATATATATTTAAGGCTTTATAAACCCTTCCCATGCTCTTATAAACCTTTCCCACACTTTTAGAAACATTTCTAATGTTCTTAACCACTTTCTCAACTTGCAAGCCTACTTAATTTTAACAACCTACATATACTGTACAGTACTACACAATCTCGTGTATAGCAAAAAAATCTGCGATGAATAATTTAGATCAATATTTTTTAGGACATCCAGATAGTTCAGTGAACTAAAATGCCTGCTTAGGCAGACAGTGGCCAGGGTTACATCCTGGGCATATGGTGCCAGTCCTGTCCCCAGGGCATGCTGAGAGGACAACTGAGACTGGGCGTGCTGACACACGCCTGTAACTTTGGCACTGGACAGGCTGAAAACAGGAGAGTCACTACGAGTCTGATCTGTGTAGTGAGACCCTGTAGACCCTGTGCTAAATACATAAAAAAAAAGTATTTTTTTGGAAAAACCAATGAAGCAGTCTGTGAAAGCTGAACTGTGAAATACCAAGGGACTGCTGTACTGCACTTAAAATGTTTACCAAAATCCAGTGGCTTCAGAAGTATCCTGTGAGTGAGTGTGATTTAAACTGCAGAAAGTTCAAGGCAGATCCATGGCTGATGACTGAGCCCATCTGTGCCTCTCCAAACCCATGTCGGCTTGGGCAAGTTCACCTCGTGGTCTTGCATGGGTCAGAGCAGGAACACAAGCGAGCCTGTCTGAGGCGACGAGAGGGCAGGTCCTCAGGGTCCAGAGGTCCTTGGGGTATGCAGGACCTCAGGTGCGTCCTTCCTGCACCGACTCCACAGCAGCTTTGCTGTGACAGATGCTGTGGCAGGCGGGGCACACCTCGCAAGGGAGCAGGTGTGGTATCTGCCATACTTTCTCCAGAAAATTCAAATGTGCAAAATGAAGATCAGGTTTATTTATTTAAAATAACATTTCATACAATTCCCATATACGTGCAAACGAAAGGTGTTAGAGAAGCAGCAAGTGTAAGCCCCACTCGTGCTTCTGCAGGACAGAGAAGATTCCTGGTCCTGAGGAGCCTCAGACCAGAGTCACCTCCAGCCCCTCTGACGCATGTGTGTGGGCTGGTGCCATGCCTGCCAAGCTCCACCGGCTAACACAGGGCATGAAAGCAGGGTGGCTGGGGACCTGGGTGGGACTGTGCCACTTGTCCAGAGTGTAAGGTGTCAGGCTACAGTCCCTGCCCAGCCTCTCCTCCCCAGTGGAGGTTGAGGACAGTGTCCCAGGCCAGCAGCATCTCCCTGGAGGGTACAGGGCGTAGTGTATGTTCCTGGATGACAGACACGGTATGCATGTGTTGGTGAGATTTGAAGAGACTGCGGGCACGTCCCATGTGCACAGGCACGTGCGTGTGCGTGTGTGCCCGTGTGAGATCATTCGTATTTCCACCAAGTAGACTGAAGCACATCCTTCCTGAACAGTCAGTAGCTGTGGCTGCTCAGGCCGAGGAGGTCTTCCCGGCTGGAGCTCAGCCCTCCAAGCAGCCTGGGGCCCTGGGCACGCCTGGCCATTAATTGACTTTATTGTTTTAGATTTATGCATTAAAAATACCATTGCTACTTGCAAGGCATCACTTTGTTACTTTGTAGCTTTTAAGCTGATGCCCTGAACTTATTTTTCTTCTAAGATAAAGTCACATCTATGGATTTTTCAACTAATTACATGTCTGCCAATAAATACTTAGAGGATACATTTTATTTCAATTTATTATTTGTGTTTACATAGTGTGTCCCTGGAAGTATCCCTGGACTGGAAAGAAATGGTTTAATGACGCTCGTGCTGCCTCCTCATGTCTGCCCCTCTCTCCCCTCCCCACCTTCCGTTAGCTGCACTCAGTCCCGGCGAGCCTGACAGCAACTCGGAGACAGCCAACTTCTGGGACTCCGGGGACGAGCCTGGCAGATGCGTCTTGGAAGGCTCTGAGAGTCCAGGTGAAGCCATTTAAAAATAGTAGTATAAAGTGATAAATTGGACACTGCTTTGGGGTCCTGGAAGGGGGCATTGTAATACTGTTTTCCCTCAGCAACTGCACTGTCAAATTAATGGTCACCTCCAGAGGTCACGGTGTGAGGCTGCCGTCTCTCCTCTTTCATCAGGAATTCAGTCAGACGTGGTACAAAGGCTGGATGACAGAGAGGAGCTGACACGATTAGTTCACGATTGTCCATTTTAGGCTGAACTGGTTCATACAGGCAGAGACTGGGACAAGAGAAACTTGACATTCCGAATATTTGAAATAATGAGCTCCAGTGAGAGCCCAGCACACACCAGGAGGCCAGCAGAAAGAACCACGCTGGGATTTTGCCGCCCTTCTACATACGAGCAGAACTCCCAGGAAAGGGGGTCTGGGCAGGAGAGAGGGGAATTTCCAAGCAGTGCAACATGGCAGCTCTCCCTGAGCACACAGCAATGCACGATGCCACCATCATTTCTGGAAAGAATAAGTAGAAAGTTCCTGCCAGATGCACTTGAGCATGGATTTCTGCTTGCTTTTGGATCTTAAAACATGCCTCATCTGAGTGACTAATTCACTAAAGGGAAAGGCTTGCAGACATAGAGGGCAATCCTGAGTTGCACCAGAGCTACTGGTGGCAGGAAGACCCTTAGTGCCCAGGGAAGTGGCGCACTGCTGCTGCTCTCTGCTTCATCCAGCCCTTGGTGTTCTTGGCTTCACTCGGTTTCTGTGCTCACCCTGTTTCCTGTGTTTGATTTGCCTTCTCTGTGGCCTATCGGCTTGGTTAAGAGATTTCCAAATCCCGTAGCCTTCTCTGACAGGGGCCAGCTGCAAGCAGTCCCTATCCTTCCCAGAGGAGAGCTGTGCAGATTCAATTTTCAGGGAGAGGTGCAGCCTGCAATCCGTGTCAGGTCTCCAAAGTCATCTCGGAATCCTACAGGCCCAGTGGCATTGCCTTGCATACCCCCCAATACCCCAAATTCCTCCAGAGACATGCGCTGCCCTGTGCCCCCTCATCCAGGTCTCAGCCCCACCCCTTCCCTAGCACCCACAGCTCAAGTAAATGGCCAGGCTGGCAATGAGGGGAAGTCTTCAGGAGAACCCACCTGTCCCTGCCATAAAAAAATGTGGCCTTGCCTCACTGACAAAAGGGTGCATGGTGGCCATGCTCAGGCCTATGATAAAATTTGTGTTTAAATTACTGTTAGTCTGGATTCAAATCACTTCACTGCATAGGTTTCTACAGTGTCTTAATAAACCAGTTCCCGTCCCCCTTTTGTCAGGTCACGTGCATGAGTCAAATGTTTGCCAAGGAGTTCATTGCTTTTGACAGGAGCCGAGCAGCTCAGTATCAGCACCGCCCTCCTCCTCCCTCACAGGCGGGGCTGGCAATAAGATTCAGAGGCGTGTAGCCCTGGGACTGACACAGACAAAGGGACATACCCCAAAAGAAAGATGAACTAGGAAATGCAGACACTGATAAGGCATCTGGACTCCAGGAGTGAGCGCCACTGTACCTGTACCTCAGCCAACGTGGGTCGTAAAGAATGAGTTACCCGGCCCTTTCCTCTGTCCATCCCCACATTTCAAGACATCTTGCCTTACAGGCCCTGCAGGCCTCTGGAGGCTTCAGCACTGGTCTCACTGCCATCCACTGAGGATTTGTGGCTCGGTTGTCATGGAGACATCGTATTTCTCCAAGAATTGCTCATATTGATCCGTGGCCAGGCGTAAATGGTCAGGCGAGTGTGAGCACGGGGGCTGGGCAGTCCTGGAAAATGACC
Source organism: Ctenomys sociabilis (assembly GCA_004027165.1). Lineage (NCBI taxonomy): Eukaryota > Metazoa > Chordata > Mammalia > Rodentia > Ctenomyidae > Ctenomys > Ctenomys sociabilis. The sequence goes on along the minus strand of PVKA01000103.1, from coordinate 72,441 downwards.
AGGTTGGGGGTGGAAATCGGCTCATGGCAAACACTTAGGTAAAAAGAGAGAAGCAGCTTCGTTTTGTTTCAGGGCTTCCTGCTGCACTCGGGGCCATTGTCTTGGTGCATGAGGACCTGAAAGAAACTTGTTAGCCACTTGTCATGTCAGATCCTGAGCGCTTGTCCTGACACAGCTGTCAGCCTCCAGCTCGTGCAGTTCAGGGACATACAACAAAAAGGCAGCAGCATGAATTATTTATTGCTTCTCGTGCAGCTAAATTCTGTGATAAGAAATTAAGACACTTCTGGAGAAGGTGCTGGTTTAGGAAGAAGGATTTTGATGAGAGAGTATATTTCTTCAAGTAAGAGCAGCGTATGGGAGGGAACTTCCTTCAGATGGGCCCAGGAGGGGCAAGCTTTGTATTTCTGGCCTGAATGTGGTGGCCTAGAGGAACTTTTTTTGAACTGTGACCATATGACTATTCACTTTTCAGTGTGCAAAAATGAGCTTCAGGTCCCTCAGAGTGTCAGGGATCCAAATGACATGTGCTGCTCTGGTGGCTGGCATGTGTGTGTGCGTGTGGCTTGTCTAGAACACAGGCACTGCCTTAGGAGAGAAACCAAATTTGGGGTTTTCCAAGGGTGAGATTTGGAGAGACATCTTCAAACTAGTCAAGATGCTTCAGAAGCTAAGCTTGCAGCTGTGGCCATTGATAACTCATTACATGGAAAGGGGCATATTGAAATCCAAATGCACCATTCTTACCATTTCCAACTGGAATATTATCCCTCATTTGAAATTCCTGTTAGCATCCTCCTGTACGTGAAAACCCCACACTCACCATGGTGAAGTGGTCAGTCTGCAGCTGTAATGGGTGCTGACCTTACGCAGTTTTATCTGTGCAGTGCTAAATGCCTTATATATTTATTACATCATTTTAAACGAACAGCCCAGGTGTTTGAATAGCATACAGAAAAAGGAAGATCACTTTCCCACACAAGCACAGTACAAGAGCATCCCCATATAGTGTCCTTTGCAAACAAAGGCTTTCTCTTGGGGACCCCCAGCCACCATCTCGGCAGCCCACAGCACTCAGCCCAGGAGCAGCTCATCCTCGTATCCAGGTGTCAGGGACATCGGCTCACAGGAGAGCTAGAACTGAAGTTCTTGGGAAAAGGAAAATTCATATTTTTAAATACTGATGGAGTTTTAATAACATCTAAATTTCAAATACACATAGATGTATTTATATATGTTTGTGTATGTGTTCATGTGCTCTTATTCATGTGTGACATCTGTTTGTATAAATTATGTGTATATGTTTGTATATGTGCATATGGGTTGTGTGCACATGTGCTTATGTGTTAATGTATTTGTGTATAATGTGTTTGTATTTGTGTATGTGTTTATATATATATATGTGTGTTTGTGTGTACATGTATGTGTTTGCAACTTTTCATGTATATGCATTCAGTGTAGGTACATAGGTACATACTTGTATGTATGTTCCTATGTTCGTGTTCCTGCATGTGTTTATGTATTTATGTATGTATGTGTTCATATGAACCCATGTCTGTGTTGGTGTATGTGTGTGTGTATGTGTATATGTGGTCTTATGCATGTGTGTACATAGCAGTAGGCTTGGCCTGGTGAGCTGCCTGCAAGCCATGCATGTTGAGTACAGTCTCCCAGCACTCCCACTGCTACCCACCTCTGAGCAGGCCACATCTGCCACCGCTCACCATCTGTACCCAGGTGTGTGTCAGAATCCACTGGGTCCCAGCCCCCTGCTCCTCTCACCTTGCCTGTGATCCTGGACGTCCCTGCTGGTCCCGGAAGGAGCGCTCAGTAATTCATCAGTAAAGAGCTCAGATTCCATCTTCAACTCTGTGGAGGATGCCTGCTCGCTCCCTGACATCTCTGCACTCCTGGAACCCATGGGAGTCACTCTGATGTCCAGTCACAGAAGCACAGAGACAACATCATGGACTGGCAGCTCCATGATGTTGTGAATGTGTGTGAATTTAGGATCATTAGGCTCGCTTTCTTGGGCTCCTTAAGGCCTGGCTGCTCCTGAACCTGAAAAATATTTTCACATAGTTCAGCTGACTCTTTGCCACTTAACTTCAGTTCACTGTTTCCTACATAGTGAATAAATGGGCATTCCTCATTCCCCAGATTTTTTTTTTTTTTTTTTTTTGTATTTTTAGTACAAGGTCTCCAGGATCTCACTACATAGATTGAACTCGTAGTGATCCACCTGTGTTCAGCCTCCCAAGAGCTGGAATTACAGGCACTGGCCACCACGCCCAGTCTCAGTCGCCTTCTTACCATGCCCTGCAGGCGGGGCCAGCTCGGCAGGCCTGGGATGGAACCTGGCTGCTGGTCTGCCTCAGCAGGTGCTTTAGTCTGCTGAGCTATTTGCCCCAGAAGATTTGTTTAAAAAAGGTTGCTGGCCTTCAGCTCCACCCCATGAGGATGAGCACAGCGCCCACAACGCCCATCACATGCTGGTGAGAGGCCCACAGTTGTGGCTCGTCCTTCCTCGGAAAGCTAAAAGGGTTGCTTCCTAGTGTACTAGGGAAGGAGCGCTTCCAAGTCACTGCAGCTGCAAGCGCTGTGACCTGCAAGCTTGACACCTAGGGAAGCAACACTTTTCGTGTGAACCTCTCTGCCACCCCAAAGCAGGGGCCAGCCGGCAGGCGCATGCCAATGACAGAACACTCTGGTGGCTTTGTGTAGCATATATGCTGTGCAGATCTGTCTGCACTATTGTCAATCAATATCACATTTGTGTGGATCTGAGGAACAAAACCAGATTTCACACAGCTTTCCAAGGAAAACTTTGTGAAAAGCCACGGGCACCTTCTTTCCTTTACTATTCAGCTCATGGATCAACCTCGGAAAGCAGGTGGTGCTGAGCAGGGTATATTGGGGGCTGGAGCCCTGGTGAGGGCCGAAGACGATGTGTGGAGTGGCCGGCCACAGGGTGTGCCCATTTGAGGCCTTCCAGAGCACGTGGCCAGCGCTGTGCAGCCCTTGGAGGCCAGAGCTGCCTCAGAGGTGATGCATGAGCACTGCCTTCAAGCTGCATTTCACAGTATCAGTATTTTGACTAATTTGCCCAAATGGAAAATGGAAGCATCAATGTAATAATTCTTAAAGGAATTAAAATTATGGACTAATTCATGCACACACGCACACACTTAATATGCCGTGTTACTTTAAACCAAAGGATCAGCACCCTGACTGTCCGACAGTAGGAGCCGCAGTGAGCAGTCAGTGACATTGTTGATGTAAATGTAGCTCTTGACAGCCCGCAGCTGGGGGGCCTGGGGGGGGCAAGTGACTGACCTCACACATTTTAGCCCCAGGGTAATCATCCAAGTAGCCTTCGGACTGAGTGTCTTTTGGTTCTGTAACTCAAAGCCTATTTCAACTAATTTATAAGGCTTGACCCTAATGCTGTAGTTGGGGTTTCTCTGAGAACAATTAAACTGCTTGAAATTTATGGCAAGTTCCTAATTGCATATCAAACTCCTCTTGTTAGAAACATTCATCTTTCTTGGTACTTAAAAACTAAAACCTGAATATGATGGACCATCACAGCATAGTTGCCCAGTTTGTAAGATGAGACTGCTGCTTGTTCTGTTCACGTTTGATTTTGGGATAGAAAAGAGCCATGGAAATCCTGGCCACACCTGTGGCCCCACCCTGTCCAGTCCTGTCAAGTCTCATCCTTGCCCCCTCCCGCCCCTACTGTCCCTTCCCTTTTCCCCTCCCATCCCTCCCTCCCCCGCCTTCTTCTCTCCTCCCCTCCCTTCCCCTCTGTCCCCTCCTCTCCCCCTCCTCCTGCTGTGTGCCCCTCTCCTTCCTCCTTCCCCCTTCCTGAGCTCCACTGTGTAACCAGGCACATTGTTTTCTCTCTAGGTAAACCAAGGCAGCATTCCTGGATAGCCAAGATGTGCTCCTGCAAGGTGTGCTGAGTGGAGTCATGCCGCAGAAGCCTGGACATCACTGTTATAGACATTGCAAACCTGTAAAGCAGTGCTGCTGTTGGTCCACCATGGATTTGCTGGATTCGTTAGCCAGAGCACACTGAATGTACAATTCCTGATGGAAAATGCTCATATTCCTCTAGCAAATGAGTGCCTCAGTCAGTGATGGCAAACCTGTTGGAGCTTTCGGGGATATGAACAGCCTGCTCTAGCATACATGCGGTAGATTGGCCATCACTGCCCACAGTATTCTGTCTCCCTGCTCCTTGTTCTCTGCTCACATTTTCAACAACAAATGCCAGCCCACAGATACAAATGTAACAGTGCTTTGAATTTGTTTCCATTTTTTCAGAACCTGAGTTATATAATAAACAACATTAAAGCCAACCTAACACACAATTTAACATTGTTTCAGTTCAATGTATGTAATCGAATTTGGTTTGTTCGGTGAGAACATTTTGTGCTGGTAGGTGCCCTCATGCCCTCATGCAGAGCGGAGGTTGCAGTAAGTGCCACCTTTGAGCATGCAGCGCTGCCAACAAGTAGTCAACGTCCTGCTGTCATCAGTCTAAACAAATGCTGCATGTTGCCGTAGCTGCTGCACCCAGTGACCCAGCAAGTGTGGGCTGCAGGGACATGGAACACGGACGTCCTGGGGTAAGGGTTGAGCTTCTTGGCCATAGAGGGCTGGGTTGGAAGAGGAGCTGCTTCCAACATGCACAGCTGGCTTGTATTAAGTGGCGCTCTTGTGGTTCTTTTCCCAGAAAGAGGCTTCCCTAGCAGGAATTTTCAAGCTAAAATATGCGAAGTAATACAAATTGGAGTTGACGTCAAGTGCTCGTCTATTAAGGCTGTTAGTGATCTGATTTACTTACTGTAACTTATATCATTCTTTGATTTATAGAAAATCTTCAAAGCTTATTAATGTGCTTATATTATGAATACAAATATTGCCTATCTATAGAAAAATGTATTAAATATATGATGCATAGTCCTCTCTATCTTAAGAGAGAATTTCTTCTCTTCAAGTCAATGAACACATTTTGAGCACCAGAGGCAGTTTCTGCACTGGGGCAGAGGAGAGCGCCTCACAAGGCTGATGCCCGGCCAGGGTGCAGACATTAAGTGTGGCCCTCTGAGGAGGTCCAGGTGGTCTTCTGTGTTTCCTAGAAGTGATCCTTGTTGGAAATTACATCTCAGTTGTGCTTCACAAACTAACTTGTGGATTCAAATGATCTAGGGAATTAAAACCCTCTGGAAATTGGCCTGTGTGCTTTTCTCCCCGGGGGAAACATAGCCATAAGCCACTGGAAACAAATCCCAACATGAAGGAAAGTAATGCTGGGGATGCAGCTCAGGGACACCACGCTCGCCTGGGAAGCGCAGGGCCTTAAGTTTGATGCCTGGTACCCAACAAAAGGAAGGCAGCAGTTTGGCAAGGGGGCATTTTCCAGCAGGATGGGTTCTGGCCTTCGCAGCCACCACAGGAACGGCCCCACGAACACCTTGAGTGCAGGTTAAGTCACTGAAGTGATGTCCTCCCTCAAAAAGCGACAGCTTTGTGCCCAAAACCTGCTTGTGCACTCAGTTTGACATTTATTAAAAATGCGCCCCATCACTTTCATAGTTGCATCTTATCATTCTCCTTCTCAAAGATAAAAAACAGAACAGTTGCCATGCCTGGCATTTTCTCAGGTCTAAGAAAACCAGTATTGAGCCCCTGAAAACTTATTTTCTGATACTACTCGTATAGGAAATTAACCCTGACTTTACTAAACAGAGGTTCAGAGAGATAAAACGACCCTTCCATAATACCCACAGGCAAATGTGCTTTTGACACAAATTATAAAATCCATCTAGATGATTTGCTTATACTGACTGAGGTTTGGCATGCTTCAATCCCTGCTGTTGTGGGAAGACTCTGCAAACTGCTGCCCAATGAGTGGGACTGGCATGTGGTGACCCCAGCTGCCTTCACATAGCTGCAAGTAGGAACTTGTTTTTCATGTGACCCATTCCCCCTATCCTAGGTGAGCAGTGGGGTCACTACATCCACCAGTGTGTTTGTATCAGTCTTCGTGTCAGTGTAATGAACACGTCATGAAAATTATCTTGTGTTTATTTTTCGGGAAAAAGACTGTTTATTGTGTGTTCAAGTTCATAAGTGTGGATTCTTCTGCTCATGGTCACGGTATGTGGCATGCTAGTCCTGCTATGCCCTGGCTTTCTACCACATACTGGCCATGTCTGAGCTTCAGAGGCACCTCAAAGACAGTGACCACAAGGTGCAGTGTGTCCAGGCCATGGTCTCCAGTTCTCTGTCATCGTAGGAGTTCACAGGGCCCAGATGCGAGTTGCTCTGAGCTGGGTCATGGATGTTCTACCTACAGGAGACACATGGTGTCACAGACATGCAGAGGTGGCCTCGAGCCTCTCATTTGCTCTTCCTGTTAGAAACTAAGTGAACCCATCCCTCCTAGAAACATGACCGGAAAACATTTCTCTGAAATTAATGTTTGATCTGTAGATGGTAGTATTGGAGTGACTTCTGTTTCCTTTTCTGTACATCATTTTCCCATCTTCTACATTTTTAAAAGCCTTTGGTAATAATTCGGATCAACATTTTAGAAATGAAATTGCTTCTCTTCAGTATTTATATGGCACATAAAGAATCATGCAGTGAGTCTATTTAAAATGAAGGCTTAGAATGCATTGATTCCAAGTGATTGTAAAATCTTTCCATTGAATTGACTTATAATGTTTTTAATTTTACTTTTTAAAAGTCTGTATTTTAAGCTTTTATGGTTTGGTTGCTTGATAATTTAAAGACAGAGTATTAGACACTTATTCTCCACAAAATATTTCCTAATCCATATACAAATTGCCCACTGTTATGTTTAAGTTCCCAAGAAGGACTGCAGCTTTGCAGACGTCCACAGCACTGCCACACCTTCGAAGCTCTGCGGAGGGTTGCCGCTCCCAGCGCAGTCTTTCGGATCATAACGCTTGGCTTCAGAAGCAGTGGTTTCAGGGTCCTTGCTCAGCTGGGGCCAACCGATGTTGTCGCAGAAAGGCGAAGAAATGCCCAATGGGTCGTTGGAGATCTGGCCTTCCCCAGGGTCCTCGGGAAGGGTGGCTGCCCGTTTCCAGCAGGGCAGGACCAGGGGAGGTCTATGCTGCAGCCCTTACTGACTTTCTTAGACCTAAGCTTTTAAGAGCAGATAACATAACATTGGATTTCTTTTGCAGTAGATGTTAGACCTGTTGTATTAAAATATGTTTCTCCTGATCCTTCCGTGTTTTGCCTCTCCCAGGTCTGGGAACCTGCTTGTTAGGTCTAAGATGAATTTACCTTTATCCCAGAAAGCACACTGCCTGTAACGGACTGGGACAGCAGCTTCATCAGAAACGTGATTATGCGAGGTAGTAAGAAATAGTTTAATACCGCGTGAAACCTGAAGGCACGCAGCACTGCGCATGTGTGCGGCGCGTTCCCGAGTAACACCGGAATGCAGGCAAGGAGGCTCCCTTGACGCCACTGCTCCCATCACCTTTCCCTGTGGCACAGACACCATTTCCTGCCATCCACCTAGGGAATCCTTCTGTGTTCAATGCCTGACTAGCAGGAAAGGTGGCGTGTATCCCGTTCAGAGACGTAAGGTTCTTAACACCAAACATAATTAGCACATGTTTAATACAACACGATGACTGGATCTGCAGAGTGCCAGACGCCAGCAGAACGCTGACGTTCATAACAGCATGGAGCGGCAATAAGCAGCTGGCACGGGCTCCCACTGCCCATCACTCGCGCACTTAGCAACCATTTTAATTGCAATTATCTGGCAAGTCATCCATCGGCCTTTCGATCTTACTGGTGCATCTCTAGGACAGTGTCTTCACACAGCTTGGTGAGGCAGAGTCACACCCTGCTGACATCTCCGAGACAAAGGCCACCTGGGGTGCGTCCCAGCTGTGGGCAGGCTGCCCTGTTAGACCCTCAGCCAACTACATTTCCAGCCAAAAATAACCTCGTATACTACCAAGAATGCCTTATGTTTTTCTACATTTGCATCAATTTATAGTTATGTTCTACTGAGGAAAGTTTTTTCACTTGCTGTTCTGTTTGAATGTCTGCCAAGGTCGGGGGAATAGGAAGATTCAGGAGCCCACCTGGCATGGAGCTGCGGCAGTCAGGATGTACTGGAGGGTTTGTTTTGTTTTGTTTTTTAAATAAAAATGAAGATTTTCTTAGATCAGCTCATATCAGTATTCAATATTTCCATCAATCCAATCAGAGTCCAAAAGTCCGCTGCAGCCAGAATTTTAGCTAAGAGTGAAGTGGCGCTAAAGACTGTACTGGGTCCTCCTGGAGTCCCCGGACCTTCTCAGGCCCTGTGGCTGCTGCTCCGTCCTGGCTGTGCCGAGGCTCCCTGCCATGTAGGGGGCAGCAACGCGCAAGGCTGACATTTCCTCCGTCCTCAGCCCTCGCCAGCACACGCGCATGCCAAGCCTTGCAGAAGAGCGGAGGGCTGGTGCGCAGGTGAATTTCTCCTCATCCCCTCCCCTGTCCGAGGCTCTGTTTCAAGGCAGCGCTGAACACAGCTCTCCTAATGTGAAGGGAACCAGCAGACCCTACACGGCCGCCCCTTGCAGAATTCAGAGTTTACTCTCCTGCGCACGCGCATATTAGGGTGCTGTCTCTGTCTCCCAGGATCTCACTTGTTTACCTCTTTCAAAAGAAAAAGGTAGAAAACCGCTGTAGCTTGCTGCTGCTGAAGCAGTGGATACAAGACTGCCCCTTCTGTAGACTAGGGAACCCACATGTGAATAAATGCATTTTCTCTCATCACCCTCACAAGAGACGACGACGACAGCCTTCCGTGAGGTTCTGGGTGTGAGTCCCAAGAAGGCGGCGGATGGCCATACTGGGCCATGTGAGCATGGGCCACCAGGGGCTGGGAGTCCCTGCTTTGCCTCCGCGCTGCCCTTCTGTGCCATATCCTGGCGCGTCACGGTCTGCAGCATGACAGATATGGCTCTGCGCAGGTACGTGAGGGCTCTGCTACTCGCCCATGGGCATGCCCACTACACCAGAAGTCCAGTGTGAGTTACAGTGAGATGGGAAGCCGCTAAGTCCCAAGGAGCAGAGACCATCGGGTGCTGGACAGCGAGGCAAGGTCGCTGTCCTCTTGCACAGCCCACTTCCCGAAGCCTCCTCCTGTCAGCTCTTCGCACCCTGACCTCCTTTCCCATGTTCCGTTAGTGCACTGAGCTTTCTCAATCTGGGCTGAACTCAGAGCTTTGTCCTGAACTGCGTCCCAGCCCCCCACTTAACTCTGCCTTTGGAGAGGGAGTCTCTCCACGAGGCTGAAGCACCCAGGTTGAGCTCAAACTTACCACCTCCAGCCTTGGCCTCTCAGCTGCTCAGATCACAGGCCTGTGCCACCAGCCTAGCAGTGGAGATGTGCTAGATAAGGCCGTGTGAGAAGCACTGGCCTTGGGTCCCTGAGCTGCACTTTGTTAATTATTTGATAGCATCAAAATAGTTTCATGGAAAACTCAGCACCTCGATGCCCTCCCCTGTGCCTGGGGACTAATAATTCCTCGCACACCACATGCGTGTACTGTGACCAATGACTAGAACATCAACGATAACTAAAAGTGCTACAGACCGGCAGTACTTGACCATAGGCTTTTTTTTTTTTATTTTTAGAGGCATAAATATGTTTATTAGGCAGAACTGAAAGGAAACAGCATGAGGCCTGAAGAGAGCCATGAGGCCTGGAGCCGGGTGTCCGTGCCTTTGGAGTGGAGGTCTGTGGAGTCTGTGGGTCTATGGGAAGCTCAGGCCTGGCTCTGGGAAGGGCCCTGGGGTAGCACAGGAAGAAAGGAGACCACGCACTGGAGATGGCACACTCACAGGAGAAAGGCAGGGCGTAATTGTAATGTTGGCTTTTTTCTTCTTCTTAATACAGGATCTCACTATGCAGCTCAGGTGCGTAGTGGTTCTCCTGTCTTACCTGTGATTGCAGGTGTGTGCCACTACACCCAGTCTCTGTGGCCAGCATGGGTATGCCCAACTTGGCACCTTGAGCTTAGACCTCCCAGCTATCTCCCCAGTCCTTGCTCTGTGTGTGTGTGTGTGTGTGTGTGTGTGTGTGTGTATGTGTGTGAAGATGAGTGATCTGGGGTGTTTGCCTAAACACATTTTTTGGTTTTCTCAACAAACTGATTTGGGCTCATAGTGTCCTTAAAGGTTAGGGTGTATCAGAAAGGAGGCATAGCCTCACCTCAGGGTCAGCCCTGGACAGCCTTCTAACTGGGCTGCTCTTAGGCTCCTGTCTTCTTAAAAGTATACTTCTCCTTGTGTCCTGCCTGACTTTGTTTCTTCTCTGACCTCACCCTGCCACTAGTTTTAGTCATTTTCTTATGGAACACAGAGGGCTGAAGCCCGTCTTTTTGTAGCTGTTCTGCAGGCTGAGTTGGGGTAGAGCTGACCCTGCCCAGCAGGGACCAAGGCCTGGCTATGACTCAAGCAAAGGAGACAGGGGAGTGTTGGCCTGTGTAGTTCAAAGAGCCATGGTGTTTGCTGGCTTCAAGGCTTGGCCATTTTCTGAGGTAGACATCCTTACTGCACCCCAGGGCTGAGCAGGCTTCTCACTCAGATGAGGCAGAGTATTTCGGCATAAACAAGCTACATCGATTATCTCAGTAAAAGCTGCTTTTTAAAAAAATGTTTTATGTAAGCAGGACTCCCAGGACCAGGGTGAGATGCACAGGTTTCAGTAATTGAATTAAAGTTCAAGGCTGTTTCCAGCACAGAGGGTGCTAATAAAGAAAGCAACCATCCTCCCTGATCCTGACAGATAACTGTCCAGGAGTGTGCTCATGTCAGCACTGGAGGGGCCACAGTGCAGCTCAGGCCGTGTAAGACAGCAAGTAGTTTCTCTGTTGCTTTCCACCTACATTCTTGGAACAAAGTAACCCTAAGAAGTGCTTCCGTGCCTTTGTGTGAGATGACAGAGGACTGAGCAAAACATATGAGCACCTGTAGAGGCATCCCAGAGGCCCAGGGATGTGAGCCCAGGAAAGACTTTGTGAAAGGAAAATGGCGTGCCTCACATTAGCCTTTCTGCTGAAGGTGGCATCGTAAGGATATGCATTTGTCATCATGCAAAGCTCTTGAAATGAAGACTTTTGGAAAGTCTACAAAGGAAAGAGTAAAAGGGTCATCACACACCGCCAGAGGGAAGCTTGCTTTACTTTCACAAATCTCAGTAAAATGTCATCTGAATTCTGTCTCAGCTTCTTTCTTCTCTTTGGCCAGGAAAAGGAGAAATAATAATAACAACATGACTGTGGAGATTTTCAATTAAAATGAGCAGTGGGAGCTGCATTCACCCTACCCCTCCCCAAATTTGAAAAACCATTCTTACTAATGCTAAGGAAAGCACAGGAAGTATCCAGCCCTGAGCCAGAAGTGTGTGAAAGGCGCAGGTGCCGATCATCCAGGGCGGCGCAGATGGGGTCCCTCACACCACCAGTCAGCCTGGCTGCTTTGGCAGAAGATCGAGAGCCTCTGCAGCAGCAGGTGGGGACATGCCAGCACGGTGGCACGCAAACGTGGGCCGGTGTCCCAGACAAACCAGAGAACTGCTGTGGCCCGGAATGTCCATCCGAAAGATTTGAAGACAGGGTCTTGAAGGGGTAGTTGTCCTTCAAGCTTTGTAATAGTTTATTCTTTATCTACAGTCATCAGTTCAAGTGTCCGCAGACAGGTGGGTGGCAAGCACAAAGGAGGCGTGTCTGCGGATTGCTGCTCACCTTTTAAGTGGAAGTAAGTGCTAGCGCAGGTCACCTGAGCAGCACTGAGGCATCCTGCTAAGTCGGTCACCACACACAGGTTCTTAGCAACTCCACCCAAGGGTGGTGCCTACATGCTCAGATTCAGAGAGACAGGAAGTAGAATGGTGTGGTCAGGGCCGGGGGGAAGCGGAACTAGGAGCAGCAACCTGCAGCTGATGGACAGGAAGTTTTCAGTTTGCAGAGAAAGAATACCCAGGCAGAAAGTTAAAGGGAACGCCATGGCTTTCATTTATGCAGCTCTGTAGATCCAGTCTCAGTTCACTAGGTGCACAGCAGAGGAGGAGTGAGCAATAGCTGGAGCATCTTGGCCAGAAGCACTGTGCTCCCGAGAGGCTTTCTCTCCTCTGTGTAGAGGACCCAGCTCTGGAAGGACAGAAAGACAGGTGGAGAGTCTATCCCTTCTGTGCGCCGAGGAGCACAGCCCAGGGTGCAGCAGTAGCCCCCTGAGGTAGCTGGAATGATGCGAGCTGGTGGTGGGCAAGAAGTCGGCCTTAGAAGACTAAGCGCTTGCTTAGGTAAGCGCAGGGACCAGGGTTCGATCCCTGGTTCCCCATGCCATGCCGGCCCCGCCTTCGGGTACGCTGAGCCAGTGATGCAATCCAGGCATGGTGGCACACACCTGTAATCCCAGCACATGGGAGGCAAAAAGCAGGAAGATCACTATGAATGTGGGCTGCATGCATAGTGAGACCCTGCACCCAAAAAAAAAAAAAAAAAAAAAAATAGAAAAGAAAAATGCAAGAAGTCGACCTTGCTGAGGGGGCACACAATTGCAGCGTGTGGCTGGGCTTCCTGCTGCCTTGGTGACAGGCATTGTGTGTGACAGAAAAGAGAGGAGGCCTGTGATGCTGGTGCCCAAGACAGCCCAGCGGTCAAGAATATAAGCAACTGGGCTGAGAATATAGCTCAGTGGCATAAGTGCCTGCCTGGCAAGCACAAGGTCCCGGGTTCAATCCCTGCTACTGAAAAAAAAAAAAACAACCCATAAATGATCATTATTATAAGTTGTGACTCTAGTGACAGCAACAAAACTATCAGAAAATGTAGGAACTGCATGAAGAAATTGGAAAATGCAAGGAGAACAGCTAAATTCTCATTCACCTGGTGCATTGCTTATGCCTGCTCATCAAGCCATTTCAGTATGCATGTGCTGTTGTAGAAAAATGGGGATAAAATAGAAGAATCGTGAAGGCTGAGAATTTATGTTAATCTACGAGTGAGTTGAACGCCACTTCACAAATTGTGTTCAGGAGGATGTGGATGAACTGTCTTTGCAGGGTGCTGAGGGGTGCCTGGCCCAGAGGCAGCCCTCGTTTGCCTTTCTCTGTTGCTCAGGCACCTGCTTGGAGCTGGCCCTGTCTGTGGGGGCCCCAGCACATGGCTTCCCCCCAGGGATTGTCACTGGTGCCGCTAGGCCGCCGTGACAGTGAGTCACCTGTGATGACTGTGTGCGACATGGTGGTGCTCTTCATAGCAGGACTGTCTCTGTACCTAGAGGCCGCCCCGGTGCTTCCCAAAAGTTGGCGCCAGAGTTCCCAGCTGGTGTCCAAAAGGTGCCCCAAATTAGCACACTGCAAATGTGACATTTCTCTGCCATTTTGCAGTTTGTAACAATTCTTTAAATTCTGTATGCATGTGCATTTTTGTTCATTAAATTCAAAAAGTCCTAGTACCAACACTTGCTGAGTTTCTCAACAGCTAGGGGATTTGCCAAATCCTGCATAGGCAGTCAGCTGTGGAAACAGGAAGACTTTGCAAGGCTGCAGCACAGCTCTTAGCATCCAGGTTCTGCCATCAGAGCCTCTGTGTCACCAGAGCCCCTCAGAACTTCAGTCTTCTCTGTGGTCTCCAGGCTCCTGCCAGGACGCAAGAGCTACAACTTGAAAAGCACGAGTGTGCTTCATCTACTCTTGTTCAGCGCGGTTGTAGCTGGTGGGGCCAACAGCAAGGATGTTGCTGCTTTTTACAGATGTTGATCAGCAAATTATGGATGTGATTAAAACAGAAAGAACAGGCACTGCTGTGCGGCCAGCCTGGCACCACCCGTGCCGCTGTGTCCCTTGGCCGGAAGCCCCTCGTGGGGCTGCAGTCTCCCCCTTCCCTCCCCCTTCCCCTCCCCTCCCCTCATCCCTTCCTCCTCTCTCCCTCCCTCTGCAATCCACCCACAGACCCAGAGCAGGGACTCGGCTCTCTTGGCCACTGCCCTGGCACTCCACAGCCACCAAGCCACACCGTTCCTCCAAGCCTCCACCATGCTGATGTCCTTCCCATCCTCTTCCTTGGCACAGCACTGTCCAGCACCATGGGGTTCTCTGGGTCAAAGTACCCAGCTACCTCGGGCCCTGGACAGGGTGAGCTCCTGTGGTGCTCTGTGCATGTGCAGACTCTGGTCCAGCTGAAAGGGGCCTTTCAGCTAGAAAAGTCAACCACCCAGCTCTTGGGAAGCTGAAAGCAAGATCTGTGTAGTGAGACCCTGTGGACCTTGTACTAAATACATTTTTAAAAAGTCCACAGAACGGTCTCTCAGCCAGAGTAGCTGAGTCCTGTTACATCTGAGATATGTTACATCAGGGTCCCTCCATGGTCTTTCTTGACCAGAAAAACAATTTAAGGGTGATTTCAGCTCTTTCAACAAAACTATTAGCTCAGTTGCCAAAGGCAGGGACTTCTTCGCCTCCAAGTGCTTAGCACCTTCATCCAGGGAATTCTTGGTAGAGAGACGGGCTGTGAGTTCCCGTACTTAGCAGCAGCCCTGGCCACTACCACATGTGCCAGCCACGTGTCCCGTGATCTCCAGTTATCATCAAGAATGTCTCTGAGTATCGCCAAAGGCCCCTGGAAGTTAGCATAGTACCTGGCAGGAAGCACTGGTCTAAAGTAAAATTCTGAAAGAAATTCCCAGGCAAATATCGGGAACATGTTTTGTTGTATATTCATTTCAGAATGAAAGATGGTATTTGCTTCAGAATAAAGGCACAGCAAGGATTGAAGCAGAAATTAACTATATAAACAAACATTGCCTATACTCCACCCTGTCCAAGTGAGGGGTGAGCGCAGCGCCAAGGGCCTGGGAATGCTAGCCAAGGGCCAGGTGCTTTGTAAACTTGGAGAGCGATGGTGTCTCAGCACTCTTGGGGCTCACTGACTGCATACATGAACTTAGCTGCTAGCTAAGAGGTCTCTCTTCACCTTTTCCTGATAGGAAAACCTTGGCCCTAAGTGGTTCCTATTTCCCACCTTTTCCCAGGGTGGAATCTTGGTTGCGGCCTTGTCTAGCTGAGCAGGTCCTTCGAGCAGCTGAACACTTTCTAGCTGGAGAGGGCTGGGTTCCAATGTCACGCCCAACAGTGGAGACCGAGTCCTGCCGTGCATGTGCATGGGCTGTGGGCATCTGTCCCCACCACCTGTGCCCTACGTAATGCTGTGGGTGTCCAGAGGAGAGTGCCACCCCTGGTCCCCACTGGGCAGTGGCCGATGTTCGCCCACATCTTGGCTGCGTCTCCTACTCCTGCAGCAACAAGCCTCTGCCCAGAGAGTGGTCACCACCCATTCCTTACTCTGCACCTGGAAAACCAGACAACTTCCTGATGCCCTGCACCCAGGTCTCCGCTGCTTCTCTGCCCTCCCCATATGCTTTCTGCCCTGTTGTGAGTGAGCTGGCTCATCTCTTCCCTCTGAGATCTGCTGTGCATGAAATAAATGGGCCCTGGACATAACAGGCTTTAAAGGAAAACATCTCATTTGAACTCAAAGACGTTTTCTTGGTGCACCTTGCCCTCTCCCCTCCACAACAATGCACACTGTTGACAACAGAGAGAGCAGTGGGTGTAAGAAACTGCCGGGAGCATGTAAGCCAGGTCCTTGAAAACCAGGGCATGCTCAGCCTCATCTCCTAAAGGCAAATGCTCTCTAGAGTAGGAGAGTGTAGCAGCAGGACAGGTGACTGACAGCTGGCCATGCTGTGGGGTCTGGACTTCAGTCAGACACCAGTGGGGTGACTGTGAAGGCGGTGGTGAGCTGCAGTTCCACTCCGATCAGCAGACTCTGCGGGATGTGGAGGCCCTCGATAGCCTGGTCCAGCACTGTCCCAGCGAGCACAAGGCATGGCACGCCAGTTCTAGGCTTCGCAGCAGCACCTGGGACATGCTTGACTCTTTGCTGGATGGGAAATCACTGTCTCTGCCTTAGCCTCTGCCTCCCTCCATCTCTGTGTCTTTCCCCCCTCTGCCTCTCTGTCTCCGTCTGTCTCCTTTCCCTTTGAAGGTATCTAGAGCAGTGGCCAGCACCCTCCTCCTACACAGGGCTGCACAGTGAGTAATACAGATGCCCAACCCCACCAGCAGGCAGGCTGTGGCCTGTGGGCCAGACTTTGCCCATCCCTGGTGTGGAATCCAAGCTGAGGAAGTGAAAATCCAGCATCTTGCAGGGCAGCCGTCAGCCTGGAGGCCCTGTGGTCTGGACTCTGGGGGCCGCAGAATGCAGGGTGCAGCCTGGTGTCCCCACAGTGTGTGCCAGGGCAGCACAGATGGTGACAGTAGCTTTTTTCTGGTCCCTCACGCTGACACCCACCCCTGCACCATAAGGAAACACAGGCCTCCCAGCTCAGCCTAATGTGTCAACATTTAAGAGAATTTCCTTTCAGGGTTCTGTTCTGGTGCCAGGTGCCACAGCATACCAGTTCTGTGTAGAGATTTCAAAATGTATTTTGTTAGCACAAGAAAATTAATAGCTGTGGAAAGAAGAAATGGGACTCTCTTCTCCAGAATCAGGCGGAGGAGCCACCTTTATCTGCCCTGGTGTTAATAAACCCTCCCTTGGGACTGACTTTCTGCAGTGTGGAGAGTGAAGGGGGTGCCAAAGGACCCAGGTGGGCCTCGCCCCTGTCCACAGAGGGTGAGTGCTCCGACCATCCCCCTGAGGGGAGATCAAAAGCTAAAGTGGACACAGAAAGTGCTGTATTTCTTGTATTTTTCTATCAACAAAATGTGCACACATCCAACTACAAAGGATACCTTGTCCATGCCAGCAGTGTTTATGTTACAACATGAATTTTTGTTGTTTATTTGGTACAGAGTTTCACTAAATAGTTTGAACTCATAGTGATCCTCCTGTCTCAGCCTCCCCAGTGCTGGGATTATAGGTGTGTGCCACCATGCCCAGTTCCAGACACCTGTGATGGAACTCGACACTGTCGAGATATGTCCCCAGCCCCTACAACATGAATTTTAAAAGCAAAAGTGTCACATTGTAGCAATGTTTAGAACCTCCTCTCTTTATGGTACCCTCCTGTAAGCTCTTGCCTTACTACTGACCTTGGCCACAAGAAGATAAAGTCATTTTTTAAGCCTTGTCAGCAAATATTTTCCTCTGCTGTTCTAAGCCACCTTGAATTTTAGAGGGAAAATAGTGAAATATGGAGCAGCATACAGAAAACACTGCACTGCCATTCTGACCTCTGTGGCACAGGTGCTGCTTGGGGGAGAATCCCTGCCCATGTAGGACAGCTTTGCACGCGCTGTCCCACCCGGTGACGCCACTGCTGCCTCAGCACGCATCGCCCTCATCACAGCCGAGTTTGGCGCGTGCCCAAGACCTGGGTGCGGTGGCCTACCAGGCAGTGCCGCCCCTGGAGAGGACAGCAGGGGCTGCCCAGGCTCTGTGGCAGCCGCCAGTCCTGGCCCTGCTGGGTGGGGCCCAGAGGAAACTATTCTGAGAAGGCAGCCATCCTGGCCTTCCCTGCGGCCTCGGGGAGGGGTCTGGAGCATCAGTGGGGCCCGCGCCGTCCTCCCAGGTGCCAGCTCAGTGCCATGTTTTGCTTAGAGGATGGCTTGTCAGAGATCCTTTAGTAGGGAATTGAGCAAATGCCTTCGGCACCAGAACTGTCACGGGGGCCAGCTCTGCTGCTTTCTTGATGTATGTTGACTTGGACAGTTTTCTCCCTTTCTCAGGCCTCTTTCTTAAGAATGGAGACCCCAGTCTAAGCCACATCATCTCACAGGCTAAAGTGGGCTGGCCTTCCCAGGGTCCCCACGGAAACAGCTTGTAGCCCCGAGGCACTGGAGGACAGACAGGGATTTGGGAGTCGGGCTTCCAGATGTGAAGTCAATAATGTTCCTAAGAAAGACCCAGAGCCCTTAAGAGAGGGTTAAATGTTGCCCAGTCGTTTCCATGTAAAAGCTAGACTAATGGTGAGTCTCAGAGGCTACGTAAAAGCCATACTTTGGCATGAACAGGGCTACACCTGGACACAGAATTGGTCCTCTGAACACAATCGTGCTTAAGATTCCCAGAGGAGGAACTGAGTGGCTCAAGTGATGTCTCAAACTGAAAACAGCATGAAGCACCAGTGATTTCAGCAGGGTGGTCCTGACCAGCAGGACTGGTGTCTCAAATCATTCAGATCGCAGAATGTACCAGTATCTAGATAGAGTCTGAGGCCTCCAGAGACACAGGAGGTGTGATGTGAAAGCCACTGCCCAGCTGTGTGGTGGAGGGGACCTGGAACACCTGGCAAGGGGCACCATGCAACTGGGGCTGGGCAATAGGTCAAGAGTGTATTTGGAGAAAGCGCCAGGAATTTGGTCATAACCTGAGAGCAAGAAACTGTTATTCCTGTGGCTAAGGACAGAAAACATCCCAAAGAGAGGACACTGGGAAAAAATGTTTGCAAATAATGAATAGAAACCAGTACAAAAATATCCGACCCAGGACACTACAGAATTGGGAACGCTAGCGGCCCTAAGCCATCCAAGGCTTCCGCACTCCTCGAAGCCTGCTTGCACTTTTCCTGTCTTCATTGTCTAGACACCAGCCTTGAACCAAGAGGCAGCGTCCTGTCACTCCGTGTGAGTTTCAGATGGCAGGATGTCCAGGAAGGGACAGTGGCACCAAACCTGTCACAGGTCAGAACAATCCACACACGGCCTGATGTCCCCTCTGCAGCTCATCACTGTGGCCTTCAAAAGAAAGAGTGAACAAGAGAGGGCAGAAAATACAGACTGCTGCCCAGAATTCCTGTGTTCCACAGGTGAGGATGAGCAGAACCAAGACTACCAGCGATGACGCAGGGTGAGCGAGGCCCTCGGGGTGTGCCTTCCGCCCTGTGGTTCTTTTGTACGTGTATTCATTCCACAGCTAAAACGAAAGTTCTAGCGATGTTCTAATGGCCGTTCTGGTGCCATCTGATTCTGTTTCTATTGTGTTTTCACTGGACAAAAGTCTGCTTATTCTGTAGCAAGCTGGGGGCACGTCATCCATGGACGTGGACACGGGACCTTCCCAAGGACCTTGAACCTCGCGTCCCCAGGGGCTCTGTGGGCTCCCAGCTCCTCTCGTCCTGCTCCTGGTCCCTGGCACGGTCCACACTGCACACTCCGTGTCCCTTGCACTCCCCTGCCTGGGGACACTTGCTGGACAGCAGGGAGGTGGAGTGCCAGGCAGCAAGGAGCCGCTTAAGCTTGGGTACTGAACGAGATGTCACTAAGGGCCTTCCTTCCCCACAGCGCTCCCGACTCCAGCAGAGCTGGCCTGCTCCTCCTGCTATCCTAATCCCTGTCCTAACCCCAAGGTACCCATTTGCCCTGAGAAGCCCCGCCTATAGGGCGGTGAGCACTGCGGTCCGAGGATGATTGACCTGTAGATGCCCCACAGGGGGGAAGGCGTATGCGGGTGTGGGCGGTGCCAGCCAATAGGCTTCCAGTCCTGCGCTCTCCGGGAGGCCTGCTGCTGTGGTGCGCTGGCTTTCTGCATGGAGGCAGGTGGTGGGCATGCTGCAGATTGTGTCCCTGTAAGCCTGCCTGATAAACCCCTCCTCCCTGGTGCTTCCTGCCGCTTTGCTTCCCGCCTCTTGTCTGCGGGACCAGGACCAAATTTCTCCATCCGCTGGTATCCTGCAGCTGACTCTGATTCTGCTGACTTTTCAAACCAGTTTTTCAATATTTAAAAGTTAGCTGCCTCTGTGAGGCTGAGGCAGGAAAACTATAAGTTCAAGCCCACCCTAAGCCACTGATCAAATTCCACGGAGAGCTCTCTCAGAACCACTGGTGTGGCACCTGCCTTTGGCTGGAGCCTGAGACGTGCTTCATCGGGCGTGACTGTACTGGTGCCTCAGGGAGTCCACACCAAGGGTTGCACCACCACCACTGGCTGCCTGGTCCCACTGTCTGTCCAGCTCCATGTCCAGCTGAGATGGCCATGCGGCCGGAAGAGGCTTTGGACAGGGCAGCGGTGTGGTGTTGGCTTCTCTCTCCCTCCTCCTCTCTGCTCCTATGTGTCCCAGTTTCCTCTGCCCTGGGTGCCAGTGGGCTACTCTGTCTCCGTGGCTTTTGAGGCTTCTTTTCATGCAGGAAGCACAGCACAGCCATGGACAGCAGGAGCATCACCAGGTACCTCCTAAGCATTCACCAGGATGACAAGGACAAAGTCCTCCAATCCTAGAGGAACCGCATTCTATAGATGAGGAAAGCAAGACCGAGCAGGGCACCCTTTGTCCAAGGTCATGCACAAAATGAGTTGGGCTCCAAACAGATAGACCCCTTGCTTACTTCCTGGGGGCCACCAAAGGCCAGTATGAATGGGGAGCATTTCAGGACATTAAAATAATAAAGGGGCTGCAGGGTCTGGTTGGAATTATAGTGTGTGTGTGTGTGTGTGTGTGTGTGTGTGTGTGTGTGTAGTGTGTATAACAATGTATTAACCAGCATTTTGCTACTGTAACAGCATGCTTGAGCTAGTCACCTTAAAAAGATGGAAGGTTTCTGTGGTTCACAGTCTGCATTCTGTCCTTGTCCCTCACCAGGCCCTGGGACCTGTGGTGAGGCAGCCTAGCTTACCTAAGGAAGAAGCCTTGCTGTGCAGCCAAAGAGCAGAGAAGGCAGACAAGGCCAGCACCCACACCCTCAGAAAGGCCCACCCCAGGCCCACCTCTCAGGTCTCTGCACCTCCTGTACTTCCCAGAAAACAAGCAGTGACCTCAGCCCTGGGGACACTGCAGGCCCGTGGCTAGGCGAGGTGATTTTGAGGGTTACCAGCATGACAGCTGGGCAGGAAGTGATGCTGTGGCATGGGCAGTGTGCTGTTACCCGAGGTCGGGGTAGGGGCCGCTGTCTTGGAGAGGAACGCCGGGCCGCCCGCAACGCCAAGTGATTACTGGCTCCTGCATTAGTCACCTGTCAGGAGCCGCCGCTCGCGCCTCACTCCGACCTTGACAATCCCGGCCTCCTTGCTCAGGAGTGATGGGGTGATGCTGAGGCTCCATCCGTCACACATTCGGATCAGACTGTCATCCCGGGTGACACGCAGCTCGTGGCGGCATGCGGCCAGGACGTCAGCCCCGCCGTGATAACTGCGATGTGTGGCCAGAGCTCCCGAGCAGGCTGATGGCAATCGGCCGCGCCTGTCAGCGCCAGCGCACTGCTGTGACACACGAAGCTGCACCCCGGAAGGACGCGGCTGGCCTTGCTCTTTAGCATAGAGACCAGCTAATTGGGAACGGCTCAGCTGCACCTGCTGGGAGCCTATGGTCACGGGGGGAGGCTCCAGCCCTGAAGGAGCTGGAGTTTCTGGGGGCTCCAACGGTGACGCAGACTCTTGGTGACAACCAAGTAAATCCTTAGAGAAGGTGTCCAGGGCTCCAAAGAGCAAAACCAGACACAAACCCACATGGAAAGACTGAGAGAGTTACATCAGGAAGGTCAGAGTGGATGCTGAGAACCAACAGGCATGTGGTGTGCAGCCTGTGACCTACCTGGCCTTAGCAGTGGCTCGATGGGGTTCAGGATTTGGGGCAGCTCGAGGACTCCAAACACTAAATACTGAGAAATATTGGGAAAATTTTGAAAGGAGAGATTTTACTTACCTTGAATTGTGAAACTAAATGCCCATAGAGTACATGCTGACTACAAACTGTCCACCCTCCCTCCTGGGTATGAGTGAGCCAGGAACACACACACACACACACACACACACACGTAAGAGTTTAGTGGGACCACAGTTCTCATGAGCCTGCTTTGTAACCTGGGATCTGGGGGTGTTTATCTTCCTCCCTGCTGACCAGGGGGCTTTCGGGGATCAAGTACCCCATCTCAGCTTTCTGGTGTCCTGTGCTGGCTCCAGCGTGCAGCCTGGGGCTGGCCAGTGGCAGGGTGCAGCTGCTCAGATGCTAGCGCACAGCACAAGACCCAGGGAGGAGAGCTCAGGAAGGCTGAGAGGGGCTGGGCGTGGCTTAGAGCAGTACCCCCACATCCAGAGGCACCATGCACCGCCTACCTGACACAGATGCTGGTGCACTCTGGGCTCACGGGCGCTTCGCCGCTGAACGGTGTGCACTGCAGGCACTTGGAGGGGAGCAGTGACTGCGGGGCGCAATCCTGTCCCAGTGCAGTGCCTACTCTCCTGTCCCTCCACTCCAGTGCCCCCTGCACGGAGGTCATTTCTGTGGAAGACTGTCAGCTGTGCAGGGGAGCCCTCCCCAGGCTGGCTCTGCTGCGCCC
The DNA here is from genome assembly GCA_004027165.1 of Ctenomys sociabilis. NCBI lineage: Eukaryota > Metazoa > Chordata > Mammalia > Rodentia > Ctenomyidae > Ctenomys > Ctenomys sociabilis. The sequence continues at coordinate 50,105 of PVKA01000103.1, read as the reverse complement.
CAGTGCAGAACTTCCCGGTCTTTCCAAGTCAGCCGCAGCGCTGGCTCCTCCTTCTGTGCTCTTCACTGTACGCTCACTAACCTTGAAGGACACCCTGATCCTCCTGGTTTTACCTTTTGCTATTTGAATGGCTTACTTTACGGGAGGCAGTCTCCTCACTCAGAAAATGGGTGACATTGTCTGCTGCATAGAGGGATTGCTGGGCCGGGGGTGGTTTGTGTGGGCATGGGCATGTGTGTAGCTTCTGAGGACCTGTGTTACTTTTATCCTAAGAGGAAATCTCAGCAGACTCCCCAGGACAAATAACACTAAGTTTCCAGTGGTAATATCTTTCCCCTTTCAAATTAAAATGCATCCTACACACAAAACCATTATTCAGACACAGCCTCACAACGCAGCACTCAGCACTCGCTGCCACAGAGCCTGCAGACAGGGAAGAGCACAGCCACCCGGAGGATAAGCGGGACCATGGAGAAGCGCTTGCTTGTGAGGGACCTGCACACCTGCCCCCTCAGACAATCTGCAGGTGCCTCTGCACCTGACTGCAGCGCCCCACTGGGCTATGGGACTAGATAACCAAAGAATGCACAGAGATAAGGAGACTGAAAGCAGCCCAAAGCTCAGTAAGCTTTCCCAAAACAAGTCCTGAAAAGAATGCTTGGAATGTTACAGAAGGAGAGAAGACTCCAGGGTCAAAAGCTTGGGAAACTTCACACTAAGTATAGCAGGAGCAGCTTCGCCTAGTCCACATTTTCAACCTTCTCTCACCAGTTGCTGCTGACCCCTATGTGGGGTTTTTCCTCTCCCAAGTGACCATGGTCAGAGCCCAGGGTCCCTGGGATCCATGTGGCTGCAGCATCTGTGTCCTCAGTGCTGGGAGCACAGGGAGCCAGTGAGTTGTGAGCAGCTCAGCACAGGCTGCACGGGTCCTACAGGCATGACTGGAGTTCAGGAGCAGCTGCCTGGAAGCCTGGGGCTGCACTGTCCTTGGGAAACCGTCGAAGAGGGCTCGAGCCCAAGCCTGACAAGTAGCAGTTACTTTTCTTGCTTAAACACCCACTTTTTTCCACCTCCTACATGATCAGTGTCATCCTGTGGTGTCATGGCTATAAACATGCGGTGCCATTTGCACACACTGAGCATCCTCACCCTCCAGTGCCACTGCTTATGGACTTGTTTCTGCTCCTAGACCTCCAGGGCTCAGGGACAGTCACCTTCATGAGAACCCTGACTCCTGTCCTTCCCTATGGGTGGGCCTAGCCCTGCATGCTGGCACCCAAGCCTTATGGAGATGAATGGAGCTGAATCTGCCTGAGCTCCTGGCAGCCTCCAGCAAGAGCCCAGCCACAATTTCCCTCCAATGGTGCAAAGACACACACCGCTGTGCCTGCTAAGCTGCATGTCACCAGCACAGGCTTCAGGCCCATAATTGTCCTGGCAGGTTTGTAAATGGTGCTTGAAGAAGTTTTTCAAGAAAGTTAACCTTCATCAAGAACTAGGGATGGAGAGATAGCTTACCTGCCTGGTGGGTGTGGTGCCTCAGGGTGTGCAGGCTCTCCTGTTATCCTCCAACACCACCACCTCCAGGGCCCTGGCTTCAGCCCAGTGGCTCTGGCCTGAGAGGAACTCCCCACCCACCAGGCTGCCCATGCTGCGGCCCTGGGCACAGCCAGGGCTCTGTGCTCAGCAGGTGGTGCAAAAGTGGGAAGACACTGCCACCATTGCCCTAAGAAGAGTCAGTGTCCTAGAAGGGAGACAAGGAGGCCACTGTGGTGGTGCGTGTCACACTACAAGCATGGAACAGGCTGTAGAGATGGGGGGGGGGAGTTTCTAGTCCTGCACCCTTGGGGGTCCCCGAGGGGAGGGGCTGCTCAGACTCCACCACCAGGTGTAGGAAGTGCAGAGGCCACCTGAGCTGTGCTGCAGGCTCTCCCTTCACACCTCTCAGTTCACCTGCTATCATCAGTTTCCTCTTCTTCTAGAGCCACAACTGAACAGAGCCATTGCTTTCCCTGCTGTGCTGCTCCCAGTTCGTTAACCTCATAGAGGCCGGCCTAGGTTTATAAAGAACACGCTGCAGTAGGTTACCTCTGTTTAAATCCAACCAAATACATCTAACTATACTTGCCATGTGTGGCTATAAGCCAGGTGTGGTAGCCAAACATGTAATCTCACCCTCTGGGAGGCTGAGGCAGGAGGACTGCAAACTGGAGTCCAGTCTTGGCAGCTTACCAGGTTGGTGAGACCCTGCCTCAGACTGAAAGATACAAAAAAGGGCTGAGCTACTGCTGAGCACACAGACTCTGTGTCCAGTCCTCAGGGCCAGGGCAGGGGGTTGGCCCTGCCCTAGACACAGAACTGCGCCCAATCTGACGTGCGGTTCCTCTGCACCTGTACCTCTGCACACACAACACGCTGCCCCACCCTTCCCCCAGTGGAACATAGGGGCAGCAAGCAGAGCTGACTGACTTTAAGGTGGTGTGGTCTCACACCTATGCTCTGGCACACACACGCGCACACACACACTCACTCCAGAGTCACCATTAGCCGCTCTAGGGCCATTACAGAGTATGATAGTACGTCTGCTGCTTCTGCATGTGCCAGGATGGTTGGGGCTCTGCACAGGAGAAGCAAGATGGTGGCACCTTAGGATCTCCCGCTGATCCTGAGGAGAGGGAACTAAGAACAAACTTTGCTAGAGAGATTCTCCCTTGGAAACAGGCAAATCCAGGGGAAAAAAAGGAAAACCAGAAAAAGAAAGGCACCAAAAGGCCTTACGGTCTGCACCAAGAGACCAGAGAAAGAGCTGATGGGCAGGACACAGACAGAAGCCTGGGGCACACATGACACGCTGCCCCCCCCCACTGTCCCTAGTGGAATATAGGGGTATCAGGCAGAGCTGACGGACGTTAAGGTGGCGTGGACTCACACCTGTGCTCTGACACACACACACACACACACACACACACTCACTCCAGAGTCACCATTAGCCACTCTAGGGCCATTACAGAGTATGACAGATGTCCACTGACTCTACACCAACTAACTCTAAGCTAAACATGAATAAGCATTTTCCTTGCCCACTAGCTGCCCACTCCAAAGACAAAGCTTGAAAGACAGGGCGAGGGCAGGTAAGCCAGCAGAGAAGCCACGCACAGGCCAAAGGAAGAAATGTTGCTGGGCAGCGGTGTCACAAGCCAAGGTGGTGGGGGCTGGTCCCGGGCCAGGCTCGCTCACTTCCCTAGAGAAGCAACCAGGAACAGAGGGCCCGAGCATCCTGCGTCTTCCTGGAGCCGGATTCTTTCTTGTTAGGTCATTCTCTATCTTCTCCTTTCTCCCCTTCCTTTTCCTCTGTACAAATATAGTCTTTTCCTTTTGGGGAACTTTGTCCCTCTAATTTGTTGTTTGGAGCTGAGTTTCTGATCCCAGGGGGCTTCTCAGACAGCAGAGCAGCAGTGCCCACCCACAGACCCAACAAGGCCATCAACCGTGATCCCTTGGCTTCGTTTGAGTAAGAACCACCCAGCAGAAGGCAAGCTCTAGGCATGTCTGGGGATGACTGACACGCAGGTCAGCAAACAGAAGGGAGCCCCGCCCCAGAAGAGAGTGGCACCAACCAATGGGCTTGTAGCCTGGGCCAAATAAGGAGGCTCTCTGGTCTTCTCCATTGATGTAGGGCTTTGGTCCCTGAAGGAATCCTACATTAGGTCTTGATGTGCAGGCTCCACGGTGAGCTTCCAGGCCGTCAACCTGACTGCTGTTGGATCCCCCACGCTCCAGTGTGTTGACAGCTATCTTGGCATCTTCCATCTCTGACCCCCACAGAGCCATTTTGGATTCTTCTACCTCTGACCCAGCCAGCCTACTTCATAAATCCCTTTCCATGCATACATATATTTTACCATGACTCTGTTTACCAAGAAATACACTTAACAAGATCCAGCTGTACTGGCTCCTTAAACTCAAGAAAGTACTTTTTTAATTTTTTTTTTCCTTTCAGAACTTGTGTGTGCTGTTTCCCCAATGTAAGGCTTTATCCTGGGTTTTCTGTGGCACATTTTAACATCAATACCTTACCCCACCCATCGTGTCTGTCAAGACTCACAGTTTGTGATTATTCTATTTGTATTTATTTATTGGTGCAGCAAGGGTTATTCTTTTTGTCTCTTCTCTTGACTAGACCACACATGCATGGGTACTTGGGTCACAGTGACTTATTCAGTAGTGTCCAGCACCTAGTAGGTGCCCCAGAAATTCATACTGAATGACTCAAAGACAGGCTTTTGGCTTGGGCTATTCTCCACTAAAGAAGTGTGGTGGGGAATTGGGGTACTTCTGTGGCCATGGGCAGGTGTTGATATCAGGACATGGCACTGCAGACACAGCCAGGGCCCTCAACATGTCATCTTGAAACAACACAGGAACCACTGAGAGATTCTGAAGCAGTAAGCACCTTGAGAGGCGATGAATGTTTTGTGTTTTGTCCAAGGCCACTCAAGTGAGGACTATAACCCTGGGAAATGGACTGCATGCCAGCTCCTGCCTGTGGACTTCAGAGAAACCTGAAAGGAGTGGTGAATTGGCCTGAGCTTGGAAGCCATTTCCTTCTCCTTGCCAATTGCTATTATTTTTATTTTTCTCCTGCTGAGTAATAACTTTGGGGAAAGGGAATAAACAGGGCAATTTCTGATCATATTGGTTAAATGGTGACAAGAATTTAAGAGAAAATGCGACCCTTGCACACCATCTATGTCTTCCATTCCCACCTGAAACATAAGACGGAATTTATATGTAACCATTTATCATTTCCAGACTTTGACAAAACCTTTCCATATTTTTATTACCAAAACACTGTGAAGTGTACAGAATGCACACGATATAGTGAAGGCTTACGTCGCTTTCCAAACTGACTCTATTGCAAGAGAGCAGGCTGTCGGCCAAGCTCTGTCTGAGCAAGGGCTGGCATGATGCACAGTATTTTCTGGATTTTCCCTCTTCCCTACCCCCAGCTGTTTGACCAATGGACAGCTTTTTATTGTTTGAACTGGAAATGTCCTTTTGATAAATCTGTTCAGGTTTAAGCTTTACTTACAGAAGGCATCTGCCTCAAGTGTTTCCTGGGAAGTGATGTGTTGAATCTCAGGAATGTCTTCTCACAGGCAATATTTATCAAAAGTAAATCACAATAAAGTCATGTATTAATGACCCAGATGGATCCTCTCTGTGTCTTTGAAATGTCACCAGCAGGAGTAATGGAGAAGCGCTGACTGAATCGCTGCTTCCTCAAACTCCGGCTCAGGAGAAAAGGATTCTCCGCCACCTGGCCATGTGCTTAACATTTTACCCCCTATTTTCACTAACTGTACCAATGTTTTCTTTTCTTTTCTTTTTTTGTGGTATTTTAGGGACAGGTCTACATGGTGTTTAGCATCTCCCTACTAGATTAGACTCGTAGTGATCCGCCTATTTACAGCCTCCCACGAGGTGGGATTACAGTTGTGCACATCACCACGCCTAGTTTCAGTTGCCATCTCAGTGCACCCCAGGGGCAGGGCCAGCACGGCAGGCCCCAGCATGGAACCCATAGCCTATGCGCCTGTTTGCAGGTGCTTTAGTATGCTGAGCTATTTGGCCAGCCTGACATTTTCATTTTGTATAAACTTCACACAGAATTGATTTTCAGAGTATGGAACAGAAATTTGAGTTTTAGTTGTATTTTCTTGGTTACACACAGCTTTGCTGTGTTCAAGGCTTCCCTCACCTCCACCCTTCCCCTCAGAGTGTCCACAACCCCAATTCTTCCAACTGCATCGCGCATGGAGGACATGGGAGCCTGGGGGATTTCTTTTCAGGAGGGAACATGGACATGGGCTTTTGGTAGCATCATGGCAGGCCTTTAGTCTTGATTATCTTTTTCTGATCCCCCAACGAGATGAGTGATCAAGGAAACCTTCTATGTGAAAACCTGGAGAAATCCGGGACCAAATAGTGACCCACTCAGGCCTTGCTCTGTCTTTTCCACCTGACTCCAAGTACACGAGATCGCACAGAGGTTGGACACTTGGGTGTACAAGGCTGTGCAAGGCTCTGTTCTGGTCCTAGGACTTTCAGGGAGATCTGGCTGTTCCTGCCACAGTAGACCTCAGCTCGTACAGAAGCCATGGCCTGTGGGGGGGGCTTTGTGATCAACAGCACACTACTCTCGCTGCTGCGGGGGCTGAGAGCCTGCAGCAGGAGGGGCGGATGCACCCAGATGTCACTTTCCACCTTCATGTTTCAAGAGCAAACCTGTTATTGTCAAGTAACTCTGAAATTCTACTCTGAAATGAAACTGAAATTGAGCTCTGAAATCTTCCACTGAAGAGCACCAAATTACAGCAGAATTTATGTTTAAATACCAGACTTGCTGGCTTTTGTACAATTCCCTATGGTCCAGGAGGAGGAGGAGATGTGCACAGGATCCAGGCAGCCGCCAGCTCATCTCCCAGTCTGCCCTGGCGCTGTGGGGCTCAGTCCCTGGAAACAGGGTGCAGTCAGGCTGCCCAGACAGGCCACACTGGAGGGTAACTTTCTTATCCTTAATCCTAAGGATAGGGGACAGTTCGGTTATCTCAAAAAGATAATTTAATGCTTTACTAAATATGAGCATTTAGAATGGAAACAGGAAGAAGATCAGATGCCAGATCAAAGATAGCACTGTAGGGGCCTGCGAGAAAGAAGCAACCAAAAGTCTGGGCTTTCCCTAAGAGAAAGGCCTGTCTACATCTGATAAGGCCTTTAGGAAACTGGGATATCTGGAAAACCTTCCATTCTAAAAACCCTTTCTTAACAGACTCATAGATGATTGCCACCAGAAGATCTATCATCAATAGAAACTTTCGTTTCTATGTTCAGGAGGTAGAGCATCTTAAGTTAAATCCAGTTATAGAGCTGAGTACAAGACTTGTTCAGTTCCGGACTCCAGTAGGAGGCAAAGCGAGCAGAGACCGAAAGACCACCCACGGTGACACAGGGAAGACAGAGCTGGGCGGGTTCTCCTGGGGATCCCTGGCTGATAGTGTCCGCTTCCAGTGGACAATGAGATTCCCCTCCCTAGCACACTCGGGCAGTGAGTGCACAGATGCGGGCCACAGGGCAACAGCAGAGGAGCAGAGTGAATGACATAAACCCTGGATATAAAAAGGACCTGCCAGGCAGGCTTACAGTGGCAGGATTGGTGTGAAGAAGGCAAGAGTCTGCCTGCGCACCAGACAGCCAGAGCTCCATGCAAGGCCCTGTAGAGAAGCCGAAGCCCTGAGTCAAAGAAAGACTGAGAAGTCTGCTCTGGAAGCCTGGAGATGGGAGTGCAATGCAAGGCAACAGTGAGGGTGGAGCTGCTCTAGAGCACAGCGAGCTTTCCTCACTCCCTTTTGATTCTGTCCCAGCTCCAAGCTGGATATGTGCTGAACCAGACCACTGGGTGTTTCTTATTCAAGCCAACAGCTCAGTTAGCTGTCACAGGGATGTTTAGGGGCTGTCTCAGAACAGAAGAGCCCTTCTTCAACTCCAGTCCAGCACTGTGACACTGTCAGCACCTTCCCTCTTTGGCCCAGCCTCAGGGACAGCAGGCACCTAGGGTGCTCCTCGCCACGCGACATCTACAGAGTAGCCACTGCGCTGTGAAGCTGTAGGTCTTGGGGTTTAAGATCTAATCACAGAGGGTGACAAAGGCCCACACCACATTACAGCAACAGAGTGGAAGAGGCTTTTGAGAAGGAGGCTTGAAGGGAGAGTGCCAGGGTGGATCTGCGGAGGAGGTTCGGAGGAGGCTCCGCAGTGAAGCGAGCCCTGAAGCAAAGCTAGAACTCACAAGCGGACCAGGCTAATTAAGCTTGCAGATGGGGCCTAACCCACCCCCCCAGGGCACTGAGAGAGCTAACTCAGGAGAGAGCCAGTCCCTGGGCTCTGCCAGGTGGATGTCACGCTTGAACCTGTCTCGTGTATTTTTGGTGGACAGCTTGAGCAGACTAGCAGGAGTGGTCTGGCAGCTACAAATAGTAGGAAAAGTGTGGGCGGGGAGGCTAGGGCAGGACTGAAGGTGTTTTGTTTTCTTTTCCTGATGAGAGGCAGCAGAAAGTTTAGCTGCTGAGGGAGCAGGTTGGGAGAAAGGATGGAGCACGGAGTGGCTGCCGGCAGGTGTTGGAGTAGACCGAAGAGGAGGAGAGCTGGGCTAGGAGGCGGAGGTAGCAAGGAGCTCTGAAGTGCGAGAGCGCAGCAGGCAGCATATCCCAGCAGTGGGGAGGTGGGCAAGGCCCTGGAGCTACTCTCCGACCCCTGCACACTGGGTCAGAGGAGAGAACCAGGCCATCTGCTCCAGAGCAGACGGAGGTTCTGAGCTCTGAGGACAGAAGACAGGAAGTGGCCACAGAAGAGAAAGTCAAGAGGCAGAAGAAGGTGACAGGCACCACCTTCGTGGATGTCCAGGTGACAAACTCAAGGTGAAACCAGGTGGCCTGCATTTGTGTCGCCAAAAGTTGAATTTCATTCCTTCAGCCAGATAATAGTAGGAGTCCTGGAACCCACCAGAGGGAGAGTTCTCTAGGGAGTGTGGGGTTTCCCATTAAAATCACCTTGGCCACCCACTTTGATTTGCACAGGCTGCGTAACTTTTTTTTTTTTATAAAGGACAACTCTGAATGCCTTGTACTGACACTCACTTTCTGAAAACCTCTGACACTTGCCAGAGGGCACCGCTTGGTGTAGCTTCAAGGCAGGGCGGCAGGGCATAGGTGCTGGCTTTGTAGGCAAAGACAAGAGCAGAGGTCTGCCCTGATTGCTTTGGGGCATGTCAGGCCGCCCTCAGTTTCCCAGTCCTGTTCCGCTGTGCTGAGCAGCAAAATCCCAGCAGCTCGTCGGAGACCGCGAAAATGACAGATGGGCGGCAGCACACAGTATTTCTTTCCTGTGCTTTATCTGGACAAATAAATGCTCCTAACTCCGGATTCAGGGAAGACTGTTTATTCTTCAGAACTGACATCCCATTAAAAAGAAAACAAAGTGAGCCCCAGGACTGGCCCCCTAAGCCGCCATCAGCTCCTTCCTTTTCCACGGATGTGGAGCATCCTGGCCTGCTGGGGCCACAACGCCACGTGGTAAGACCAGAGGGAATATTCCAGGTCATTTTCTCCATGGTCAGGGTTCCTCTGCCTCTGCCATGAAGTCTAAGCCACAGCTTTTTAATGTAACAACCAAGAAATCAAGGTGTTCATAGGGTCAGGGCAACAACAGTGCCCTAGGTGAAGTCACACACGTGCATGTACACACGCACATGCACACGCACACGCACACACACACACACACACCACCCATTGGTACATATCCAAGCTAGACATGAAGCTTCTGTGACTTCTGGGAACCAGGAAGGGTGGGAGTTGGGGAGGAGGACAAAGGACAGTCACCATTTCGGTTCTGAATTAATTTTACAGGTTGTGGGGTTCTTCCTTATAGCCTCTCATGCCTAAATCAAGCTTTCCAACCTCACTCCCCTCAGAGAAAGTCAGAGAAACAGGAACATGTTTTGGTCAGGAAGTTACACAGCAGTGTATTGAAGTTCTGGGCTGCAAACTTGGAAAGTCCAAAGGCCTGTTAGAGTAGGTAGGTCACCAGCGGGACCCACGAAGTGGCCTCACAGCGCTGGGCCTGATCAACCCCACCCTGGGGCTCTTTTGTGACAACCAGAATGTGCTGTTGTCATCAGTCAGAGGCAGCATGGACAGCAGCCTTGGTGGGAGGTGCACTCTGAGATCTCCTGCAGTTGACCACACACCCTTGGAACCACGGGATGACTTAGGTGGGCTATAGAGTCCCTGAGGCTGAGCCCGCAGGCAGCGGGCCCCAAGGCCAGCTTGCCCAGGCCATCCCCTGGGCCACCTGTGACTCCTGGCGTTGGGTCCTCTCTGGACCCATTCTGTCCTTTGCAGCTCAGGCTGAGATGCAGGCATGTCCAGTGGGAGTCATCCTCAGTGGGCACCTCTGCAGTCTCGGGGGGGGGCTGTGCTGCTCAGCACGCTGTGCCTAGCTACTTCTTTTCACCACTGAGCAAACAGAGGCTGAGGACAAACTTGCCACCCTTCGAGGGCTAAACTTAGTGCTTATTTTAAGCCAATAGGTATTGATAAAAAAGTATTTGAAATGGAGAGGGGCTACATTTCTGATCCACAGGCCCAATGTGGCCCTGCTAAGCTTTTTTTTTTTTTTTTTTTTTTGAGACAGGGTCTCACTATGCAGTTCAGGCTGGCCTTAAACTCACTTTGTAGCTCAGGCTGGTCTCGAACTCACAACAATCCTCCTGCCTCAGCCTCCCGAGTTCTGGGATTACAGGCCTGCGCCACCACGCCCGGCTTCCTGCTAAGCTTTGTTGGGTGCTCACTGGGAGCCCTTGTCTTGTAGGTAACCCCAGGTGGGGCGCTGTTGAGCGCAGAAGGCAGGTGTGAAGGGTGCCCCTTTGGGGAACTGAATATGGATTTTATTATAGCAAAGGGCGCTGCAGAACAAAGGCAGCCGTTTCTGATGACTTGGGTGTGTGTGGTATTTTTTCTTGCTCAGTTTTACTCTATTCCTTATTAGTAAGCATGTGTAGTTTACAAATGTAGAAAATACAAGTGGAGATTGCAAAGTGCAAGGGAGCCTCAGGACTAACACCCAGTAGGGAGGTAACTCTGTCACCAGAGTGAGTGTCCTATGATCATGCTCAGAATGTGCCACTGGAGCAGCCAGAACTTCCTCGTGTAAACCAGAGTGCTTTTGGGGGATTGCACAAACAGTGCCAACCTCTATCCTGCAGGGAGCTATGAGCTGTGCTCTGCAGAAGGGAGGACATGGTCAAGCCATGCTTCTGCGGGTTCCCAGGGCATGGGACTCAGCCCACAGCCTCGGGGCAGGTCATAGGAAGCTGCATGAGGGTTACATTCTGGAAGGAGTGTGGGCTCTGCAGGTGTAGAGGAGCTGTTGGATGAGGATGGGCTGGGGAATGGAGGCCGTGGGACTGCACAGCTACCAGAGACCTCTGCAGACAGAGAAGCATGTGTGCTCTCTGAGGGCCTTTGGGGTACAACACTGGGGTATGCTTCCCCCTTGCTCCTGGTGCCCACCCCGCACCTGCTCAGAGCAGGCCGTGCTGTGATTGCCTGTGGGCAGCTTCTTCCAATAGTCAGGTAAGTCTGCCCTGGGAAAGGCTTGAGTGCCTTTCTCGAACTGGAGGAGGTGGGCTTGGCCCCCACACTAGGCAGAAGCAGACCCGGGGATGGAGAGGAATATGCAGAACGGAAGCCACTCTGGGAAAGACTAGTCCTCACGACTGAGTGGAAAGTGGGTCCGGCACCAGAGAGGCCTGGCTCCTCTCTGCATCAGGGAATGAAACCTCAGCAAAAGGGCTTCAGCAATCTGTCTTTCATGGCCCTTCACGAGCCAGCCAACTGTGCCAGCGTCTGTGGGCCCAGCGAGGCTGGCTGGATGGCATTCACAGTCGGTCCCCTCTGTCTGAGTGCAACGGGAAGGTCCTTGTGCCAGATGCCATGCTGGCTGGCTCTCTCTCCTGGGTGCTGGGACCCACCAGGGCCTCACCTGTCCCCACCCACACTGAGACAGGTTGTGGATACAACAACGGGGCAGGGCTCAGCTCCACGCGCATCTGGACACATGAGCCCACTGGGACCCAGAGAGTGCTTGAACTGGGGCCATACCGGGGTGAGGGGCTGGGAAGGTGGGACGGGGGGTGACCTTCTGTGAGAGGGAAAAGGAGCAGGACAGAAAAGTCTGAGTTGTGTGCTGGATGCAGGCGCCCCGCAGTGCACGTGTGTCACCGGGCACTGCACACACAGAGGTGTCCGGGGTCACAGCAACAGTTCTGCCCTGAGCCACGCTGAGTCATGTCCACTGGGAGAAGCCTGCAGTACACACCTGCTCGAGCACAGCCCACAACTGGACTCCCAGGAGCAGGAAAAGGCCCCCAACAGCAAGTGTGTGGAGCAGACAGCTGGGGCAGCAGAGGGCGCAAGAGTGAGAAGTCCTCGAGGGGAAAGCTGCCGAGTGGCGTCATTTCGGGAAGCAGAGGTGGTGCGGACTCTTCGCTGTCTCCGAATACTCTTAAGTCACCTTTCTCTGCCGAGGATGGCAGGGGAAGGGGGCAGAGGGTGCCAGGACCCCGCTTTTTTGCGTCATTGCAGGTGCATTTGCGAGAACGAATCTGAGGATTTAGCACCTGACTGGTCCGCGTGTGGCCTATGGGGCGGTGGATTTTGAGGGAAACAAATCATCAGAGGATTTGTGTTTCGCTCCATTGGCCCGGACCTAAGAATCTCAAAGGCCGTTGGTAGCACCATCTTCTTTCTTGGATTTTTTTTTTTCTGGAATCATGGCAACATACAAAGCCTTGACACCCAGGCTGCCTCTAGGGGAGCAACAAGGAGGATGTAATTCTGCCATTTCGTCTGGCCCAGACACTCCAGGCGCAGAGTCCTCTGGGCAGAATAAATTGTTATTTCGGAAGCCTGTGTTGATCATGTTGGCAGCTGCATCCTGGAGGGGCAAACCCAAAGCTCAGATAGATGTGCAGGAAGTCAATTAGTTCTAAGACTCTGCTCCCCACACCCCGTGTGCACAGGGCGAATACCCAGGAGCACGCTGATGCAGCTTAGATTTTACAGTGCACTTGTTAACATTTATGGTGGTTTTATTTTATTAATCTGTTAAACATATAAACAAAAACACATTTCATAATCTGCAGTATTTAATACACAACAGAACATGGAAATTGTGATATTCAACTTCTGGCTCTCTGCCCCTTGACTCCTCTTCTTCTACTGCATAATGAGCTTCACAGATTTTGTTTTCAGAAAATATACTGTGTTCTATTTCTACAAACTGAGTCCAATCTCTCTCTCTCTCTCTCTCTCTCTCTCTCTTTCTCTCTCTCTCTCTCTCTCTCTTTCTCTCTCTCTCTCTCTCTCTCTCTCTGTGTGCATGTGCATGTCAATACAGGAACTTGCCATGTAGTTCAAACTGGGCTTGAGCTCACTTTGTAGCCCAGACTGGCCTTGAACTCATAACAATCCTCCTGTCTCAGCCTCCCAAGTGCGGGGACAACAGGAGTGCACCCCATGCCTGGCTAAAGTCCAGTCTTATTTCCAAGCAAAACAAAAGAATTAAACACCCTTTCACCACCGTCTATTTTAAAGCCCTTTCTGTGCTTTAAAAGTGCTGTCCCCATGGCCTGGGACCCCCACAGGATGACCACATGGGGAAGACAGGAGGTGGGAGATAGTGGCAGGAGGAGGCCCCGTGTGTGGAGTGTGGAGTTGGGCCTAGCCTGCTCCGCTCTGCTCCTCCCTGTGCTCCATGGAGCACAGCCTCTGCCCAAGGGCAGCTTGCTCTTGCCTCGATGAGCCCAGGTGGGAAGCCAAGGTACACAGACCATGGAAGGGGAGGACAGAAGGCCCTGCTCCTGAGGAACCTGGAGCGATGCCACCAAAGGCCACACAGCAGAGGACAGTGTAGGCCATGGGAAGGTAGGGCTCTTTGCAGTGTGTGTTTAGGACATGCCTGTGGTACGTCACCAAAGGAAGCATACAAGGCATGTTTGCATTTGCCATTCTGTGATAGCTGAATCTTCCCACGTTCACTTAGAAAATGTGTGCACTTCCTGGTTGTCATGGGCTGCCTGATGCCATCTCTGTCACTGGACTGGAACTGACCTTTCACCTGAGACAAATTCCTCTTGTGTGACCCACCCCACGTGTCATCAGAACATCGCAGTGGTTAAATTTTTACATGATGGAGAATGTATCATTGAAAGGCAAACATTTTTGAGATATTTTTTGCATGTGTTTGAAAATGTAGCCTGGATATTATCAGATTTGTCTGTTTACCCTGGGCTGTGTCCCACGCACCTTGTAAATATTTGATAAATGTTACGGTTTAATTCCTGATAACATTATGAAAGTGTTAAGAAATGTTATGGCCGATAACCTCTTTCTGAGCCTGGCATGTACATTTACCATGGCGAGTTATTGATTGACTAGAGTGGAACGATTTTGTTTTTAGGGAAACAAAGTCTCACAGAGGCCGCATTCAAACTTTCCCTTCATTTAATTGTATGTTGTCCAAGGACAGAGATAAGATATTTCTTCCCCTGGTGTTTCTCTAGCAGGTCAACCTCGGTCTACCAAGACCAAATATTTATGGCTAGATGTGGGTTTGCAGATCTCTGCTGACAGAAGTGTGATAATCTGTCCGAGGGGGAGCGTTTTAGACAGTCATGTTGACTGTCTGAGGAGGACATTTACTTAGCTGTGTGGCTGGGAAACCAGTACCTGGGCCTCAGTCAAACAAAGAATTTTCTAATGAATGAGCTCACGGTCAGTGTGAAAACTGCAATCTCAGGATGCCCAGGCACAAAGGGCTCATTCTGGGGAGCTGGGGATTGCTACAGACTCTCATGAGTGGTTCCTGCAGAGGAGGGTCCCCGCCCCCTGGGACAGCTGCTGCCAGTTGTGGCCAGGCTTCCTCTAGTCAGTAGCAGATTGGCAGAAAAATGTGTTTAAACCAGCACATTATATTTCAAGGTTCTATTTGTTATTTTCAGTATTTTATTTATTTTCTTTCAAAAAACTTTTAGCAGTGCATGTTCAAAATGTGTAACGGCTGCATTCATTACTGTGAGGAGCTATGTGCACCTGACACATCTGGATTCTTTCTCCCCCCCCACCCCTTCTCACCCTTCATCTCTTGCCCCACTTCTAATGTGAAAATAGGATCATTCTGTAAAAGCCTAAAGAAAAATAATCGACTTCATGCTATTAACTACAAGGTACTGGGCACCAGGAGGCAGACGCCAGGGGGCAGGAGGGACAGGGAACATGTGTGGTGTCTGATCCAGATCTGGGCCCACCATGCGAGCATGTCAGGGGTGTGGAGCCTGCAGACCTCCCAGGGTGACAAATGGAGGTGAGACTATGCACACAGAACACACCTTCACTCTCCACATTCATGCGTATAATCAATAATGGTGGTGCTCACACGTACCAGGAAAGTCTGTGTGTCCTCAGTGGCTTGCAGTTCTACTGTTCTTAAAGGAAAACAGATTTTCTTTCTCTCCAGCCTACAGCAGTCTTCGGAATATGTGTGCTTGTATCTGTGGCAAGGTCAGTGTGTGAGTCACCCTGACCCCTTGACAGCTCTCTGGCAGCCTCCAGCTGGGTTTCTGGGTAGTGTTCCAGGAGGGGGAACTTGTCTTCAGGGTGGCACCAGGCCCTGAGCTGCCTAAGGCACGGGTCAGGCTGTGTTGTGCCCTAGATGCTGTCTGTGGGAGGTAATCAATAATTATTGAATTGTGCAAGGATCAGGTGTGGGGAATCCTGATGTCCCCAGCTCTCACCCTAGCCCTGGCTGTCTTTTTCCACTCAACAGGTCATAAAGCTGAGTGCAAAGGGAGTTCACCACCTCCCCACAGCTGCTGCGGCCCGGCCTCCCCATGGCTGCTGTGGCCTGGCTCCAAGACCTGCTCAGAGCCTGCCTTGGGTCAGAAGCTGCCCAAGACCAGGGAGTGAGCATAGACAGTGGTGACTGCACTGCCCAGAATGGGCACAAAGGGCATTGTCGGGCCAGCTGTGCCCACTGACAGGTAGGGTGGGGGGTCCCAAGAAGCCTGCCTGGTAAGAGAGTACAGCAAGTAAGCAGGGCTCTCGTGCAGCACTGTGCTCCTGCTTTCTGGCTCCAAGTGACTCCTGGTTACGTGATGGGTATTGACAAGGAGGCAGCAGCTCAAGAAGTTAAGCAATCGATGCTGGGTCACCAAGTAGATAACAGCACGCAACTCCAGCCTGGGTCTGCCTGGCTGACCTGGGAGCTGACGGCATTGCAGCTTTCCAAAGAAAAAAGCTTTAAAAATAATTCTGTGAAAACTCAGAACTATGCTGAGCAAATTCAGAGCTAGAAGAGGGGATTCTGCAGTCCTCTGCACTTTTCCTAGAGGATGACAATGCAACTGACCCGGGGATCTGCCAAGCTGGGTGACACATCCAGCCCTGCTCAGCTGGGAGCACCGCCTCCTCACCTGCACAGGATGGCAGGAGCCATTGCTCTGCAGAGCCAGCCCTGGCCAGGGGACAGTGGCTGCCTGGCACTCTGTGCAAAGGGGCCTGAGAGCCCCTCACAGTGCCCTGGCAAGTGGGTAGGAAGATCTGCCATCCTGAAGTCCTCTGCCTCAACCCAGGGCTCTAAAGAACACCTTGCTATGTATTCTACCTGTGAGGCACAGACAGAAGCCATGCCTGTCGCACCTATAGGCCTGGTGCTCCAGCCATACTGCACCCATTCTGTCACCAAGTAGCAAGTTTAAGGGTTGGCAAATGATTTCTACTCAGGAGATATTGCAACTGGTGAACCAAGTGTGAATTAAAAATATTACTACTGCAACTTGAGCACCAACAGTGTTTTGTGAGCATAGAACCAAGTGAAGACACTGGACAGAAGCCTAGGCAGAGCCAGGTCTGTAGGGCCCAGGTCCCAGCTTGAGCCACCATTGCTGGTTCTGCAGCTCCGGGTTGATCAAGCATAGACAAGAGGTTTAAAACCAGACTTGATTTTGAATCCTGGACCTGAGGTTTGTAAGAGTTCTGATTTCTTGCTGTTTGATCTAGGTCCTTCCGCCTTTGTTTTCTCGTTTTTATCATGTACATGATGATTACATCTTCAAGTCACCAGGAGACTTGGCAGCTGCTTGGCACTGTCCTTTTGGTCTCGATGTCCCTAGGAAATGCAATGCCACTGTCACTCCTTGCCTTCTGCTATGCCTATCTTTAAGGCTTGGGTCACCAAACCTCTCTGTCTCTCACCCACACATCCAGGCTCTAGAAAAATACAAACCACTATCTATTGCTTAGCTCACCTCAGGGAATATACAACCTATTAAGAAAATAAGACCAAAGTAAACGAAAGACAATAAATGCAAAAAAAAAAAAATTGAGATGGAAGAAATGTTGGAATAAATGAAACACTTAGGACAAGGCCACTTCAAATGTGGGTTATGAAGGAGAGAAAGATATGGTGTGTCACCAAGCATGGAGAGGGATGGCGGTGTCCCTGGGCTGGATAGTACGCCTGCTCAGCGCTGACACCAACATTCCCTGACTTCAAGTTTTTGGGCATCTCAAATGTTCTCATTCCATAGGACAGGAAAATAGAAGTACAGCTTCTGAGAGGCCAGAGGAAAAGCTTAGCTCGTCCTGCTGCTGTGCTTGGAGAGTTGAGAGCAAAGAGGGGCGAGAAAGCATGGAGCTGCATCTGCGGGCCAGCAAGCAGTCCCCCACTCCAGGATGGTCGCGAGAGCTCAGCCACCATGGTTCAGCTATATCCCAGAGCCTATGTCGGCTGGTGGAGCAGGGCCACATTGCTCTGTTGTACCAGGCAGCAGAAACACATAGAGTTATGTATACAATTCTATAGAAACTCTTAAAGCTATGAATTATGAATTAATGGGAGGAAGGAAGGACTGTCACAGGGTGCAGCCCTGTAGGGTGCCATGGGAGGTCATGGTACTGGGCCACAGGAGCCAGGCAAAGAACCCTGGCATCTTCCCTCTGCAAAGCTTTTCTCATCCTGCTGAGGAGGAATGCAGCACATCGTGATGGTGGGCCCAGGAGCACGGGAGGCAGAAGGGCAGAGTGACACTCATAGAGATCTGCAGCCACACCGGGCCCATGGAGGCTCGCGTCCACTTCTCGTGGAACACTCAGGGAGGATCTCAGTACAGCAATGCATGTCTCCAGGGTGCCCAGGGACAGTGTGTGGCCTGCAAGGGCCGGGTCTAGGGCAGTGTCTTTGCCGGGGGAAACCAGAGCGGCACAAACATTAACAAAGAGGCCACAAACTCAAGTTCTGAAGCAGATGCCGACCGCCCCTATGCCCTTCTCACCACGGAGCACCTGAGGACGGCTTTCTCTTCCTTCAAACCCGCACTTTCAACTTTTCTGTTGGAATAATTTCATCTACACAACGATTTTCCACACCAGCATATTTGTCTTTATTTGTTTTGCAAATATTTATCATGGGTTGTCTCTTACTTTGAATTTAAATTTTAAATCCAAGTGTATCTGTGACGGAGAGTTCGGTCCAGGGTGGAGAGTCGAGCCTCTCCAGGTAAGGCTCCGAGCCTTTTATTCGGCTCGCATCGCACCCCATCAAGGTTAGCCCCTCAGAAGAACAGTGGCATAATGGGTCTTTGTTCGCTGAATACGAAGCAAATTCCTAGAAAACAAGCAGATATCGATTTCTTTATTGATATGCTTTTACTAACTGACAGGAAGTACGTTTTGAACACCCTCTCCTGCCATTCCACTCTGACAAGCCGCTGAGCTCGATCATTTCCAACACACGCTCTGCTCCTGCCGCCGCCGGCGTGGCCACCCCCCTGCTGGCCGCATTTCCTGCAGTGGCGCACTCAGGAGAAGGCGCATGTGCGGAAAAGCTGGCTGGGAAAAGATTATCGCAAAATGGGGACATGTCCTGCACTGCCACCACGCCCACCTGGAAGCTCCTGCTTGGAAGTCACAGCGCTTCAGCCACTACCTTAGACCCTGAACTTTCTCTCTGGACACTGTGACCCAGAGGCACAGAGTGTGTGGGACACGAGTGGGTGATGGGCCGGGCCGCTGCTGAGGGGACAGGGACCTGAAAAGCCCTACTGTGCCTGTCTCTTCCCACCTTAGCTCCTGCATGCCGGAGAGATGGGGGCTCTGTGGCAAACGCCAAGTGTCTGGGGGAGCAAAGCCACTTTTTGATTTAAAAAAAAAAAAAAAAAAAAAAAAAGGCTTTTTGGGCTGATTTCAGCCTAGTCTTCATTTGCTTGCTTGTTTGTTTTAAAATCAACCACATCCAAATCACTGTCAATTTCAGTATGCGAGAAAATGCATTTAAGCTGCAATACAACTGTCCTAACACATCTGTAGCATTTTGCAGAGTTTCTTCTGGGAATAGCTTCCCTCAGCATCCCTTTTCATGTCATTGTCATTATTTTTCTTACCCTACAGTATATATTTCAATTTCCTTAGCATTATTTCTTTTTTCAGAGACCATTATCTCTAGAATCCCAGTCACACGCTACCCAGCATATGCCTTTCTTTCTTATCCTCCACTGCCTACCCGGAGCTGTGCCAAGACCTGCTGGGGACAGGCCGCTCATGCCTATGTAATTCTTGCCAGCCGTATTTCCTCAGTTAGTTTCTCCTCTGATCCCCACGTGTCCTGCATCTCATTTCCAAAGCAAGAAGTTTCATTTTGTTGGGAAGAGCCACTCTATTGGACACGTTGGCCGTTGTGCCAGCACCTGGCTACAGCTCCTCCCGTGTGCCTTGGCCCAAGAGAGCACGACTTCGATTTCCACACCCACACGCGACAGCCAGGCTTCCCACAAAGAGACAGCCTTTAGGTCTTCTCTGAAGGTGGCCTCGCCCACCTTCTGGGCTGGTGGCCACAGCCGGACATCACTGCAAGCCTGCCTGAGACTACAATGGCACTTTTATAGCTCTGGACGTGTGCATCCAGAGAACGTTTAATCACGAAGGCGTCTCCCCATCTGAAGCAGGCTGCAGCCTGTAACCGTAGAGCTCTGGTAATGCACTCTTGTGCCGGGAAGCGGGAAGCAGGAGAGGCACGAGGATGCTGAGTGGCAGGGTGGGGAGAAGCCATTAACACCCCGCGAGGTCAGCACTGATGCTTCCTTTTGTTTGCAGGGTCCAAGCGAAGAAGCTGCTTCTGTGCTTTCCCGTTGCCTCCACCTAAACACTCCTGGGTCGTCTCGCCCGGTCACATCTTTTGACAATTAGCCACCCATTAACAGGGTGATTGAAAAGGAGCCAGCGCGGTTTACACAAAAAGTGCTTATGCTTTTCCAGGAAGAACACGGCTCTGCAGTTTCATTAACACGTTGGCCTGTACGCATATAAAATAAAAGACGATACTCCAGCAAGCGCCAGCCCAAGAAGAAAGCGGAGCAGGAAGGAAGAGAATTAAAGGACAGAAACAACCCTGGGAGGTTTTCTTCTTTTTCCACCTCCCGTTTTGCAAGCGCTCTAAAGCACAGGGCGGGAGCCATCCTGCCTCTGTCTGTCCCCGACTCTCAAGCCAGCATTACCAGCCATTTCACTTCTACTCTACTGCTATTATCTGGGTGATGGCTATGACATGTTGATCATATACAGCAGTGAGAAAATTGATTTCCCTCAACAGAAGCGCTTCCAATTTTCCCAGGGCCATAATTTTATGTCCACAACAAAATAAAAGGGTCATTTTCCTTAAGATGAGGGGAATTGAAATCTTTGATAAAAGCTATGGTAAATGTTGTACTTTTGATTGCAGAAACTGCAGTTTGCACAAACATCTGGCCTGAATGATTAGGGGGTGGGAACTGGGGCAGAGGAAAGGGATTTGAAGGCACAGAATTGTTATTTTTCTTTAAGGGGCTGAATTTCCTTTAAGGAAGGCCTGGTCTGCACTCTAACTCTTCATATTCCCATGAAACAAATCTATGCCAATTCTGCCCCGTGCAAAAGGGTCCTGAGAGCAGACTCCCAGGGATGGCCTTGAAAACTGCAGACACCAGTGAACCTGTTGCAAAATTTCCTAACAAAGTGCCCAAGGTCACCATGCAGGCCAAAGGCACCTTCTACCAAGCAGATGAGGCTGGGCCCAGGAATCTGGGGACACCAGCTGCTTTCCGACTGCAGTCCGCATAGCGGGCTTGTTTGCTTAGCAGACTTGAGCCACTCTGCTGGAAGCCGATTTCTAAGTAGTGATGGAGCAACATTTACCAATAAATATTTAGAACTGGAGACCTTTGCTTCACCCAGATCTACATGCAAGGTTAAACAACTTTCTCAATAAAATTAATATTATTTTTTTTAAAAAAAGTTAAACTGCAAGATTTGGAGCCAAATAGCCCAGCATTTTATTCAGCAATTGATTCAACAACAGAGAAACTGTTTGCAATGGCCACAGACAATGAAAGAAGACAAAATACCTCTTGGCTTGAAGTGGCAGCCAGTCCTGGGCTAGAAGGTGCCTATGGGCTGATGCTTTTGCTAGGTACTTGAAATAGGAAAGTTCCCTATTGTAATCAGAAATAGCAGTTTTCATTATGGGATATTAAATAAACCTTAATAAATATTTATTTCTTAGAAAACCAAATTCATAATCCATTAGGAAATCGGGATTACTGTTCTAGAAAAAATTGAACTCAAAGAGTAGTAAAAGGGGCTGGGGAGATAGCTCAGTAGAATAAGCACCTGCCTGGCAAGCACAAGGTCCTGAACTCAACCTCTAGTACCTCAAAAAAAAAAAAAAAAAAAAAAGAAGAAGAAGAAGAAGAATAAAAGTATAAGAATAAAAATACATCCATCTTTCTCAAAGTACATTTTTGTAGAGAAAGTACACAACTGTCTCTTGGTGTTTCTCTTCCTGAATATTCTCCTTACTCTACAAAAGGAAACTCTGAAATTATGCCCCCCCTAACTGCTCTGCATGTGTGTTGTCATGAGTCTGCTGACCACCGCCAATGAAGTGGAATGAGTTTATGTCAATGAAGATCTTGAAAGTGAAATGTGTGTCTTATTTCCAAACCTGGCAGGGCATAGTCACCTATGGGCTGTGGATGAAATGTAGCCACCTGCTTCAGCACCGCCTGCCAGCGAAGGGTAGCTTTTGTATTGAAAAGAGTAACAATTTGATACACACAGGAATTGAATGGAATGCTAATTTCAATGGAAATTGATAGGAGCAGTCACATGTGTTCTTTTTTAAAAAATGTATTTAGTGCAGGGTCTACAAGATCTCACTATACATATGAGACTCGTAATGAGCCTCTCAAGTGCTGGGATTACAGATGCATGCCATCATGCCTAGACTGAATCACAGTCTCAGGGTACCCTGGGGGCACGGCCAGCATGACATATCAGGGATAGGCCCTCCTACTCCCCTTCCACCCACCCATCTCTGTGTCTCAGGCACTTTAATCTCCTCAGCTATCTGGCCAGCCATATGGTCTTTTCTAGATTGTCCTTCCAAGTTGCTCCCAAACAAACATGGCAGAGTCCAGTAGTTGCTGCAGTGGGTACAGCCCCCCAAACCTGGGCCAGTTATTACCTGGCCCTATGCAGAAGGATCATCAGACACTCACTCTGAGCATTCAATGCAGGTGAGTTATCATATGCACCCAGTAACTATGAGCTTTATATCGGTCTGAACTTGACTTCCTGGTATGGACAAAGCTCCCTGATCAATGAGAAGCCATCAAGAAATCCTCCCTTTTTGGGGCCAGGAAGATGGCTCAGTGGAATAAGCACTTCCCTGGCAAGCGCAAGGGCCTGAGTTCAATCCCCTGTTCTGCCGAAAGAAAAGAAAGAAAGAAAGAAAGAAAGAAAGAAAGAAAGAAAGAAAGAAAGAAAGAAAGAAAGAAAGAAAGAGAGAGAGAGAGAAAGAGAGAGAGAAAGAAAGAAAGAAATCTTCCCTTCCCAACTCACAATGTGGGCAAAATTGAGATGTGTAACTTTTCTACTGCAGCACAAAAAGCATTTCACTTCTACTGAGGAGTCAGTCTTAAAAAGCAAACATGACATCTCAAGGAGGCCCTTCAGTAACAGAAATTCTTAGTGCACTTAGAACTGTCTGCACCCAGAAGAAGTCTAAGTGCACACACTTGGCAGGCTCGGAGTGCTTGTGTACGCATCTGGGCAGAGATGTGTGTGATGGAGCAGGAAAGCCCTCCTCCTCCCTGGGAGTGGGGTCACTTGGCATCTAGTTCCTGGTGCAGCTCAGATGGCAGCAGTTACAAAGGACTGCCAGGTTCCAGAGGAGCCAGGGCAAATGTCACTTGCCTGGACCCATTGTTCTGCCTGTTTGACATCCAAATGTCCCTGTGTTTAGGGTAGAACAACAAGGGAGAGCACCTTGCCCACCTCCTTAGCACGTGATCAGACCTATGCAAATCAATTTGGAGGACATCTATGTATTTCATCCTTCCCAAGGGTGAGTTGTGGCTTTTTCTAGCTTGTTGGCCTCAGATGGCACCCCTAGGAGGTGCACACATCTTCTCCCACCTGCTTTAGTCCTGAGCACCTCGCTGGTGCACCCAGAGCAGGCCTGGGTCTCAAGGACTCTCTACTGGTGCTCTCAGTGGACAGTGTGCTGTGCTGTACACAGGAGCAAGGGTGCCCTTGTCCACACAGCTCCGCACACTGCACAGGCAGCAAGGCCCACACAGGTAGGCTGCCCTTTGTGGGAGATTCCACCTCCCAGCATGGGAAGCGTCCTTAAGGCTCAGACACAATGAAGAGATGCTCATGTCTGTAGGACCAGCAGATCTGCAGTGAGGCCATCAGACCTCCCAGGATTGCTGCGGTGTTCTGCATTGGGTTTGGTGAGCATGAGATCCATGTGGGAGGCCACATTTCTGATCTGTGCTGTTCAGACTGTCATGGGTGCCCTAATTCCCAGTAGGGATGGACCCAAAGTGCCATAGTCTCCTGCAAGAGGAGCTGCCTGATTCCCTGGCAAGCGCAAGGGTCTGAGTTCAATCCCCAGTTCTACCAAAAAAAAAAAAAAAAAAAAAAAGAGGAGCTGCCTGGAAAGCACATCCTGCTCACCAGGGAACATTGTGCAGTTCCTCCCCATCCACACTCCTGAGAGCTCGACAGGTTTCCATGCCAGGAAACTGATCCACAATGACTGAGTCTGGGAAATGTTTTTGTGAATAATGTTATAGTACAATCTACTGCACTATCACTCAGTCTGCGCTAACATGGTTGTGTGCATGGAGCGTCTCCTAAAGGATAGCATTGAGAGAGCTTCCCCAAACACCAGCAATCCCATAGTGTTACACAGAGAGCGCCACATGAAGGCTTTCTGTGGCCATAGATGTGATGTATGTTTGTGTGCAAAACAGCAGAAATACTGCCAAGAAGCAGGGCACTGCCTGGGTAGAAAATAGGAGGGAAGGTGAGTCCGAGGCAGTCTGGATGGGCTGTGGTGGGCCTTGGGTCTTGGAGGTTGTTAGAGTCTTCTCACCATCAAAACAAATCACCACCAACTCCGAGGCAGTCAGAGTACAAATCCACTGTCTTACAGATTCTGAGGTCCAGAAGTTGGAAAGTCTGGACCCATGTGGAACAGGTGGGTTTCTGCTAGTGCTCCAGGGAGAATTCTTGCACAGATTCTTCCCAGTTCTTTGGGCATCTCTCCTAGAGAGGCTGCAGGTTCAGCCTTGGGTGTCTAATCCCACCTCCTCCTCCATCTACTTGCGCTGCTGCCCTGGGTCTCTAGCCTACTTGCGGGCCCCCTTTCACCTTGAGACCTTCAGTGCTCTCGCATCTGTAAAGCCCCCTGCATGTGACTGAGGTATCCACAGAGCAGCAATGCGGGTGTGGGGCTTCGGGAGCATTGGCCTGTTCACCATAAGGATCCCAGAAAGCCCTGAAAAGATACAGAACAGAGTCAGAAATGACAGGAGAGGTGATTTCCTCTGGGTTGGCCACAGTGACCAAGCCCTGGAATGGCTGTGTTTCCAAGGAAGTCCCCACGTACAAGGTGAAGAGCTAGAGTTTGGTTTCAGTGATTTAAAAGGAGACAACTCTTTAGTATTTTGCATTTTTTCAAGATTTTAGTTTCTTTACTTTTATGAAACAATAGTCCTAGGAGTCAGAAAAACCAGTGACTTACAAAGGAGCCAACTGTTTAGTATTTTTTATGCGAGGGAATGGCCTGTGCTTGAGCCTCCGGCCATCAGCCATGTGCTTGGGACCCAAAGCCCACCAGAGCCTCCCTCCAGCCAGCAATCAGGCCTGGAGTGGGACCATGCAGCAGAACTACCTGCAGAGAGGCTAGTAGTAAGACGCAGCCAGCTAATCCAGGAGTAGATCAGCTCACTAGTGGGGCGTGGCAGGTTCACCTCCATGGGCTACAGCAGTGAGAAGCCAAGCACAACAGCCAGACCCAAACCATGCCCAGCTGGAAGAGTTTGAACTTGGTAGGGCCCAGTAAGCTAAGAAACACTGCTAGACCCAGATCTATGACAGCATCCTCTCTCTGTCTCTGTCTGTCTCTGTCTCTGTCTTGTCTCCCTGTCTCTCTTTTTCTTTCTTGATTGAGAGGGGGATAACAGGTGCTAAGGTAATTAGTGCACCAAAGCTCTGCACCAAAGGTCAGATGACAGTGATATAC
This sequence comes from Ctenomys sociabilis, assembly GCA_004027165.1. Classification (NCBI taxonomy): domain Eukaryota; kingdom Metazoa; phylum Chordata; class Mammalia; order Rodentia; family Ctenomyidae; genus Ctenomys; species Ctenomys sociabilis. Next base: position 24,860 of record PVKA01000103.1, on the reverse strand, counting down.
AAAATGAGAGAAGGAGCAAAATGCATTTTCAGGCCCTGAGCCCACCCAGAACCAATGCAGGAGACAATAGCATAGAAGAAATTGGAAACCATGCTCCTGAAATCTCTAAAATAATATTTGAAGTAAAGAAACAACTGCAGACAGGTATAGAAGAAATCAGATCAGAAATAACCTTTGAAGTAAAGAAAGAAATGATAACTATAATTAAAGAATTACTAAATGCTTCTAAAGAAGACACTGATAAAAAATAGAAAAATAATGGAATCTTGAATGAGCAACATAGAAAATAAATAGAATGCATGAAGCAGATTCAGAGATACACGGGAAATTAAAAACTCAATCACAAGCTGGCAAAACCATTTGAAAGAAAGTGAAGACAGACTTTTACACCTTGAAGACACCATTGCAGCTAGTGAAAAGGTAAGAAAAGATCTCTTAAAAACAACTAGGATGCAGGAAAAAATAGTTCAACATCTGCAAGACAATGCAAAGATGAACAACATAAAGCTAATAGGCATCAATGAGAAAGAAGGAGTCAATACAAATGATATAAAAAGAATATGGACAGAAGTAATAGCAGAAAACTTCCCAAATATGGGGCAACAATCTGACATTCAGGAAACTGAAGCATGTAGAGCTTCAAATAACATCAACCCAATTAAAACCACACCAGATATATAATAATCAAGATCTCAGAGATTCAGCACAAGAACAGTATAATAAAAGCCACTAGAGAAAAGAAACAGATCACACTTAAAGGAAAACCCATCAGAATAACAGCAGATTTCTCTTCACAAACCATCAAGTCAAGAAGAGCATGGAGCAAAGTGCTTCAACTCTTTCAAGAAAGCAAATTCCAACCCAGACTGATACACCCTGAAAAACTCTTTCAAGTTTAATGGAGGGGCCAGGGAGATGTTCTTTTATCTGACCACAGTGCAATGAAACTGGAAATAAATGACAAAAGACACCACAAAAACCCCATAAATACATGGAAATTAAATAACACCCTCCTCAGCAACCAATTGGTTACAGATGAAATTAAACAAGAAATTGAACATTATCTACAATTCAAAGAAAATTCAAGCACAACTTAACAGCAATTTTTTTTTAACTTAATGGAATTTGTGGGATGCAATGAAAGCATCTTAGAGGGACAGGGAAAGAAATTTTTCAGTGGGAAGGACAAAAGGTGATGAGGAATATGTATGCAAAATGGTTTGGATGATTGTACTGTTGATTTCTGCTAGTCTTTTGAAAGCAGCAGTTAATGTTTAATTTTTTTTAACTCTGATTTTTTTCTTCTTTTGAATTTCATACAACTTTTTTTTGAAATGAGTATTACACATTTATATCTGGTAGTGTGAAAAACTAATCGGAAGATAGCGACATGTAACGCAGCAGCCAATGTTGAATTCCTATTTCTTTGTCTAGTGAAATCTTGTATCATTACCTTTTTTTTTTGGTGGAACTGGGGATTGAACTCATGGCCTTGCGCTTGCCAGAGAAGCACTTATTCCACTGAGCCATCTCCCCGACTCACTCTTGTACCATTTCTAATGCTAGTTTTTCTTTTATCTCTATTTTGTATTCTTAAAAAAAAAAAAAAAAAAAAAAAAAAAAACCAAAAACATATCAAAGCCTTTGTTTACATACATCTGTGGCACGCAACAATTGCCTTTGTTGGGAGAATGGCTTGCACTCAAATCACACTGGAGGGCACTCCATCCCATCTCCTGATCCCTTTCCCTATGCTACCTTCCCATCTCCAGAGTGCCAGCCCTGGTCCCTCACCATCTTGCCCTTATTTTACTCTTCATTTCTATTTTACACTTCTCACACGAGAGGCCACGTGATATTGAACCCTTTGTGTCTGATTTTTTTTCCACTCATCATGGCAGCACAGTGGCTCCCGCTATCCTGAGGGGGAGATACCAGAGGAGGCAAAGCTGGCTCTAGTGGAACTTCTACTCTTGGTTCTCTGGTTTCAACAGTGACTGTACCAGTTCACAGCTGCAGGGCACACATCTTGTTTTTTAATGTGTTTGGTTGTTACAGGGTCTACACAACTCCAACTCGTGTTGATCCTCCTACTTTCAGCCTCCCCTGTGTTGTTATTACGGGACTGTGCCACAAGCCAGCTCAGCCTACCCTGAGGGTGGGGCTGTGCAGCATGAGGTACCGGGGATAGAATCATGGTCCCTGCATTTGCCTAAGCTTGCCTAAGCAGCTGCTTCAGTCCACTGAGCTATCTCACAGGCCAGACAAATCTTAATAGAATAAAAGAAGAAACAGAGCCACTTGCACGCAAGCTGTGGCACTGTGTCCCAAAGGACGAGACACACTGTCTGGCCTGAGGGTCCCTGCTCAGACCGGCAGCAACGTGGCTTCCCATGTGATGTTCGGCCTTGTGCTTAGGAGTACTGTCAGGTTGGGACCTCCAGGTGCCACAGGAAGGCCAGGATTGGGCTTCCTGGTGGGGACCTAGAAACCCAGCGCACCCCACTAGGTTGGACACTTGATTCGGGACAGCCTGGGCAGCTCAGGGCCACTGTTACATTCCCGGGCTCCCTGACGTCCTTGGACTTCTCCAAGGAGTCTGGCAGGGAAGGCTAATGCAGTGATGCGCACCTTCCTGTCACCTGTCACCCACCGCCGACCATCGACCATGACAGCATTGTCGTGGGTTGTTCAAGCTCCCCAAGTGCAGCTTAATTCATCTGTAAAATGATGCAAATGAAGTCTCTTTTAAAAGTAGTGCAGAAATCTGAAGACAGCACGGGGCAATGCAACAAATACTGTCCAATTCATGTTATTTTGTTCAGTGACATTCTGTATCATTTGTGATATTTTGTTTTGATACTGTTTTGTACTTTCTCTAAAAATAAAAACGTTTGAAACACCCAGATATTTAATAAAGTATCTATGTATAATAACCTATACATACATGCACATTTCTGTATGTGTTCAACTGCAGAACTATTAAAGTAAGCCTGAATTTAATATAAATATATATATACATATAATATATATATATAATAAAAGTGAAGGCTGCACTAGTGGTGCAACACAGCAGCCACTCGGGGCTGGGGATGCCACCACTGCTCAGCAAATAGCAATACGAATCCCTGTAATTATGGCATTCGCTGACAGCACGATGCCGCAGTACTGAGCCAAGCAATGGGCTCGTCTCATGACCCCAGTGACTCACTTGTACTCTTTGCATCCTTATTGTTTAGATGGGAGTGGAAACACTCTACCAATAGCTGACCCTGGGCTTATTCTGTAGGTTTAAGGAATTGTGAATACTTTTTTAAAACAAAAATCGCTTAAGTGTAAGAAATGGAAAGGAAATAAACATGTGCCTCGTGCCTGAACTTGCCCTTCCCACTGGTGTAAGGCAAAAAGCAAACTTTCTGGTTTTGTCAGCACGCTGCCCCTCCCACCGCTATGCAGAGTGGTGATCTTTCGGGCAGAGCCCCTCAAGTCAGTCGAATGGCTCAGTCTTAAGTCAGACTTGGATTTTTAAAAAGCCTTAAGTTGCGTTTTATTTAAGTGCCTATTGATGATATAATAAAGTTGATCAGATATTTTTAAATGCCTACTATGCACTGTGCATAATCGAGTAGTAAACGCTAGCTGTGGGGAGTTGGGACCTTGACTTGTACCTCTTGTGATAATTTGCAGTGGCATTGACCTCATAATGTATGTGTTTCCGCCGAGTCATCTATTAAAAGACTATTATGATACTTATCTACTATGCAAAGGAACTATAAATCGGCTCGAATGTTAAGCTTTCCTGGGGAAAACACTGCCTAAGCAAGAGCCTCGCATTGTGTCCCTCAGCGCTCAGCGTCATGGCTCACAGGCACAGAGCACAGACCGCTGAATTATGCATCAGCCAGTGCAGGTGGGCCGTGGAAAGGGTCTGGCTTCCAAAACTGGGGCAGGGGGGACACTATGAGAGACACCCTGAAGGCTACACGGGGCGGGGCAGTGCACGGGACTCCGTAGCTGCCATCCTGCCTGCCGTGGTTAGGAGCTAGCGTCCTCACCAACCTGGCTGATGGGCTGAGAACAAAAGAGAGGGCCTCACAGGAAACGCGCTCAGAGGATGGCTCTGTGGGAAGGCCGATCAGGCGTGGTGGGGCTCGTCCACCTCCTTGCCGCGCCGCAGTCCCGCAGAGGGCAGCTTGTGCAGAGTGCATTTTACTAGCAAGGGTATCTCCAGTCCTGTGTGCACACTTTGCCAAGTGAGCAGGGACGTCAGGGTGTGACTGCACTGCGAGGTAAGACTTGAACTAAAACACAGTTAAAGGTCACTGCCACTAGTTCCCCAAGCCCCCCACTCTTTTTGAACAAGCTCCTCCCGTGGTCCTCCTCAGGTCCTCCTCAGTTCCTGGGGCAGCGCTGAAGTCCTTGTGTGGTGTGAGGCACGATCGAAGCCCCAGGGCCTTTGCCACCTAGAGCCCAGGCAGCCTGGGGTCCGCATCTACCTCACGCACCAGACCCGGCACTGCCCACCTTGGGGCTCTTCTTCAAGGTCACAGGACTATGAAGGGGAAACTTTGGCTCAACTGAAGACAGCCAGGCGACCAGGTCAGTGCACCAGAGATGCTCAGGAAAGAGGACTTCAGACCTGCTTCAGGAAGGGGCAAGAAGCATGTATTGGTACCGGCTGGAACGTTTTGAAATTTGTGCAAATCTGTCTTTCACTAAAATTCATTTTTAGAATTTTGAACATTGACTGTATTTCTTATCATACCACGTGTGTTGTCCTCTCTTGCCTCTGAGGTGGGACTCCAGCTCACTTCAGCCATTGGAGCTGGGCAGAGGGAACTGTGCACCTTCCAAGCCCTGACTTCCCAGTTGCTCACTGCACTGAAACAATCCGTGCTGCCCTTGCTCTGAGCCTCTAGCTTTAGAGCACAGTGTTAAATTTCCAGGGAGATGTAAGCGCCTCCAGTCAGGTCAGGACCAAGCCCTGCGTGGGCAGAGCTGTGTGAGGCAGAGCTGTGGGCCATGTGGAGCCTGATCCTGCCTTCTGGGCAGTGGCGCAGAAATACTTGGCCAGAACAGGACCCAGAGCGGTACAGCACCGGCTGGCCCTGGACGCTCATGTGCAGGCCTCGGGCAAAATGCCCAAGCATCACAGGGGCTCAGTTCACACCCCCGAAACACTCGTTGACAGCCTGATTTATTCACCTGAAAGAAAACACCCAAGCTCAGATATGGATTCTAGATTTTTATGTGTTCCTCCAAATACTCCTTGTGGTTTGTCACATGATGTGGTCCAAGCAGAGTTTATTCTCAAGCTGAGTGCCGCCATCCCTGCGGGTAGAGCAGAAGCTCATCACTGCCATTTTTGTTTCTCCTAAACTGATCTAGGCAATCACCCTCTGTCCCTGGCGAGGCCAGGAACAGGGGTGGGCACAGCTGTCTCAGAGCCTCCACAGAGGTGGACTGGGTGCACCTTCCTGTAAAACACTTCTCTGCAGCCAGATCCTGGGCTAACAAAGAACTCTAAACCATCCAGCATTCTTACAAATAACTCCCTTGGCCTCCACTTCCAAACACAAACCAATATTCTTAACAAACTAATTTTTCATGTGGAGATTTAAAGTATAGTGTTGTTTCACTTTAAAGTATAATGTTGAATCCCTGATATAATAGAAAGACAGGAGACTGGCTATGTGGTTTGTCAAGAAACAAAGGTTAGCCATAGATTCCTGCCCTGTAAATATAACCTAGCCATCTAACTTATGGAGCAGAACTCTTCAGCGTCATAGAAACACCGGGCCCTGAGCAGTCCCAGCTGCTAGAAGCAGTCCCAGTTTTCTGCATTTCCACAGTGAGAGGGGCACCCACTTTCCATGGGAAAAAGGGCTTCCTCTGGACCCAAGCCTCTTTTTATTTTCTCCCATTTTTGTACACCTTAGCATTTAAGACTTCTATACTTTTTTCTACCTAAATTGATCACAGCAATGTCAAGTCACGTTGGAACCAGTGATTACTGAATATGACAAATGGCCAGTAGAGGGTCCGCTTTGGCAGGCTTGCAGGCTCCACGCAGCAGTCATTTCCACCCAGGAAAATGATAGCTGTATAGAATATCACCCTCCAAGTCTCCAGGTGGAAAATTGGCTGGTGAAGAGCAGGGCTTTGTGTTTAGAAAGGCAGGCTGGTTCTTGTGTGGATGGAGAAGATCTAAAGCTCACCAGCCAACTTTTAAAATATTTAAAAATATTTTCTCCTCAACCTGTCTCATTGAGCCCAGTGGTATTTCTTAGAGTTCAAAGTGGGTTGATTTTCTACAATTCTGTCTCCTAAAATCTCAAAGCACAAGCACAGAGACTCTGCTATAAGACACAAGGCCATTCTTACAGGAGGCTCCAGAGCCAGCGGACACCTCTCCCTCACAGGGACCACTGGGATGATGGAGTGAACGCATCACACATAAAGCCGGCACCTACGTGCATAGGTCAGAGACTGTCCTTGGCATCCACGTGTTAGTGTGTGTGGCCATGAGTGCCCCTCTTGGAGCTCATGGTGCTAGGGCAGGCATGCTCCCCTGGATTCCTCTCTGGAATACATGTAAATTTGAACTGGAAGCAGTGGGTGGCTTTCTGGGGAGAGAATTTCAGGACAGTGCTCAAATCGGACCGGGGTCATGACCTTGTCTATTGATCTAGTCTCTCCAATTTCCACAGCTTGCTGAAGCTTGTTCCTCCAGCCTGCTGGTGTACATTAGGGCAGAAATCCATAACATGGCCATGTTCATCCAAGCACAGGAAGAAACTAAATTAAATGTTAAAAAACAATCTGAGGCTAGAGCTGGAGACGATTCATCATGCTCTAAGATGCTGGGCAGGTGGGCTGGCCAGGGACCCTCATGGAGAGCCTGGCTGCACACAGAAGGCTCAAGTCGGGGGCGCTGGCTATGGCACCCAGGAGCCCCACGAGGTCAGCTTTGGGTGCCATGTTTTGCCTCAAAACTGAGACACTACCCATCTGAAAAGTGTAGCTGCAGAGATTGGCCAAGAAATCAGGAGAAATGTGTGGAATCCCTTATGAAGAGTGCATATGGGCCCAGGGGTGGCAGTGTCTCAAAGTCAGTGATGCTAAGTTGGGGGGCAGTGTCTCCAAGCGGAGCCTGGGCCTTTGTTCTGGATGACAGCTCTGAGCAGGAGCTGCACGCCAAGAGTCAGGATGCGTGGCTGCCTTATGTCCCGAGACATCTCCATGAGGTTCACAGGCCACCCGGCAGTGTACCCCAGGACCACAGAGTGGAGGCCACACTCCCAACGACAACTCCAGATGATGCCAGGAGGAGGCTTTTCTGCTGTACAGCTCTTCTGGCTTACATCGGACATGCGACTCATTCCATTTACCTGCCATTTACTTATTGATCAAATAAATGTTTATAACCTGAAGGAAGCATCCAAGCAGCCAGCTGTTCTGCTGGGAGCTACTGCAGGATTTGGGACACGCACCCCCCCCCCCACACACACACAAGGCCTTCTCCACGTAAACAGCTGGAAGGTACAGGGCTGTAGGACCACAGCAGCTTGCTTAGGGAAGGCTGCCCAGTATGATAGGGTGGTGACCTGCAGCAGCAAGGGGCACAGGCAGGTGGAACCCACTCATCCATCCCCAGCAGCAGCCACATTGGCTAGAGAGCTCCCGGACAGCTCTCCAGGCCTGCACTCTGCCAGTCACAGAAGAAGAAAGCTGCAGCTCCCATGGGAGCAAGTTCTCAGGATGCTAACAACCACTGGGCTATCCAGAGAAGAGAGCAGGGACCAAAAGATGGGGGGATCTGGTGGTGAATCTAGACTGGACTGGAATAGGAGTGCTCAGTGTGAGCCAGAGACTGTGGCTTGGGGATCTTGAAGGCCACCCTGGGCACACAGTGACCTGCAGCTCGGGTCACGCTCCGCTCATAAGGCTGCCTGGGGGATTGGGCTCTGTCACTCCCTCCCTGCAAGGACTTGGAGAGTTAACTGAGCTCCTCACCTTGAGGTCTTCAGTTCAATAGGAGAAGACTTGGCAGTAGCCTGAGTGCAAAGTGAGATGAGAAAACCATACCCTCACCAGAGCCTGCACCCTGAGAACTGCTCCACAGTTGTGTTGCAGTGTCCTTGGATGCTGCCTCTCCCTGGGGGAGCAGCTCCTGTGTTCCTGTATTTATTCATGGTACCTGAACACATCCACACAGGAGCATGTTCAGATCACATGTCCAGAGCGATCAGTTCGCAAAGTGAACACAACCACTGATCCTTGGCCAGACCAGAAGCAGAGCTTTGGCACAACTGCAGAGGTCAGCCACCCATGCCCCCAAAGGTTCCACTGTCAGCCCCATGCATTAGACTGCACAGGAATTTCCTGCTGTCAACTGCACACTGAAGGAACAGGACCAGACTGGCCCTCTGTGTCTGGGTTCATCCTTGCAGCATTATGCATGAAATCCGTGACTCCTAAGAGCCAGCCCTAACTCCCACCTTGAAGACTCTACAGTTCCTTACTGTAGACTCAGGAAACACCCATGTGTTCTAAATAGCTATGAGGAACCTAAGAAGTAGTTCTTTAGCTAAGGTTGAGGCTTACTAATTACTCGGAAGTGTTACTTGGAGATTATTGAAGTTCTACTGCGGAAACTTCATTCTTGGGTTCAGCCCAGTGGCAGGCTGCATGAGCAGTAGATTGCATCTACTCTGAGGCTGACAGTGCACCCTGACCCTTAGCTCACCCTCCTAGAGCCCTTGGAGAATGGGTTGGGTCATCTGAACACACAGAGGCAGGCATTTCAAGGAGGCGCCGGTACAAGGAGTGAGCAGTCAGAGAGCTCCTGCGTCCCGGAGTCCAGCGCCCCAGAGTCCGGCATTCAAGCCTTCATGTGTTCCACACACAGCCCCTTCATCATCTCGCTGCCCAGTGCCACCCTCACAGCACGAGGTGTCCCAGAGGCCACTGACCCCCACTGTGCAAGGCAAGTGAGCACTTCTCTCCTATAACAAGATTATGATTGCCAGTTACCACTTCAATACAATTTGAATTTTCAGAAGAAAATTTGGGATCTTGTGAAACCAGTTATTTGTCCCCAGGGAGAACGCTCTGGTGACAGCCTCTACATTTGTCTCTCCATTGTGATATGAGGTGTTAACATGTCATCATCAGGTACCTGAACACTGAGCCCTCAAAACCCTAGGAAATGGAGGGCAATGTGGCCATGCAGTTTTGGCCACAGCTGCTCCGGATCGTGGCTGACTTCACAGGGGTCATTCTCTTGAGATACTGCATATGGTGTAATCAAGGCTTAGGAAATACCGCAGGGCAGGAGCTAGAGAAAGGTTGCTGATACCTGGCCAAAAAGCATCACCTGCCTGAGCAGCTCTGTGGGCTGGAGTCTTGCATCTGCACCTCTGCCACTGAGCAGAGACAAGGCACTTGGGTAGAAAGGAAGGGTTCTTGCCAGAAGTCAGGAGAGCACACGGGCCCACGCGGCGGGCGCACGGCGCTGACTTCCCTGCGTGGATGCGTCCTCGTGGTCCTCAGCCTGCCCTCGCCTGCCGTGAGTGCCTGCGGGCTCCTCACCTGTGTAGCCCGGCTCAGCCTCTCTGTAGCCCAAAATGCAAGCTGGAAAACTACATTTTTCTCTGACGTTTTGTCCATTACTGACATAGCCACGTTAGCTTCTGCCTTCCAAGCAGAACAATGGCTGCCGTGCTTGCACTGCGGTTCCTTTAAACGCTTTCATTTTCTAACTTCTACTTTGTTTTCCATTCCTCTTCCGTATTCTTACTTCACAAAAACTTTACATGTGAAATAGCTTTCTGGTTACTTTTTAATATATTTTTCTATAAATTTAAAGCTCCTGAGTAATTTCAGATTTTAACGCTTTTAAAATTTAGTATGAATGTATATTTTAGTTCTTATTCCTAGAAATAATATGAAGTGTATTTTGGAATTCTAATGTAAAACATCCACCCCCCATGAATGGATAGTGACCAGAAATATTTATATCTATTTAAACAGGACACAACTAAATAAATACAAAGAATAAGATACACATGCACATTTATTTTGAATACATGTGTGTATGTGTGTGTGTGAGTGTGTGTGTATGCAGAGGTGGGTCAATGAGTATGCAGGTAAGTAGAGTCAAAATTGCCGCCTGAAGCAATGGGACAAAACTGAGCATGACGGTCCCTTTGTATTCTCAAGGCTCACGTGTGGCCGTGTAGCATACTTGTGACAGCGATGGAGTGGCCCCAACACTGTGGCCAACTTATCTGGATTTGGAAGACAAGGGGCTCAGGTGAGAATTAAGTGACTATAGTGGTGTCACAACTATGATGAAGACAAAGATCGCCTCTGTGGGTAGGATGAAAAGAAGGGCACACACGCGCGCGCGCACAGAGTATTGTTTCTACTAAATTCACATCACCCTCCCCCAGCCCTTCCCTGGCACATATGTATTCCATTTCCTGATTATAATTCCAGTCAGGACATCTCATCTTTTGGAATTAAGAAATGGAAAAGTCCCCTGAGATCCATTCAGGCCATACCTACAAGGCATGATTATGACTCTATTGATAATTTCCCAATCAAATAGATTATTTTGGTCATCATAGGGTCTGAGTGCTATAAATGGCCAAGCAATCAATGAGATTGATGTTATTTCAGGCACCTTAACAACTGAATTGGGTCAACCATGCATGCATCCATAGATAGCTCATTGATTGGCTGTTATTGTGGCTGATAAAACCAAGTCAACTGGAAAAGAGCTTTTTCAGCCTGGTCTTGTAGACAACTTCAAGGCTTTAGTATGGAACTACCCCAGATGATTGGGCTCTTGAAATAACAAGTGGCCCAGGGCTAGAGAGAGAGCATGGCCACACAGAAGGCCTGAGCATGGAGATTCGAGTCCAAGAGAGCTCTAGCTTTTGCAAATACACCTGTGGAAGTATTAAGCAACGGTTGAACTAATTAAGTCTATCAGCCTTTTAATATTCATCTGATGACTCAAAAGACAGGTGGCCTCTCATTTTTGCTCAGGGCTGAGGCATGTCACTAAAGCAATTAGCAAGCAGAGTTCGTGGATGGTGTGTCACCAAATACCCAAGCCCTGTGGCAGTCTTGTCCTACTGCAGAAGCTTCTGGTAGGGCTGTAGCTAGGCAAAGGACCTATGTGATCTGAAGAGAAGCCAGACTATAGGGCTGCAGGTAGGGACTGAACATCTGCACTGGCCCAGGTGCCACCTGACAGCTATGCTACTTGACAGCTGCCCCCCTGCAAGGCTGCCAGCACACTCAGGAGGAGGTGCACACACACATGCACAGCTGCCTTGCACATACCCTGGGTCTTGGGCCCAGGCTGCTCTCTAGAAGCAGCATGGATCCAGTGTTATCCTGTGATGCAGGCTACTATTTTCTTGATGACACTCTGCGTCTTTGTGGGTTGTGTTGAGAACTGGGAAACTTGACACTAAAAGCTCGGAAATGTAAGCAGACTCAAGAACAGTCTTAAAAGTGAAGTTGCACTGAGCCTGGCATGTGAAGCAGTTTTGGCTGACACCAGCTTTCCCAGGAGAAGCCAACTTTGTTTTCCATGGTTGTGCTAGACAATTTCCTGTAGCTGGGACACAGCGTCCAACATGCACAACTTAGGGCAGGAGAGATGTGTTTGGTTCGCAGTTCTAGGGAATTCAGTCCATAGCAGGCTGGCCCCTCAGCAGAAGCAATATGGCCATGGTGGAGTGAAGGTGGCAGCTGGGAAGCAGAGCAGCAGAATGGTGCTGGAGAGGAGGGGCGGGGACAGACATGCACTTTGTGACCAACCCTGAGAGACCCAGAGTGAACTCTGCTCACCCCCTGGGTGAATCCCAAGCCAATCATGTAGACAACTAAGTTTAACTATCTCGATTGAATTGGTTATAGAAAATAGTCGAGATTTAAACACCGTAGTCCAGCACTATGAGTCAAGGTAAAGCTGAAGGAAGAGATGGGGGCCTGCATCTGCCAACTGTGCCAAGTGTGCTTCTGCTCCTGGCTCTGAGCAGCCCATTTTAGGGTACCTCAGGGAACCTGCAGTCTATCATTTCTATTATTGTAGGCCAGGCATTGTTCCCTATGTGTATTTCTACAATATCTTCTTAGGTTCTTCTTAAAGATAACAACATTAGCCGGGCGTGGTGGCGCATGCTTGTAATCCCAGCACTCGGGAGGCTGAGGCAGGAGGATTGTTGTGAGTTCGAGACCAGCCTGAGTTACAAAGTGAGCTTAAAGCCAGCCTGAACTGCATAGCGAGACCCTGTCTCAAAAAGACAAAAAAAAAAAAAAAAAGATAACAACATTAATGTGCAGAAAGGTTGAGGTTCACAGCAAATACAAAGCTTGGTTCAGCTCCTATACTCTCCACAGAGCCTGATAGGTCAACACACTCAATATGATGGATTTGTTTGCCCTGGAGCCCCACCCAGAAGACCGTCCCACTCACCCAAAGGAGCATTTCTCCAGCTTCGTCCTTCCAGTGCTGGCCTGAGGTCTCTGAATTGTGAAAGCCTCCCTCCATCCACCTGTCTTTAGAGCACAGCTCTTCATCCATGTTCCAGGGCTCTGAATTTCTGGCCTCTCAAGAAAAAGCAAAACCAAAGCCCTAATAGTGTACTGCCAGCAGTTCCTCCAGCCTCCACATATGTAAGCACATGCACTCGCTAGGGCTGCTGGATTAAATACAGAAGCCAGCTGCATTTGAATCCAGATAGATGGTGAGTAATTTTTTATATACATGAGCCCCAAGCACAGGTTTATCCTATAAAACTATTCACCATTTATCTGAAATTTAAGTGAACTGGGCATCCTATAGTTTTACTTTCTAAGCCTGGCGACTCATACCTGTGCTTTCTTCCCATAGAAACATGCTTCCACATACAGAGTAATAATGCACACATGTGCATGCATACCACTACACTCACATGTATAGGTAAGAAGCAAACATCTGTTCCAATAGCTCCCACAGAAAAGGGACTTCATCCAAGATCGCTAAGTTCTAAATGGAGCTGCATGTGTCTCAGAGCTTCTGCTCCTGGAATTCTGAGTGGTGGGTTTAATTGTGTGTGGGAAGACCCACTTTCCTCTCAGGGTTGTGCAAGAAGCCAGGGTGAAGGCAGCCACATTGTTGTGGGCCATGGGAACAGGGTCTATCTCTCAGGCCCTGACACCAGTCCAAGCAGCAGCCCAAGCTCCACGGACTGCAGCAGTGGTGGAGGAGGTTCTTTTAGGTGGCCACCCACCCAGGCCATTCCTGCCCAGCCTTCTGGGTTCCTGTGGGAAGGAATACTGGCTTGGTCCCTCTCCCAGAAACATGCCATGGTCCTGTCCTCTCAGTGTCACAGGGCCAGTCTACTTCTCCTGAAAATCCCAGCTTATTCCTCTGAAAACCGGAGACTTGCTGAAGCAGAACTGAGCTTCTTTCCTTGTTCAAGACAAGAACTGCCTCTAAAGCAGTCAAACCCAGAACCCAACTCTTGCCATAGGTGGAGAGTAGAGAAGTGGGCTCCAGAGAGGAGACTGATGTCAACCCCTCACCACATACACCATCTCATTCTGTCAGTATGGACTCAGGTATCCTAGCAGCAAGGCTGACCCAGTGCTGACATGAACATGGCCACGCAAGTTGTCTGTGAGTCCTAAGGAAGGATCAAGACCTCCAGGAGTGGAGAGGGTAGAGATGGGTGGGTGCTCCAGCAGGCGTGTCACCAGTGATGGCCTTGCTGACAGAGAAGGTCATGGGTGAGAGAGACCTGTGCATGCAGGGGTCTGGTGGGGGTTTGCAGGCAGGGCACCCAGGAGATGCCCAGGCCACCATGACCCAGCAGGAGCTGAGACAGAGGTTGAGAGGGTTCCTGGGGCCAAAGCACAGAACGCCACAGAGATGGGCAGGCCCCTTGTTTTAGAGCAGTATCAGGTGTATGCAGAGGTGCAACAGGAGGTGCAAAGGGGTCCCACATAGCCACTGTCCTCACATTCTTCTCCATTACCAATACCTTGCATGACTATGGCCCAGTCTCTACAATGGATGGACCATGTGAGTACACTGCTATGTACAAAGCTCAGTGTGTACGCGGGTGCAGAAGCTGCCTTGCACATGACATGGGTTCTGACAAGCAGGAGGCAGGGCCCACACTATGATGTCCACCAGTGCCACTACATCCAAGATCCCTCCCTCTTGATTATCTCTAGTTCTGCCATTTCTGGAACCCCCCATACAGAAGGAATCATACAGCATAGTACATAGTTTTTTACATTGGCTGCTATGCAGAGAAAGAATCAGAGGGAAGCAGGAGCCAGCAGCCGGGACCAGAACTTGAACCTGAGCTGGTGGGGTGTGAATGTTGGTTAAAGAGATGGACAGATCTCAGGCAGAGTGCAGGATGGGTTGAGAAGAGCGGCCAAGCATTCCACTTGGCCATTTTGCACATGAAGTATCTGCTGGGCAGCTTAATGGGACATCAGTGGGGCTGCCCAGCCTACAAGTCCAGAGCTCAGGGAAAGCGACAGGGCTGGAGAGAAGGGCCCGCTGGCCTATAGGTGACCTTGGGACCAGTACAGCAAAGGCAGCCACCTCTGGAGCCAAGAGGAGGAGGAGGACTCAGGAGCCAAGCATTACAGACGAAGCTGCCATCGCTTCCTGGCAGAGGTCAGTGTTCGCCAGGGGAAGAGTAAAAGCGCTGGCTGTAAGCGTGTGGTAGCAGCAGAGCTCCCTCAGGCTGCAGTTGCTGTGTTTAATAGTGTGGCTTCTCCTTGGGAAAGGGTCAGAGTTCAAAGGGCACTTCTGCCCGAGTCTGCAGGTGACATGGAGACAATGCCAAGGGAATTCCGTGTCTGAGTGTTAACTTCTTGTTTAACTGTGAAGAGGGGCGAAGAAGAGCACTCAGGCTCCCCCACTGCAGAGCATGATAGTGGTTTACCCATCCTCTGACGGGCAGGAAGAGAGGCGAAATGAGAAGAGCCGGCCTTTGAATGCTCCATAGTCACCTCCTGCACACCGAAGCCAATGTTCCTCCGCAGCGTATGCGGCAGCGGGCATGCTCACCTGGGCTCCTGCTGTCATCTCACCCAGGCTGCTCTGCGTCCACATAGCTTGTCGCGGGAATGATCAGTGCTTATCCCGCTGGACACAGGCCGACCAGGGCAGTGGTTCTGAGGTGTCGGAGCATTAAGCCCACAGCGGTGCCGCGACGGTTTAGGCTCAAGTATCCTTTTTTTTTTTTTTTTTTTTTTTTTTTTGTCTTTTTGAGAGAGGGTTTCACTATGCAGTTCATGCTGGCCTTAAGCTCACTTTGTAGCTCAGGCTGGTCTCGTATCCCCAGAGGTCATCTGTGCTCAGGGGTGGGTGGCAGCGCAGCCACCGGATCGTGGGGTGCTGTGCTCATCCACAGGGTCCCTGCGGTTGACTTTGGGTCCCCATGTGCTGTCAGATGGTGGGACAGGTGGAGGGGACGTGGGGTGACCCCAGAGGGGTGCTCCTGTGCGCCTCGCTCCTCCCTTCTTGCGCTGCATCCTTGCTGCCCTGGGTCCAGTGCTGCTGCTGCCCTGAGGGGAGGCAACCACAGATAGAGCCTCTGGAGACATGAACCAAGGCAGCTCTCACCTCTGTTATTCGCTCTGCACTCCTCCTGCTCTGCCTTGGACCCCGGCACACTGGGGATTCCCTCTGCGCCTTCGGAGACAGCAGGAGGCATGCAGGGCGTCTGCTGACAGCTTTCTCGTGGCTCCCCACACCTGCCTCACCCACCTTACACAGCATCTGCACCTCCTAAAGTTCGCACCTGATTGGAGCTTGTCCTGCATTTCTTTCTTGTATCTTTATCCTGGGAGGAAAAGCTGAGCATGTTGCCTTCATTATAAAGTAATAAATAAATCACAACTTATCTACACAGTACATTATATATCATCACTACCTAAAATTTAATACAGGGAAATCCCACTTGAAGAGAAATTCTTTTTTCTATTTAATGACATCAAGAATTTTATTCTTTCTTTTAAGGTTTGGGGTGATTAGGTGCTTTTGCTTTAGAGATATTACAATTTTTCTTTTGTCTTCAGTATCTTATTCTGAGGTGGGGCAGGACACATTTGAAATAAGAAAAATCAGGGCTTGGGAAATAGCTGACTAGAAAAGCACTTGCCTGGTAAGCACAAGGGCCTGAGTTCAATCCCTGGTTTTGCCAAAAAAAAAAAAAAAATGTATGTCATCAGAGAATTTTGGGAATAATGTGAAGTAATCATTTGGAATCATCACTATTAATTTCTATGATCATGTTTATTAGAGGTGGTACGGCACCAGGACTCCTGGTAAAAGCCTGAGTCTCCACACTGGGACTCAAGCCTTGGCACACCCTCTTGTATGTTGTATTTTTTTAAAGCAGAAAAAAATAACAACCTACCCCAAACTAACAAGAACAAAGACAAAATGAAGCAACACAGAACAATAAAAATGATACAGAATTTCAAAACAAGAACAGAAAATTAGCAATGGTTGTTATATTACGTATTGTTGTCACCAAATTTGTTAGAATGAGAACCCTAGGGCTGCACCACAAGCTTCTAGAAAGAGAAGAGCAAACCAAACTGAAGCCCAAAGATGGGAAGGAATTATAAAGATTAGAACAGAAATTAATGCAATTGAGACAATGAAAACAATGCAAAGAAGTAATGAATTAGAGAACTGGTCCTATCCCCCGTTTTTGTTTACTTTTGTCAGAGTCACAATGCTACTTCTTTCTAGATGAAATTAATATAAAAAGAAAAACAACTGGTTCTAGGGCCAGCCATATAGCTCAGTGGATTAAAGCACCTGTTTAGGCGGACAGAACTGCCAGGGTTTGACCTTGGTGGGCCGTGCCAGCCCCACCACCAGGGCATGCTGAGATGGCAATTGAGACTGGACATGGTGGCACGTACCTGTCATCCCAGCTCTTTAGGAGGCTGAAAACAGGAGAATTACTATAAGTCTGATATACATAGCGAGACCCTGTATACCCTGTAGACCCTTACTTAAAAAAAAACCCAACTGGTTCTTTGAAAGATTAAATAAAATTGATAAACCCCTAGCCAACCTCATCAAAAAAAGAAAAACAAATATGCAAGTTCAAGCAATAAGGAATTAAAAGGGTGAAATCACTACAGATCCTGTGGAAATTCAGAAGACCATCAATAGCTACTTTGTACTGTCTCACAGGCTGGAAAGCATAGGAGAAATTCTAACAGGAGGAATTCTAACTGAAGAAATAAAAGCCAAAACACCTTTCAAATGCTAGTTATCACTGTGAAAGATAAAATGTTCTCAAGGTATTTTAAATACTGCATAAAAATGCACAGGCAGAGCTCCTGGGGTTGTGCAGCTCCCCACAGGGTCAGGGGCCACAGGGTGGGAGCTGAGGCCCCAGGCCCCTTGCAAAGGGCCAGGTCTATGCCCCTGAGGTAGCGCCCCCTCCCCTCCCCTTGGGCCTGGGCCTCTGCTGACAGCAGCAGGAGGAAGTAGCTCAGCTCAATGCTCCCTAACCAGTGCTATCCTCAGGTCACCTCCAGTTTTCTGTTGGATCAACACAACATCATCATCTTTCGTGTGTGTGTGTGTGTGTGTGTGTGTGTGTGTGTACATTATCCTGTTACCATCAGTTTTAGTGACTCAGTTTTGGCTTTGGACTCAGACAGGCCTGCATTCAAGGCTCATCTCTGCAAGTTACAGCTTGCATGTTCTTGGACAGTGAACTGCTGCGAGCCTTGGCTTTCCTCATCTGTAGGATGTGTGTGCCCAAGTTTGCTCCAAGGGCACTGGTGAAATGCTGCTGCCCAGAGCCACATGGGAGGTCTGCCTGCTGGGCTCAGGCCTTGGCTCACCCCAGTCCAAGCTGTGGCATCTTAGACCATTCTGCTCCCTGGACCTGGGGTTTCGCTGGGGCACAGGAAAGCCCAGGCTTCTGCCCATGCCTGCTGCACCCCTACATCTGCCCTGCACCCTACCCCGGTGCATCCTCCTTTGGCCTGTGCACCTGTGGGTCACAGGCACCACGCCCTTGCCCGGCAGTCCGGGAGGGTCTGAGAAAGCAGAGGGCAAGGCTGGTGTTAGGGTGAGCTGCATGCACAGCAGACACCAGAGTGGAAGCTGGGGTAACAGTGGCCCCCTCAGCCAAGGCAGGGCATCTGCTTTCAGCTGCTGAGTCTGCTAACAAAATCAGGAGACCAGGCCTCTGGCAGACAACAGTGGATTTCTTAGCCCAGAGCCAGCCCAGCGGCTTCTGTGATGTGTGGGCCTCTCCCAGGTCCCTATCAGGGCAGGAAGCATCTGGGCAACTCTCAGGGGATCTTTCTAGAGCACTTGCCCCAGCCCAGGGCCTCTGCCTGCCAAAATACCCATCTCTTAGTGACAAACACAGTCATCTTGGGGACAGGAAGGTCAGGCCCATGATGGCACCTGTATCTTAGCTGTGGTACCCTCAGCCACTTGCCACTCCAGTGCCACCAGGGCCAGGCTTGTGGACCTTGTGGTGGGCTGAATAGCAGTCCACAAAAGGTGTGTCCCTATAAACAAATGCCCTCAGATCTGGAAAAGGAACCCTAAGTATCTCGAGGTGGATTGCCCTGCACCAGCAGAACAGCCTCCACCCAGCGCCAGGTGTCCTGCCAGATGGAAAAGGAGCAGAGCAGACAGGGCAGAGCCTGAGTTCTACTGTCACCAACTTCACGGCACATAGAGCTGTTGGAAGCAGGAAGAGCTGAGAAGTTTGTCCCTTGCCCCCAGCAACATGAAGGAATATATTTCTAGGGCTTCACTAATGAGCCATGCTGCGCTGTACACATAGATACCATGGGCACTTGTACCATGGCCACAGGAAACAAACGCAGCCCCAGACCTTTCTGGCTGGCCCTTTCCTGGCCTGAGCTCCCACAGCAGCCCCAGGGCCACAAGGACTCATCACCAAAGTGGCCAGGGATCATAGCGGCCCTTCTCCATCATGAACACAAGCACCTTTGCTTGTCCACCATTGGCCTTGAGTGGGGAGCAGCAGGGAGCTCACAGTGACCTGATTTGTCACAGGGAAGTAGTCAGACCGGAAGTCACCAGCTCCAGGCTGGCCTGGCACTCAAGTGACCTCACTGCTGGGTGGGGATAGCAGCAGGTGGGAGCAGCACACTGGGGTCCCTGAGCTCCCCGCCGGCTCAGGAGATGCTTTGGAAACCTCTCTGGGTGTCGGGTGTTGATGCTGTTGGAAAGACCTGTGTGCCTTAGTGCCCTCGCATTTGAGCTGCAAAGGGAAGTGGGGGCCACATCTCCGTGCTACTGTTTCTCTGTTTGCATTCATCATCGTCTGAACAGCTCACGAAGAGCTTCAGTTTCCCCACCTATGCAGCGCAGACAGCAGCAGATCCAATTTCACAGGTTTTGGTGAAACCCAATGAGTCTTGTAAGTGGGCAGCCCAGCAGTGAGAGGCTGTTGCTATCGGTGCTTTTGTCAGCATGAAGCGAACTGAGCTGCAAAGTAAGGAAGGGGTGGGTTGTGGAGTCAGACCTCTAGAGGTCTGATTCTGACTCCAGGGATGGCAAACAATGTGATAATGAGAAAAATTACCCAGCCTCAATGTTCTCATCTGTGAAATGGTGACAGGAGCACTTTTCAACGAAACAGTGCAGTTGTCAAGAAATGAAGCATGTAGTGTAACAGCACCCCACACGGTCATTCACAAGCGTGTTTGCACTGTTGGAGATTTGATGCTCTTTGGTCATCTGCATAATCGTGTCTGAGAAGCACTGGGAGCTTAGCCAGGAGGGAGACAGCAGCAAATTGGGGGCCGCCTGCCTGTCTCTGGGTGAGCTCTGCTCTCCAGCACCGCTTGCATCCATCAGCAATGCAGCTGGAAGCAGAGAAGGTGGCAAGCCTCAGCTCTGAGGAGAGGACCCACAGCCCCACAGTGCATCTGCCCCAAGCCCGAGCTACTTCCTGTACGTGCAGAGGGGTCTGCAATGCAGTGGGACAGGGGCCACTCTTGTCATTGTCTGGAGAGGACACAGACATCTCCACTGCGCCAACTTGGGTCACTCAGAGAGACTTCTCTTCTCCGTGCCGAGACCCAGCAACAGAAGCTACATCTGCCTAACTGTGACCTCAGAGTCACCCAGCCACTCCTGAGAGTCCAGGCTGTGTCATGAGCCTTCCAGTGCTGCTGTGTAGCTTCCGTAGCACAGACTGTCAGCAAAGGAGCCATCCAGCTCAGGGGAAGAGGCACAGCTGACCCAGATGAGAAAGAATGGGAGTGATGGGGCCTGAGCTTCACACACTGCCCAGGCCCAGAGTGCAGAGACATGGACAGCACCGCGTCTCACCCATCCGCTCTGTCTCCCACTAGGACCTGCTCCATCTAGTGTAGGATGCACCCTTTCCTGTGTCGGAAAAGCCTGGGTCTTTGTTCCCAGAGGCTCGGTCACCCAAAGTCCTGCTGACCACAACAGGTGAGCACACTGCCAAGTGCACGCTGCCTCTGCCCCTCTCCTCTTCCCCAGCACCAAGAGGCAGTGGGAAGTGTCTGCTGCCCCTGGAAGTGTCTGTTGCCCCTGTGTCCTCAGCAGTGCGTTTTTTCCTGCGTTCAGGAGTGATGCCTGCACTGAGACCCAGCCTTCCTCCACAGCAGGAGGGAAAGGGGTCGCCTTCTCAGAGCCCCAAGGGCGCAACTGGGCCTCCCTGCCGCTGCCTCTGCTGTGAAGCCCTGCCAGCACCCGGAGCTGCCTCTCCCTTTGCAGAGGCTGCCCGTCCTGATTGTCTCCTCCAGAGGAACCACTGGGGACTGCAGGAGACCACTGCAGACAACGATAAAGGCAGTCTTCAAAGCCACTCATCCATTCTTAATGGACAGCCCGTTAATTTGAGGTCTAGGTCATGAATTTGAATGCTATGCACTGAGCACCTCTTCAGCTAGAAAACCTGGCTTTGCCTCGGGGTAAATGGTGATTCATTAATTGTAATTAAATTAGGCTGGTAGCTTAAACTGGATGTGACAAAATGAAAATCCCCCTATAAAACCTGAGATGCATATCACAGCCTTTCTGTCAATAACATCTAGTTTTTGTCTAAGTGGATTTAAAGGGAACAAGATACCTCTTCTTTAGGAAAAAGCCCACCTCAGCTAAGTAGGGAAATAAATAACTTCTAAATGTTTCTGTCTTTCTTTTTCACTCAGGCTTGGCAGAGCGGCCTGGATGGACTGAAAACGAGGGTTGAAGTGGCTTCCAAATACCTGGCCAGGGCCAGCACCCAAGCTAGGCCTTGGGCTTAGCTGTGGCAGCCCCACCCAGGCCCTGGTTCTAGGGATGTAACACGGATGTATCCCAGGCAACACAACGGCCTTTAATAGAAGACCCTGGATGGAAGCTGCAGCCTGGGGGTCTCCCTCCATCTCACTAGCTGGCTGTTAATGGTGGAAGCTTTGGTTGCTGAAGTCTCTTGTCTCTGAAATAAGGGCATGTGAAATTCCTTTGGTGTAGATAAGAAAGCAAGACAGAACCTCAGCAGGGAATGGACAAGCATGCCGTTTCCCTGGTGCAGACAGAGGAGCAGACTCTTCTAGGCCTAGAAGAGTCTCAGATGATCCTGCACAACTGTGGGCAGTCTGGAATCCACTCTTCTGGTCACCATCTCATGCCTGTTCCAGCCTCAGAGCTTGTGAAAAACATGGGCTTCCATCATGGCATCGCTTAGAGCAACTTGGTTTTGTCTTTCTGAGATAGACCAGCTCAGGCTGGTCTTGAATTCTCAATCCTCCTGATTCAGCCTCCCAAGTGCTGGGATTACAGGTGTGTTTTGCCACACCCAGCCTAGAACAACTTCTGCAAAAGCAAAACGAAAGCATGTTAGTGTTTGATCTGAGAAGCACTCTGCTGGTATAGAATTACTAGTGGGTTACCATAGATTATTATCAGAGGTGACACAGCACTGACTGGAAGAGGTGATGAGTGCCTTGCAAGGTGCCGGGCCTGCTGTTGGGCAGAACCACTAGGGAGCACTGGCCATTAGCAGCCCACTTTGCCTGTGGTAATGGTTTTCCACTGACTGCGTCACACAGATGTCTTGGCAGAAATCTGCAGTTCATGCACTGGCATTGCAGCGAGCTGCTCCTTCTTGGCATGAAGGGGGACCCTTCCAGGGCTCCAGGTCTGCCGAGGCCCTGAAACGGCAGGCCTGTAGCTTGATTGGCATGACTCAGTGCAACTTCTGGTCAGTGTCCCGAGAGCACTTGCATTTCCATGAAGTAGATTAACTATCTAATGCAGTGTGAAGGACACCATGGTCCATTAACCAAAGTCGAAAACTCCTTGTTCTCTGCATTCACACATATCATAATGATGAAAACCTCTGCGTGTGCTGCTTTTCATATTTTTATGCAAGTACACATGAATAGGAAATTGCAGAATATTTTCTCTAGGGCCTGCTGGTTAGCAATTGCTGTGTATCTGTGTGTTCATCCACCTCGAAGCTTGCTCTTCTGGGATGATGAGTAATGATGAAAATGACCATAATACTATTGCTATTTTAGCACATAATGTTTGCTAAACTCTGTCCTTAAAGTCTCTCATTTAATTTTTATAACTGTGCAGTGTTCTACTGAAGCAGGAAGACCCATGTTCCTGCAGGCCCGGGAACATGAGAGGTGTAGTTCAAAGCACAGGAGGGCTTCCAGTGGCAGCTCCCAGCCAGGGGTTGGCAGAGCCAGGGTCTGAGGTTTCCCCATCCATGAGTTATTTCCTCCATACCATGGAGAAGAAAAAGGATAAATAACTCATAACTCAGCCTGTATTTTGACAACTTTTAATGGGGGCCTATAGAACTGAACAACGTGAATTTCTATAGCATGTGGTCCACAATGCTCAGTCAGCTAGTCACCCTGTGTTGTGAATCTGTGAAGCATGGGCAGTCTTAGGGACTAAGGCACAGTTATGATGTGGTAGAACTGAAACAGAGCTGTGACTATTTGCCTGATTTTAACTTATCAGTGAAACTCCTTTGCTTGTCTGAAGGACTAGGAGGAAAACTATGATGCACTTCGCGGGGATATTGAAAGGAGTCCACAGCAGAGGAGCACCTGGTGTACAGTGAAGAGCTGTAGCAAACATCATAATCACGACTGAGGCTGCAGGAAGCCTAGCAGCCAAGCATCCGATTGGCAGTAACTAGGGTAAGCATGTATGCGTGTCCTGGCCGAAGGAGCTCTTGGGTTATCGCTGCTGACTAGGTGACCTGTCCATTTAGCACTGTGGGGCTCTTGAATGTAACCCGATTTAAGCAGTAATTTCCATGGAAACTGAAGGGAGGCCAAGAAAACCAGACAACGTTGGATGCCTGAGTGCCCACTGCTATCCCTCCTCTCCTCTGCACAGGGCTAAACCAGAGTGAACCAGATCCAGAAGACAGGTTGGGGAGATATGCAGGGCTGAAGGAAGAGTGTGACAGCGGTTGGCTTGGCTTCTCACTGAGAGTGGGTGGGGCTGACTCCACCTTTTCCTCAAAGGGCATGGTAATGCCCCAAGGCTCCGAAAGGTCTGGCATGGGCTGGTTTCTCCCTCTGCTCCTGTAGAGGACACATTTTAGGGACAGGCTAGGCTTCCCAGAATTCAGCTGTGGTGTCAGCCTGAGAATACTGAGCTTCCCTGTCAACCATGAGTTGCTCATGGAAGACTACGATAAGGGAAAGACTGGGCCAGAAGTACCCAGGCCGCACTGAGCGGATGCTGTGGGGGAGGGGGCAGAGGAGCTCACACCTAGTGGGGAGCACAGGAGAGGAAGCCACAGCCGCAGGCAGAGTCTGAGGCCCACAGCCTCCCCACTGCCCCCTACCACAAGCCATTTGCCCTGAGGTCGCATGTTCCAGTACGCAGCTGCAGACGGGCCCTCAGCCCGGCCTCTGGCTACAAGGTGAACCCTCCCTGCAGACAGAAGGCAGCAGCGACAGGCGCCCTGTGGAGGTCCCGGGATGGGCGGCTTCCTTTGCTTCCTGAGTGTGCACACAAGTGATGCCTCCTCACCAGCTTAATCTTATTTATTTCTCTCTCTGCCACCAGATGAAAGGCTGCTCAGCCATCTCGAAGGAGCCTGGCTTCTGCTTCCTGCTCCGCTTAGTATTGAGTGCTTCCAAATTAGGAGAGGGAGTCTTGGGAGAGGGAAGTGGCTCAGAGTCTGCCAAGGATATCAGAGGACATCTTCAGCAATTTTAATAATAGCTTCAGAATAGAGATCCACACGATGTGGAAATGATGGCAGATGAAAGCCTTGAGACCGTCACTGCCTCGGAGAGGGCAAGGTGGACCTTAAATACACAGGACAAGAGACAGAGAGCCTGCTCCTGTCCTAGCTGCACTAACTTATCAAATAAACAAAGCATGACTAAGCACATGGGTGCCTACTTTGGATTCTAATATTTAGATCTCTTGCATCTTTGTGTGTAGCACCTCTAGAAATTTGAAAAAGCAATTTGAAAAAGCCCTACTGATAATATTTATCCTAAATATGTCTGAATTCTTACTATGCATATAAAAGTGAACAATAAGGCATTCTTTTGCTCTTAAATTCTAGAAGGAAATTACATGTGATAGGTCTCTTTGATGTACATTTTTTTTTTCCATTTATTTTTATTTTATTGAAATACAAATGTCAATCAGACAGTTTCAAAACACCATAACCATACAGAGTCGATGAAATAATACATTGCAAACTGTTTTCATAATGTTTTGGTATTGTACAAGGTGCATACATGATATTATATTTACAGGTATTTATGTGGCTGAATTATATCACAGATTCAATAAT